>JAFISB010000088.1:104894-152670 GCA_022560015.1 Diplodia mutila | reverse complement strand
AAAAAAAAAGGGACTGCAGAGTGTTATTAGAGGAAATATAAATAAATGA
Source organism: Diplodia mutila (assembly GCA_022560015.1). Taxonomy (NCBI): domain Eukaryota; kingdom Fungi; phylum Ascomycota; class Dothideomycetes; order Botryosphaeriales; family Botryosphaeriaceae; genus Diplodia; species Diplodia mutila. Next base: position 152,621 of record JAFISB010000088.1, on the reverse strand, counting down.
TGGAGGAAGGAAAAAAGTACATAAATAAAAAAAAAGAAAAAAAATAACCAAAAAAAAATAAGCGGAAGCGGAGCAATAAAAAAAATATCAGTAAAACTCTTAATGGTAAAGCAGGATACTTCTAGTATCTAGATCCAAGTTCGAGTCTTGGATAAGAATATGTTACTTACTTCTTTAATTTTATTATTAATGTCTAATGCCGTTACTACTAGACGTGATAAATCTATATTATATTCTCGTGTTGCTATAATAATATTATTATATTCAAGTTTATTATGTTACAATGGTCTAAACATACCGTTTTTAGCAAAAGGAATTGGTTTATATGGAGGATTATTTTATGCTAACAGTACTACACAAATTTTCCATCTGTTTGTACTATTGTTAAGTGCATCAATATTAAGCTTAACTGCTTTCTACCCTAGAAAAATTTGATTAGAAAATTACTCTAGTTTTAATCACTTAATTTTTTCTAAATTCTTAAACTATAAAACAAAAATAATAAATAAAATGGGTGAACAATTTAGAATTATAGAATATCCACTTATAATTTTATTTATAGTAAGCGGAGCTTTATTTTTAATGTCAAGTAGTGACATAGTTTCAATCTTTTTATCTATAGAGTTACAAAGTTATGGTTTATACTTATTAAGTACGATTTATAGAAACTCAGAATTAGCTACTAGTGGAGGTCTTACATATTTCTTATTAGGAGGTCTATCTTCTTGTTTTATATTATTATCAACTAGTTTATTATATGCTAATTCAGGTACTACTAGCCTAGATAGTTTATATGTAATAACTAGTATATCAGAAACATCTCTTGATAATACAAACATACTATATTGATACAAACCATATTATATACATCTTTCATTACTTATTATGTCAGTGGGATTTTTATTTAAAGTAAGTGCAGCACCTTTCCACTTCTGAAGCCCTGAACGATGATTTGGGAAATCATCAAAATCACTATTATCATATGTGCGGGGACAACTACCAAATTCCGGGGACGCCCTAGACCTTAAGGTACCAAGCCATGGGCTAAAGCTCATGTGTGGATGAACTAATCACTCATGTACGGTAACAAGCCTTAAGACTTCTGAAAAGAGAGTGGGTTATCGCGGATCTAATTCAGTCACTGGTTTATCGTTATTGTTAATTTTTGCATGTTCTTTTTTTTTAATATTCTTCATTGTCTATTTTCCTGCCCTGCGCTTTAATGCGTTACTTTTCTCAACATATAGTTTATTGGCTATATTCTCCTTACCCTTTTGTTTCTATCGTCTAAATCTCTCTTCTACTTCGGCTTTATTAGTACACGTGAAACACTCCAGAACGACTTTACTTCGCGGAAAACGCCTCTTTTATAATAGTAGTCCCAAACCCATAGGCGGGTGATTTCGTGGTTATTCTACTAATTCTTCATCGTTTGCACCGTCTTTTCAGCCAGCAAAAGTATATATAAATGCTGATCAAGATAAGGCCCTAATACTAAAAGAAAATAAAGGTAAATGCGGGATATATCGCTGAAAAAATTTAACAAATGGAAAAAGCTATATAGGTAGTAGTATTGATCTAGAGAGAAGATTGAAATGTTATTATAACATTTATTTCTTAGAATCAGGAATAAAAAAAAGGAAAAGTTTGATTTATAGTAGTTTGTTGAAGCATGGTTATTCTAACTTTACTTTGGAAATTCTGGAGTATTGTGGACCATCTGAAGCAATTTCTAGGGAGCAACATTACCTGAGTTTATTTAAACCAGAATATAATATTTTATTAATAGCTGGTTCTCGATTAGGTTCCAAACATTCTGAAGAGGCAAAAGCCAAAATATCTGCTGCGGCAAAAGGTAACAAAAATAGTACAGGAGGTAAAGGGCGTAAACGAGCAGAAGGAGCAGGAAGTCCTAGTGTACCGGTAGAGGTACTTGATCAGGAAACAGGGGTAAAAGCAATATATTCTTCAATGAGTGAAGTAGGGGAAGCCTTAGGTGTACCCACAGGAAGTATTAGAATGTATTTTTCTAGAAATACCCATAAGCCTTATAAAGGAAGATATTTATTAAAAAAATTAGCAAACTAAACAAAAAGTTTTCATATCATACCATGACTGTAAAAGAGCAACGAGTAGACGGTAGTTAATATGATAAACCGGAGCAACGAGTATACGATGCTGTAAAAGAGCAACGAGTATACGGTAGGTGATACGATTTATCGTATTTAAGATGTACTCTATTAGGTTTCGAAAGAAACCGTTCAGTAAAAATCCCTTCTAACCAAATTATGCTAAGACGACTTTTTACAAATATAAATAATATTAACAGTAAGACTTGTTCTCTTCTTATTCTACCTTGATTTGTTACAGGGTTCACAGACGCAGAAGGATGTTTCACCATTATTGCGCGTAAATCTCCTAGAAGTAGCGCAGGTTGAAAAATTGAAGCTAATTTTATTATCAATCTTCATAAAAAAGATGTTGAACTCTTAAAGCGTATTCAAGAATTTTTTTGTGGTATTGGGCGTATAAGTAAAGAGAGGAACGGTTGTCGTGATTTTACAGTCAGTTCTTTAGATCAAATTATCACAGGAATTCTCCCTCACTTTGATAAATACCCTTTAATCACTCAGAAGCTTGCGGATTATCTTTTATTTAGAGAGGTTGTTATGATGATGAAGCAAGGTAAACATTTAACATCTGAAGGTTTGAAAGCTATTATTAATATTAGAGCTTCAATGAACAGAGGATTGACTCCTGCATTGAAAGAAGCTTTCCCTAATTATGTTTCTGTGCCTAGACCTTTAATTGATATACACAAGTTGCTTCCAATCCATCCTTATTGAGTTGCAGGATTTGCTTCCGGTGATGGTTCTTTCATGGTTAAATTAAGAGTTAATAATGCTTATAGTGCAGGGGGTCGTATTGAGTTGGCCTTTGTTCTAACTCAACACTCCCGTGATCTGCCACTTATCAAATATTTAGCTGATTACTTTGGATGTGGACAGGCTTATACTTATAAGGATTATGCAGAATTTAAATGTCGTACTTTAAAGGACATATATGAAAAGATCATACCTTTTTTCCTAAAATATCCTATCCTTGGTGTGAAATCAAAAGATTTCGAAGATTGAGCTAAGGTTGGGGATATTATCAATTCTAAAACTCATCTTACTAAGGAAGGGTTTGAACAAATTCAACAGATTAAGGCTGGAATGAATAGAGGTAGAGATAATGTTTAAAAGTTTTATATTATTTATGTTACGTCCTAATTTTTACTTTTTTTATTTATATACACATATAAATAATGTCTTACCTTGTTATATGTTATCATTGTATAAAGTTGTTAAGCTAATTTGTATGATAAATTTTACTACTAAGGATGTCTATGACGCTATACCTACAATAGTTACAACATTTGTAGCTATTGTTGCTAAAGTATCTATATTTATTTTCTTCTTAGGGTTAGTGCATTATACTAGCAAATCATTATTTTCTTTCAACTATTCATGAACTACTAGTTTATTATTGAGTTCTTTATTATCATTAATAGTGGGGTCAGTACTTGGTCTAACTCAATTTAGAATAAAAAGATTATATGCCTACAGTACAATTTCACATGTAGGTTTTATACTATTAGCTTTAAGTGTATATAGTATAGAATCAATACAAGCATTTATTTTCTACCTTACTCAATATTCTATCGCTAATCTAAATGCATTTATTATTTTAATCACCATCGGTTATTCATTATATCTTTATACTAATAATAACAATTCTGATTTACAAGATAAGAACAACTCACCCATACAACTTATTAGCCAATTAAAAGGATACTTTTACATAAATCCTCTTTTGGCTTTAAGTTTAGCAATAAGTCTTTTTTCATTCGCAGGTATTCCCCCTTTAATGGGATTCTTTGCTAAACAGATGGTGTTCAGTGCTGCCTTAGATAGTGGTTATATATTTATTACTTTAATAGGTATTCTTACTAGTGTGGTAAGTGCAGTTTACTACCTAGCAGTTATAAAACAAATTTTCTTTGAAAAACCTGATCATAAATTAAACTCAGAGTTGATCGATTTAGTCCTTACAGGTAATATTATTAACCGTGCAGGGTTAATACATAAATTTACATATACTGCTGATAATGTAAAATTATCAAGTTCTAACACTATAATAATCTCTATATTAACTCTTATTATTTCATTATTTATATTTGTACCTCAAGAATGATTAAGCATGGCTAATATATTAGCCCTTATTATGTTTAATCCTTAATGACTAGTACTACATTTTTTTTAGTATTTATTCCTATCTTAGCTATTATTCTTTTAGCAGTTAATTTAATTTTAGCACCACATAGTCCTTATGAAGAAAAATCCTCTGCGTTCGAGTGCGGTTTTCATTCTTTCCAGCAAACTAGATCTCCTTTTAATATTTCATTCTTTATATTTGCCTTGTTATTTCTTCTTTTTGATTTAGAGATATTATTAGTATATCCTTATGTTGTTAGTGCCTATACAAACGGTTCTTATGGTTTAATTATTATGTTAATCTTCTTTGTCATGTTAACTTTAGGTTTTGTTTTTGAATTAGGTAAAGGAGCCTTAAAAATAGATAGCAGACAATCGGATTCTCTAAATATAAGCCCTAAGGGTACTAATATTTCATATATCTTAATAGATCAAAATACATATAAAAAATTTATTAAAGAGTCTTTATCCCAACGTAGATCCTATTCTACAGGCAGAAGGTTAAATTCTTCTATAGATTTTTGAAAAAAGGTTAATAGTAGTGACAAATTAGATAGCAGCAATCCATTTATTCTTGCTAATAGCTTTATTAAAAGCAATTCTAATAACAAATCTATCAAAGATAAAATTGATTTTAATCTAGTTGTCTCTATTCTTAGTTGTCACATACCTGACTTTAACTTAACTCCTGCGGAGTTTGACATATTAACTAATATTAAACCGGTAAGATTCGAATTATCTGCAGGTTATAAACCTGAATTAGAAAAATTAATAGGTAAATATGTTCGTAACGGTGAAACAGGTAAAGCTGGGGTTTATGTGTTTACTAATAAAAATAATGGGTTTTGCTACGTAGGATCTTCGATTTCTTTAGCTAATCGGCTATCTACTGGTTATTTTGTACCAACGTTAGGTAAAAGAAAAATTGATTCAGCCATTACAGAATCTGGGTTAAGTTCATTCTGTATAGATCTTTTTATTTTACCCTCAGAATTAGTATCTTCAGAAGGTAATAACACCTCTATCTCGAAGGTTAGATTAAAAAGTTTAACCTTAGCTTTAGAACAAATATTACTTCTTGAGTTTAATCCTGAGTATAATGTTTTAAAAGTAGCAGGTTCACCTGCAGGTTTAAAGCGTACCGTTGAATCTATGTTGCCTTCTTTGACTAAGAACTCTAAACCTATATATTTATACGATACAGTTAAAAAAGAACTTCTTTATATCTCTAAAAGCCAAACAGAGTTAGGTAAAACTCTGGATATGTCAGCTGGTAATATGTCTGAACTTAAACGTGTAGGTGCTTTATACTTAAATAGGATTATTTTTACGGACACTCCTTTAAATTCAGGTGAGTATACTGAAAATTTAATGAGTGTTGATACTTTATTGAATCTTGTAAATGAACTACGTGTAATTCGAAGAAAAGAGGTTATGAAGCAAGTTGATAGTTCAAGAGAGGCGACTAAGTTAAAACTCTCTAAGATAACTAAAGTAACTAATATTCAAACTAATGAGGTTTTAATTTTTAATTCTGGTAGGGATACTGCTGCATATTTAAGAGGACTAAGTCCTGATTACAAATGTTCCCCTGGTATGGTATCAGATTGCTGTACTAAAGGTATTATCTACAAAGGTTTATTTAAAATTGAACGTGTTAGTGTGGTTTAATAAATCAGACTGCTAGCCTCCCCTTTTATTTTTATTATTCGATTTAGAAATTCTCTTAGTCTATCCTTATGTTGTAAGTGCTTATACTAATAGTACTTACGGTTTAATCATTATGTTGGTTTTCTTTGTTATGCTAACTTTAGGGTTTGTTTTTGAATTAGGTAAAGGAGCCCTAAAAATTGATAGCAAACAAACATATAGTATAGGTAATGATGCTACTAAACACGTCATTATACATATAAAAAAATACAAGAGGTAATAATCCTCTGATACTATCTTCTAGTCGAGTAGGAATAAGAATAACATCCCCCCCCCCGACTACTTCTTATGATGGTAGACAAATGCTTAATCTTATTAATACAATGGGAAAATTAAAAGCTAATCAAACGGCCCTTAAATTTTACTCTTCTGGTCGTCACTCTCCTTCTAATAATTATATTATTTTAAATGAAGACTTATCGAATTATCCATCTTTAGAACATGATATTAAATTTGAGGATAATAAAGCAGTGGTTTATGGCTTTTTTTTTCGGCGGCTTAAGAATCCGTCGCTTTGCAGCGATCACACACAACTGTGAGTGACCTCCCCTCCCCCCCCCCCGCAAGCTTGCGGGGGGGAGGGAGGTTTCCTGTAAAGCAGTAAAGACTCTACTACGTAGAGTAGGAAGGCTAATATTTTTTTTTTCGGGCTAGCCCCGAATTTATCCCTAGAGCCGGCCGATAAATTCTAGTCTCGGCCTAAAAAAAATAAAAAAATAACTTAAGTTATTTTTGTTATTTTTTTAATGCCTCTCTCTCTAGAGAGGCGGCTCTCTAGCGTTGGAGACCCCTCTCCCTCCAACGCTAGAGAGCACCCCCCCTGTACGAGGGGGAGCTGGAGTGGTGAGGTGGAAAAAAAATATAACCCGGGGAGGGGGCTAGAAAAAAAAAATATAATGCCCCGGATAAAATAACAAAAACAAAAATAACCAAGTTCGGAGGCGATTTAAAAAAAAATTCTTTTTTTTTTATTAATTTTTTGTGGCTGCTTGGAGCCCGTACTTTTTATGGCTTGTTAAATAAAATAATACATATAATGCTGGAAAAAAGTACAAAACAAAAAAATAACACCACAGGTATTAACAAAATAACAAAAAGAACTTAAGTTCTTTTTGTTTATTTTTTTTTTGTTTTTTTTAGGACGGAACTTTAGGAGGATTTATTGCTCCGCTATAGGGAGATGTAATATGCTTACTAAGAAAGGGATTAGATTAAATAACAATATACATTCATAACTTTAATAAAAATTTGTATTATATTTGTAACAAACTATATTGTAATTTAGAATAGGTAAGGTGTAAGGTAAGGTGACTTATTAAAAGTTTTTCTAGTTAATTCTTGGTGTTTAATCTGGGTATAAATTTATTCAAAGAAGGGAAATCAGGTGGGGAATAAATTTATTGGCCCCGGATTAAACGGCTCCTATCTGATAGATAGTAAATCTAAAGGGATTTGAATCTATTGGGTATCCTATTAGGTAGTAAATTGATAGGAATAGATCTTTTATTCATAAAAATCCCTTTATATAAACTATATCTAAAGGGATTAATCTATGTGGTATCCTATTAGATAGTAAATCTAAAGGAATAGATATTTTATTAATAAAAAAATCCCTTTAGATATATAATATATAATATATAGTGTAAGATATGCAGATAGCCCTGTAACTTATTATATGATACAAGCAGCAAAAATTATTGGTACAGGTCTAGCAACAACAGGTTTAATAGGAGCCGGAGTAGGAATAGGTGTAGTTTTCGGAGCATTAATATTAGGTGCAGCTAAAAACCCCCGTATGAAAGATCAACTTTTCTCCTACGCTATATTAGGTTTTGCTTTTGCAGAAGCAACTGGATTATTTGCACTTATGATGGCCTTCTTATTACTATACGTTGTTTAATTTTTTTACAGATAAATTATACGAATAATCATCCCTTTATATTATATGAATATATACAGTGTATGATGTGCAGATACCTTTGGAAACAATATTATGTTTATTTCATGTTTATGCTTTTCACTATTATTTGGTTTTCCTATGCTTTCTTTTTTTGCCTTTTTTTGCCTTTTAAGTTTTTCTTTCTTCTTTATATGTTTATTTTTTTGGCTTATTTTTGTCTTAGTGGTAGCTTTTTTGTTGTATAAAAGATTATTCAAGGATACTAATAAAAAAACGCAGAACGACTTCATACGGAATATTCCGTATGATGATGTTTTACGTTACGTTAGTATTTTAGATGACGATGACTTATCGCTAGATAGTTCTGAAAAACTAGAAGCTCTGAGTGCACTTTTGTGCGTGGATAAAAATACCATTAGAAAAGCAAGATTGGAGATTAAAAACAATAAACGTATAAAAAAATAAATATGTTTTTAAAAAACATATAAATATGTTTAAAAAAAACATATATAAAAAATAAATATGTTTTTTTTTCCAGCATATATATTTTGTGCTAGATTAATTTATAAGATAAATTTTTAAAAAAATAACAACCTTCCCAGTTTTTATTCTACAATAAAAACTGGGAAGGTTAAGCGGGTCCCTACTAGCGCTTGAGAGCAAGAATTTATCTTCAGGCAGGGTAGCCAGTTGGTTTTTTCGCTCTATTTTAACCTTTTTTAGTGCTGAAGCAGGGATAAATTTTTTGAGAAGTACACCGTAAGCAAAGCTTCGGTGTACCACTAGACTTGTATTAGTCCCCTACCTCCTATCTCCGTAAGCTAGACTCTCTCTAGAGAGAGCTTACGGAGGGAGGGTTATTATTTGGTTTATTAGAGATATACTCTTTATTATTTTATATTCCTTTCTTTTTTCTTTTATTTGTTACATGTTATTTAGTACGTACTCCGAAAGCTTGCTTTCGGTGTACCACTATGCTATAAATAATCCCTACCTCCTATCTCCCAAGGTAAGACTATGCTTACCTTGGGAGGGAGGAATATTATTAGGTCTCCCCAGTTTTCTAAGAAGATTATTTAAAGATAGATTAAAGATAGATTTACACACACTACTTTAATAATTTTGTACATATTTGTATCTAACTATATTATAATTTACATTAGGTAAGGTGTAAGGAGTAATTAACTATCATTAATTAAAATATTAATAAATTAGGTTAGTGTAAGAGTACGGCTTACATATTACAAAGGTGCAACTCCTTTGGCCCTTAATGAGAAGAATAATGATGAATAATTTATACGCTGGACCAACATATGCGATAGATGGGGGGACGTCTTAAGAGTTTTGGCTTCTTAAGATACGATCGGTACGCCAAATTTATAAACAGCCCTATTATTTTTTATTTTTGATTTACTCCTTTTCTTTTATTTCTATCTTTAGAATAAAAGAAAAGGAGTTGATCCGCTAGACAACAAAGAAAGGTGCCGATTTGTTACCTATTTATTATTAGCTTATGAATAGCCTGCAGAGTCAGGCTACTAATTATTTAGTTTATTAGTAATAATTATCACCACATATAAAAAATGTCAATTTCAGGTCTTAATTATTTATTTAACTGTATTAATTTTCTTTTATTTATTTCATAGTGAGGGATAAATAAAATAAAAAGAAAAAAAAAGGATCTGACTATAGTATTAAGAATTTTTATTTTTGTGGCTCCAGTTTAATATGGAGGGCTTTGCCCTCCCCCCCCCCCGTAGGGGGGGGGGGGGGACCCCGAACCACACTCAACATTTCTTACTATTCCTCTCCGGGGCCGAGGACATCTTTTTTTTTTGAGTTTTGTTTTTGATTTTACATTTTCATTTTTAATCATTTTTTAGATTTTGCTTATTCTGATGCTTTATATCTTGGCTCGATATTCCACACTTCCCTACCCCCCTTTTTTTTTTGTTAAAAGATTTTTTTTTACCCCTGTTTAAGTCAGGACGTCCTGTAATATAGGTTAAATACAAAGTTACTTATCGTAAAAAAAAAATAGCTTTGTTTTTAAAGAAGAATAATAGATAATCTTATTGTTAAATATTTAATAATTAATTATCTGTTAACCTAGTTTCTTTTATCTTTTCTTAAGATAAGTAGGAAAAGATAGCAAGAAAAACATGTGTCTATGTAAGTTTATATATGATTAAATTATATAATTATATTTCTAGAATAAAATTTATTTCTCCACCAAAGCCATTTAAAGACGTAGCTATGCTAAAGAGTGGTTTTAACCCTAGTTTTTTATTCTTATTACTACATCTTATATCTATATTAAGATGTCTGAATTAGGTTTAGATTTAATTATGCCTCAATGAGATCTTTCTTCATTATTTGACATAATTCCTTCCCATACTGGTGTTGTAATACCTACATTGGATATTCCTCCTGTGAAAATAGTGGACTTTAGTAGATTTGCTAATAATTTATCAGAGAGAGTCTTACAAGGGTCTCAGTTTGTACCGCATAACTGACCACATCTTTCAGATTATAGCCGTTGAATACTTGTTCATAGCAGCCATCCGTTGTTTAAACTATCACTTGCAGGTATAATATGACTTGCTGGTCAAAGATTACATATATTAATATCTAGTCTATCTAGCATAATCCCTAATCTTAGCTGTATATCTAAATCTAGTATATCTGACTATTTTTAATTTAAAATAGTCAAATTTAAAGATACCTTTTCTAAAAGTATTAATTGTTCTAAATACGCCTTAGATAAAGTTAATTTAAGAAAAATAAGTAAAAATTATTTATTATTAAGTAAGCAAAAAGCTAGATCTCTACCTTATATAAAAAATTCAGTTTATTCCTTTTATGATTATATAGGTAATTTATACTCATCACATCTAAGATATATTTCTGTTTATATGTCCAGTGTAAACAATTCTGTGAAATTATGGGAGAAACCAATCAGTTATTTCGTGATATAGATAGGTTTCTTTCACAAATTAGAGGGTTTATAGATAGATTTAACAACTTGATTATCACTAATAATATTAATGTAATTCAAGATGTTAATGGGGATTTATCCTTCGATGTCCCAGCTGATATGGACGATGAGCTAGCTCAGCGTTTAAGTAATACAATGGATTTAATAAATTCTTTAATCCATGATAGAGTTCATGAATTAGAATTACTATTTGAGAGTGCATATCAAATAGAACAACCTAATTCTGAATTTTCTAGTATTTTAGCCTCTAAAAAGGCTATATTCGATACCTTGGTTAGTTATTACCCGCACATCTAAATGTTTATGTATAATATATAATAGTTATTATCTTAAGTAATCATTCTATTTTTTTTTTTCTTGGCTAATTTTTTTTTATCGAAGGGGCTTGGCGTACTACAGCCAACAAAAAAAAAAATAATGCCAAGCAAAAAACATATAAAAAAATCTAAAGGTGTTAGGTATAACTGCATTTATTGCAATCATATAAAATATATATTGCCATTTATTTTTATTGCAAGCATATAAAATATATATTGCTAGGAGAAGGGTAAATTCTTATCTAAAGCCTAGTATTCCACCAGTGCTTGTAAAAAATATACAAACATAATAAATAAAGGGGCAATCTTAGCCAACTAGAGTTAAAAAAAACTTTTTTTTCTTCAATAAAATGAAGAAAAAAAGACCAAAAAAGATTTCTAGAAAGAAAATTAGATCTTATTATTCAATAAAATGAGAATTTTAAAAAGCCATCCTCTATTAAAAATGGTTAATTCATATGTGATTGACTCACCTCAACCTTCTAATATTAGTTATTTATGAAATTTTGGTTCTTTATTAGGTGTTTGTTTAATTATTCAAATTGTGACTGGAGTAACATTAGCAATGCATTACAATCCTAGTGTACTAGAAGCATTTAATAGTGTAGAGCATATTCCCTCATAATGTGCTCTTTAAACCAAGCTGTTTGCTGGAAACTCTACCGGTTTAAACCGGTTGACTATCAGCAGGAAACCAAAGGATGTATAAATATCCTAGAAGGATCTTCAGAGACTATACGCTTGGCGTTTAATAATTATAAAAAATTAAATGATGACATAGTCCTTCTACTTTTGAAAAATTGTAGGTAAGGGTTAATTTATTTTTTTTTATATTAGTAAAAAATCCACTATCTAAGGGTGTATCTGGTATTAAAAATAAAATGGGAATCCTTCATTTTTATAGCAATTCTTCTAATCCTAAAGAGTTAACATTAAATACTACAAAATCTGAAAAATCTGTGACAAAAAACTTAATATTATCTAATGTATCTGAGGATTTCTTATTTTGATTTTCAGGTTTTACAGATGCAGAGGGTAATTTTTTAATTACTCTAGATCGTGATTTTGTAAAATTTAGATTTAAAATATCATTACATGTTGATGATATTGAAACTCTTAATACAATAAAATCTAAATTGAAAATAGGAAGAGTTACAGTTGAAAATAATAGAAACCGTTGTGCTTTTGTAGTAGAAAAGCATGAAGATCTTAAAAATATAATCTGTCCTATTTTCAATACTTTCCCTTTACATACTAGTAAAAGATTAGATTTTGAAGATTTTTATAAAGCATTTCTTATTAAAGATTCTGCTAGAGCAAAAACTTTATGTAATAAGGATAAGGAAAGAATTGTATCACTTAAAAATGGTATGAACTTAAAAAGAAATATATATACATACCAAATAACAGATTCTCAAATTATAATAAACCCCAACTGATTCATTGGATTTCTAGAAGGTGAGGGTACTTTTGGTATTAAAACAGGATCATCTGTATACTTTCAGGTAGCTCAAAAAAATACGAGTCAAGAAAGTTTAAATGCTATAACAACCTTTCTAACTAGATTATCTAGTCCTCTACTGGTAAAAGAGGAAACTAGCAATACTTTACAATACAGTAAAATATTGCCTTTGAATGTTGTGTGTACGACAAATAAAAAAACAGACGTAATATCTTTAGTTGTTAGTAGTGTAGATAGTTTATTTTATTATCTTTTACCTTTTTTAGATTCATCTAAGATGTATACCCGTAAAGCTATAGATTTTAAATTATGAAGAGTAGCTTTATTATTAAAAATACATGGTTACTACTTTTTAACTGAAGGAAAAAAATTATTTTTAGATATTTCAGATGTTCTAAACAAAAGATACAGTACTACTTCTACATATGATATTGATTCTGTTATTGCAAATATTTTTAATAGATCGAAATCTATATTATCTAAAGATCCAATATTTGATGTAAAATCTAATAAATCTCACATAGATAATGTACGTGAATATTCTAGATCTAATAAATCAGAAAAAATTGTTTATATATATAAGGATAAACAATTAGTTAAAGGCTCTCCTTTTGATTCATTCAGTGCTGCACATAAGGCATTGGGCCTAAAATCTAGTAGTAATACTTGTAATCGTTACATAGATACAAATAGATTATATAAAAAGGAATATCTTTTTACTTCTAAACCTTTAGATATAATGTCTAAAGATTAGTATAAAATATATAAATTACTCTAAGATTATGAGAGATGTTAACAACGGATGATTAATCCGTTACTTACACGGTGCGCCATGTGACGGCTATTTAGGGAAAAAATGGGTAACCGAAACATACCCATTCCTCTTACTGATACTACTCGAGATGCTAATAACACTCGATCTAGGAATGCAATCAGTAGAATCACTGAAATGCGGACTGCCCCGTAAGAAAGTGACAAGAGGACGAGTATATGATGAGGATAACAAACTTGATACATCGAAACGGGCACAGTATTCCCTCTCGGTCCTAAGCAGGATATGTCGGTCGAGATCATCTCTTTACGACCAGGTGCGTGTAATTGGTCAAAGATTCGGTAGAGATGACGTTACTCTTATAAGAGATCAGAAACGGTGCAAGCATCTAAGTACTCACAAAGCCTGAATACGCAAACCATGGGAACTAACCGCCTATGCTTCCGGACTCTCCGTAAGTACGCGGAGTCGGAACCCCCGTAGTAGCCTTTTGGCAAAGGGGGGTAGTTCGAATAAGCTATACTCTTCACTGACTCTTAAACATCAAGAGGGGACCCCAGAGCCTGACTCACTTAAAAGTGAACGTTCGAAAGTCCCTGTTTCTAGTTGACTGAAGGCACGTATAGACAGCCTGCCAAAGACTAACAATAAGATAGAAAGACTGATAAATATAATTTCCGATCCCGAATTCCTATTCATAGCATATAGCCTTATTAAGCACAAAGGAGGAAATATGACCCCTGGAGTCGATAAGAAAACCTTAGACGGTATCGAATGAGGTTTCTTTGAAGAACTGAGTAGGAAATTACGAAATGGTCAATTCAACTTCTCAGCCTCCAGAAAAGTATTAATCCCCAAAGCCAATGGAGGAACTAGACCTCTAAGCGTGGGCCCTCCTAGAGATAAAATCGTACAAAAAGCGATTGCCCTTGCATTGGAAACCATATATGAACCACAATTCTCAAATAATTCTTTCGGGTTCAGACCCAAAAGAAGCGTTCATATGGCTCTTAAAGAACTATACCTAAAAGGAGGAAATTACACATGAGCGATAAATGGAGATATCTCTCAATGTTTCCCTTCAATCCCTCATGACGTGATATTAAAACTAATAGGTAAACAGGTTGCCTGTGCAAGAACTCTCGAACTAATACACAAATCTCTGAAAACCAAAGTGCTTGATACGGATGGGCGTATAACTAATGTTACAATGGGTACTCCCCAAGGTAGCGTAGTTAGTCCTATATTATCTAACATTGTATTGAACGAACTAGATGAATACATGTTAAGGTACAAAGAGAAGTTTGAAGTAGGTAAGAACAGAGCAATCAATAGGAAATATCACTCTCTTAATTCGGTACGGCACAAGACCAAGAACAAAGAACTTAGAGCTCGAAACTTGGCCCTTATGCTTAAGATGAATCCTAAAGACACTCAGGACCCCAACTTCAAAAGAATCCTCTATGTGAGATACGCGGATGATTTCGTTATATTAGTAATAGGAAGCATGCAAGAAGCGTACACGCTTCGGAGAAGCCTTAAGGATTTCCTTAAGGATAAACTAGGATTAGAACTTAACATGGAGAAGACTTCTATAGTCAACACCAAAGAAGGTTTCAAATTCCTAGGTAGCCATATACTAAGAGCCGACCAACAAATCCATGTTTCTACCCTTCGTAGAAATCTCAGTAACCATGTTGTAAGAAAACGTGTGAACCGTAGACTAATTCTTAATGCTCCCTTAGCCACTCTTGTGGAGAAGATGATTAAGAACAAGTTCGCACGAAGAAATCATCTTAATCAGGTAATAGCTTCAGGTCGAAAAGATCTAGTTAACCACTCCCATTTCGACATAATAAGATTCTATAACTGACGTATTAGAGGAATCCTTAACTTCTACTCCTTCGCTGCTAATTACTCTTCTCTAGGGAGAATCGTATGACTGTTCACACACTCGTGCTCACTTACACTGGCACTTAAACACAAATTAAGAACAGCAAGTAAAGCTTTCTCTAGATTCGGGCCGAAACTAACTGACCCTGAAACCGGAGTGGAAATCTACTCGGAAGCGAGCATGAAGGTTAAACACGATTACAAAACAGACACTCGAGAGTCAATTGCAGACCTAGATAAATTGCTAAGTGGATCTCCTCACAGTACTCTAACCAAAAGAATAATGGATGCCAAATGTGCTATTTGTAACTCTAACTCTAATATCGAGATGCATCATGTACGTAAAGCCTCTGATATTCGGAGTAAGATACGAACAGGTAACTCCACATATCATCAATGAGCGGGAGGTTTCCTTAGAAAACAGATCCCTCTGTGCAGATATCATCATTTGCTTTTACATGAAGGTAGACTAACTCACTTTGACTACCGGAAAATGAGTAAATGAACTGCCCCTAAGGTAACCGACTCCGTCCGGGATGATTCCGAATAGACTGGTGACGTTCTCCTTCGAACTAGTGGTTGTGAATCGAATATAGCGATCTACCCTCTGTAGTCCAGAAGAGTAGAAGCTTCAAGCTACGGATACAAGGAAAAGTCAACCACTTTACATATAAAAAAAAAAAAACCCTGAACGAGGGCAAGGAATTATCAATATCGGTTCTTTCTGCCTGAAAAATTAGACCTCTCAGACTGGAATTATTTGAATGGAGAGCCGTATGATGGGAAACTGTCACGTACGGTTCGGAGGGCAGGGTAACCAATCCACTGACCCTACCAAACACAGCTTCTGCTTTCTTCTTCTTGGTATATTTACATATCGGAAGAGGTTTATACTATGGATCATATAGAGCTCCAAGAACTCTAGTATGAGCAATAGGTACTGTTATATTAATATTAATGATGGCTACAGCTTTCTTGGGATATGTCTTACCCTATGGTCAAATGAGTTTGTGAGGTGCAACAGTTAAGTAAATAATAGCTGTTTAAAAATATCACTATATGCTGGAAACTTCTAATTCCTTATAATTGTATAATTTAGCAATTCATAGTTTAGAACAATCAGCAGGAAACCAACTTACAATATTCGTAGTTGGGTCCTCAGAGACTACTCGTGATATATACTATACCATTAAGCTTATAATATATTATAGCAGGTAAAGTTAAAGATATAGTCCGATCCCTTTAAATAATTTTAAGGAAACCTTTAATCCTTAAACAAACTTAAGGATGTTATATATATAATTATGTGTAAATTTTTCTGATTCCCGTTTTTTCTATTATTGCCGTAGTGCTTAGAAAAAAAAAATAATAGCGTTTGTACCTTATTTAGGGCGCTTACGGGACAGGGTTGTATATTTAAAGGTCGATGTATTACTTCTTTAATTGTTCCCTTTAAATTTTCATCTAATCTTAATAATGAAAATAAGGGTTCCCATGAAGTATTAAAATCATCGATAAATCTTAAATTTATTGAATGATTTGTAGGTATATGTGAAGCGGAATCTAATTTTTTTATCCGAGTACGTAGAAACAAAGAAGGAGGTGTAACAGGTTTTGAGTTTGTGTTTAGAATTAGTTTACACAAAGATGATAGAGCTATCTTAGAGTTTATAAAAACTACTTTAGGTTGTGGTAGACTTAATACCGAAAGGGATTTATTGGTGTACACAATATCTCAAATAAGTGATATAGAATCTATATTGATACCTCTATTTGAACAATTTGCATTAAACACAACAAAACATCTAGATTATTTGGACTTTAAAAAAGCATTTTTTATGTTCAAATTTCGAAAATCTAGTGAAATTAATATACAAGATTTGTATATTAATATTATTAATATTAAAGATAGTATGAATGATAAAAGGGTAAATCATAATTTACCTAAAGATCATAACATGCGTATTACAGGTAATTATTTAGTCGGTTTATTAGAAGGTGACGGTTCATTCTATTTAAATAAACATGATATGTCTCCTCGTATCTCACTTGTTACTACAAAGATTAATAGATTAGTTTTAGAAAAAATAAGAGAATTTCTTCTTAGTTTATTGGACGAACCTTCTTATATATTAGGTAGTACTACTAAATTAATTAACATTAGTGACAAAAAAGTAAAAGGGAATAATAAACCTATATCTATACTAGAGATATCACAAATCGATTACTTATGTAACATACTAATACCTTATTTTGATGGTTTACAATTTATGACTAAAAAACACAAAGACTACCTTGATTTTAGAACAATCGCCTTTTTAATATTAGAGGGAAAACATCTAATGGAAAAGGGTAAAGAATTAATAATTAAATTAGGTGATACTATGAACAATAATAGATTATCAACTAACTCTAATCCTTTTATATTAGATGAATCTGTAAAATCAAAACTGCATATTCTTATTAAGTCAGAACCTTTAATAAAAGTAGATTCTGAAGGTAGAGCTATAATAATTCAGGAAAAGAAATATATAAGATCTACTTATATTATTAAAGCTACTTTTTTAAATGGTTCTATTAATTATTTTACTAATGGAGTCTCTTGTGCTAAAGCTCTTCATGTAAGTAATAATATTATAACACAGAGGTTGAACGACGGTAAACCGGTTAGAAATAAAGAAGGTTTAATCGTTTCTCAATCTATTAAAAGAATAAGAGCTTACTCTCCTTCACGTACTTACTTTTCTCAGACGTAACACTGAGATAAAGATGTTCTTCATATAATTATGTTTCACAATATTATAATTGCAACCACCAGTTATTATTATATAAGGTTTATATAATAATTTTTGTATTACTAACCTTATGAGTGCCATACCTTGAGTTGGACAAGATATAGTTGAGTCAGAAAACATAACAGAATATTATTTAAACATAGTCTATATAACTAATTCTATGTTGCCTACTATAGGTACTGTTAGTACACATGCGTTAAAAAAGGGGAACAAAAAAATAAGATTAGATAAAAAAGAATATCTTTCTCTTCCTTCATCTTTTCTAGCTTTTTTAGCTGGTTTAATAGATGGTGATGGTTATATTCAAATAACTAAAACGGGAAAAGGGTTTATAACTATTAAACTTGTAATTTCCATACATTTAGAAGATATTTCTACATTAGAGTATATCCAATCTGTATTAAAATTAGGGAAAATTACAATAAATCGTGATCATAAAAGTCCAAGTTGTAAATTAATAATTAATAGGACTGATTTACAAGAAGTTCTTTTCCCATTATTTATACACCATGGTATATTCTTTTTAACTGATACTCGAAAAGCTCAGTTTGACTTAGCTATCTTTATCTTAAAAGAGGATAAAAAAGTTTACGAGAAGTTGCCAGTTAAAGGAGAAATACCTACATTATTCGAATTACCTAAAACAGCCTCAGATTATGCAAAATTATCGTTCTTTAAAAACTGAATAGTTGGATTTACGATGGCTGAAGGTTCATTTTTTTTAAAAAAAAATAATGACGGATGCTTTCAATTAAAACAAAGAATACATCTTATGTTATTTGAAGCCTTTAAATTGGTGTTTAATACAAGCCGAAAAATAGATACTGAAAAAGGTTTATATAATCAATTTGGTGTAAGTTCTAAAGCTGACATACAAACAGTGATTAATTTTTTCTCGTTTTCTGGTCATCATCCTTTAATTGGCCGTCGGTTAATTGAATATTTAACTTGATTAGAATCTTTAAAGTTATTACCGCGAAATAATAATGAAATAAAAATGGGCCGGGGTACTATTATACATTCAGGTTTATTTAGTAATAAAATTATTTATTTTTGTGGTATCATTTATGTAGTTTGTCTTATATATGCTACATTAACCGCTCAGGATACTTTTTTTAATTACGTTTGTCTTAATTTTATTCCCATAGTGTTGTATGATAATGCGGACAAATAAAAGGCAATTGCAATTAAATCTAATAGAAAAATGTCTCCCGGGGAGGAGTTTATAGATGGACACATAAAGAATCTGGTAAATCGTATATTGGCTCTAGCGTGAATCTAGGACAGCGTTTTGCTAGTTATTTTACTTATAATTGAATATCCAGTCAAGCTAAATATAGTCTAATTTGTAAATCTCTTTTAAAATATGGGTATTCTGAGTTTAGTTTAGAAATACTGGAATATTGTAACCAGGAGGATACAATAAAAAGAGAACAATTTTATATTGATTCTTTAATACCAGAATATAATTTATTAAAATTAGCGGGTTCGCGGTTAGGTTCTAAACAATCGGAAGAAACCAAAGTTCAAATTAGATTGGCTTTAACTGGGAATAAACACTCGGATATAACCAAGAGTAAAATGAGAGCAGCCAGACTTTCCCTGCGGGAAGGTCCCCTTCAGGGGGCCTGACCAAAGGGACAGTCCCCCTTTGGGGACTAGGAGTTAACCATAGTGATGAAACTAAAGCTAAATTAAAAGAGCATTTAACTAATTTAAATAAAAATATTCTCGCTAAGAAAAAAGGTATGAAAGTAACTATTTTAGATTTAGAAACCAATATTACTACTGAGTATGACTCAATAAGAAAAGCCGCGGAAGGAATAGGCTGATCTCTTAAGACTCTTTTGAAGGTAGGGCAGAAAAACTACAATTAGATAAAGGACACACAGAACCTTTCAAAGGCCGCTATGTAATTGTAATAAATAGAAATAAAATTTAATAGTCTTGGTTGGTTTCAATAGCCTTATTTAAAATGGTTAACCAATCTACGTAATAGTTCTCGTTATGCTAATCTTAATTTTCCCGAATAATTAAGAAAAATTTCATTATTATATCTACCCCCTTTTTTTAGCATCTACCTAAAGTACTTACAGGATAATTTCTGTTAAAGATAGGCTCCTTAAAACAGTAATGTTTTAGAGGCAAATGAGGATAATTGCAAGGACATTTAATTAATACCCCTCCGTTTAATTAAATTACTTGCAGCGAAGTTTGACACGGTATATTTATATGTCAAAAACGTTCAACGACTAACAAGTGAGTGATACCGCAATAAGCTTGATACAATTCCCTCGCAACCTTTAAGTTAATCAAATTATTTAAGAATAAATAATTTGAAACATAGAATGTATTAAAGGTTGAAGACTTAGTCTAAACAAAGCCGAAAGGTTTTGAATATAAATTTTAAATAGTTTATAGATAATTTATTTGTTATTTGAGGAGGTTTGCGAAAAGACGAACCACACTACGGTAACGTAGTGTTAAAAATCCTGCTTAATGCTGGAAAATCTCCCAATCTAGGATTTGCATACGATTTATTCTTGATATTAATATCAATTATTTACGTGAAAATTGCAATGACATGGAGACAATCAGCCGGGGTGAGAAGTATACATACTTCAGAAGCCTCTCAGAGACTACACGCAGGAGATCTCGCCTATGCTTATTTAGTAGGTTTGTTTGAAGGTGACGGATATTTTTCTATCACAAAAAAAGGTAAATATTTAACATACGAACTAGGTATTGAATTATCCATTAGAGATGTGCAATTAATTTATAAAATTAAAAATTTATTAGGTGTAGGTATTGTAAGTTTCAGAAAAAGAAAAGATATAGAAATGGTAGCATTAAGAATTAGAGATAAAGAGCATTTGAAAAATTTTATTCTACCTATCTTTGATAAATATCCTATGTTTTCTAATAAACAATATGATTATTTAAGATTTAAAAGTGCCTTGATTTCAGGCATTCTTTATTCAGAATCTTTACCTGTATATATTAGAAGTAATCAGCCTATAAACTCTATAGAATCTATTCTTAGTGCGTCTTATTTTTCTGCTTGATTGGTGGGGTTTATAGAAGCCGAAGGTTGTTTCAGTGTATATAAATTGCATAAAGACAAGGATTATTTAGTAGCTAGTTTCGACGTTGCTCAAAAAGATGGAGATATTTTAATATCTGCTATCCGTAAATATTTATCTTTTTCCACTGCTATATATTTAGATAATACGAATTGTTCCAAACTAAAAGTTACAGGAGTAAGATCAATAGAAAATGTTATTAAGTTTCTACATAATGCACCTGTAAAATTATTAGGACATAAGAAATTACAATATTTATTATGGGTAAAACAATTACGTACAATACCTAGATATTCAGAAAAAATTAAAATACCTTCAAACTATTAGATAGACAAGAGATCATGATATAGTCCGATCAATAAATAAATTTATTGAGTGTAGTAAGAGTATTTAATGACTATTAAATATGGTAACTACCAACATAGATGCTCTGTAAACAATGCCACTTTAAATAGATTCTTCTCATTACATTTTGTGTTACCGTTTGTCTTGGCTGCTTTAGCTTTAATGCACCTAATTGCATTACATGATTCTGCAGGGTGGTTATTTACTGGCCCTAAATTTATATATATGAAATCTACATCTGCCTTACTTAAAGCAAGCTTAATGTTTATATTACCTAATGTTAAAGCCGTAAAAAGAATAGGCCCACATAACCAAGATGTTATCTCGCTGTTGGTTGGTTCATTATTAGGTGATGGTTTTGGAGAGCGTGAAACGGGTGGAGGAGTAAGATTTAGATTTAGACAAAGTGTAGTGCGTAAGGAATATATTTTTTGGTTACACAATTTTTTATATACAAGAGGTTATTGTACTAACCTTTTACCTGTAATTTACACACAAAAAACAGGTGATAAAGTATTAGAGTATTATCGTTTTGGTACGTATAGATTTACAAGTTTAATGTGATTATATAAAACTTTTTATAATAACAATAAGAAAAAGATAATACCCGCAAATATTGCTGATTTATTGACACCTTTAGCCTTAGCTATTTGAATAATGGATGATGGTACATGGAAAAATCCGGGTGTTAGAATTGCAACCAATAGTTTTACAAAAGAAGAGGTAGAATTATTATCATCAGCTTTATATACCAAGTTTAATTTATGTTGTTCATTACAAAAAAATAATGGTAATTATCAATTATATATTAAACAGGAATCTATTACTTTATTAAAGGAATTGGTGTTACCATATATGGTTCCAAGTATGCACTACAAATTAGGATTATAATATATATATATAAATAGTCGAGGGATTAAATATTTAATCTCTAAGTCTCCGACGGGAGACTTAAATTATTATACCTTCTCTTTTTTTTAGGTATAATGGTTTGGCAATGCTAGTGAAAACGGTTAAATTATTAATACCTTAATTAATACAAGACCGTCGGTTATATTAATCCTAATGTTTAAAATATGATCGCAACAGACTGGGTCACTGGTGGGTGTCAATTTATTTGATGCTTAATGTACAGTCGAAATTTTTTCGCAGGTAACCCTTTAGGTGTTTCAGGTAACTATGATAGATTACCTTTTGCTCCTTACTTTATCTTTAAAGATTTAATTACAATATTCCTATTTATTATAGTATTATCTGTATTTGTTTTCTTTATGCCTAATGTACTTGGGGATTCAGAAAATTATGTAATTAAGAGGGGTGTTGACTTTAGTTACTGTCAGAATGAACTTCTGGCTACAAACCATCAAATTGTCGGGAAGTCCCTAAAGCTGTTTCAACCAAATAAGAATGGTAACATATCTTATGGCACAGGTAATGACTCGTGGTACGGTAAAATCGACACAGATTATCATAATATATGATAAATGGGTAATCCGCAGCCAAGTACCTATCATCTTAGGTATGCAGTTCATCGACTAGATGTTGGTTGGCTTTTTTTTTAATTAGCTTAAGATATAGTCAAGCCCCACTCGAAAGAGTGCAGGAAATCTTTATTATTTCCGTTAAATGGATAGTTTAAACCTATTCAGGGATAAGGCCTTAGGCGTATCTGTTATTTATTTACTTTCTATACTTGTTTAAAGACTGAAAGTAATGACCTTTCTATATCTCAGAAGGAATCAACACTGATTGAACCTGATATGGTTAAACCTACTACTAAAGGTAAGTTAGGTAATAAAGAAATGACCCTTTCGGAAGTAAAGTGTTGATTCTTAACCAAAAAAAATAATTTTTATTGTACAGGTAAAGGTACAGATAAAGAATTCTGTATACTTGCTAACGGATTTTGACAAGCGGAAGGTTACATAGGTGGTATTTTTAGATCAGGGTTAAATTTTTATCCTATTTGTACAGCTACTCAGTTGTTATCGGAACAAAGTGTACTTTTTCTCCTCAGATTAGATAAGTCTTTATCTAATAAAGGTACTTTTAATATATCTTTGAATAGTATGGGTAAATTTGTTATAATATATAGATTATCAGGTTGAGATACATTTTTTTCTATATTTGTTCCATACTTTTATATGCTTTATGGAGCAAAGTATCAAGCCATACATAAGTTAAAAAAAATTTATGAATTAAAGAATTTAATTAAAAAAAATTCAGATGATATGTATAAAGTCTTGTTGATAAGCAATGCTTATTCCTTGACTGCTCATTCTTCTCGTTATAAATTAAGTATTCAAGATAAAGTAGTTTCCCTTAACTTAGATCCAGTTTTATTGAAAAAAGTACCTAGCATTAATATTCCTGAAAATAAAATTTCTCGCCAAGCTTCTTTTCTCTTTATTTTTGGATTCTTTTTAGGTGACGGTACTTTACATTTAAAATTGGAGTGAAAACAGAAAAATAGTACTGTAGTTATTGTTCCTTTATTTAATATTATACAATCTAATGTTGAATCTAATAAGCAAATAATGGAAATAATGACTAACACTTTAAATAGTATGGGTATAAAGACTTCTTTAGTTAAAAGTACTAAAACTTTAACTTTAACTGTTAAAGGTATAGATAATGTTTTTAAATCTTTATTCCCATTATTGGAAAAATACTCGCACTTTTTATATTGAAAAAGCGATAGTTTTAACTTATTAGTCTGAGTAAAACAGTTGGTTAAGTCAGGAGGCCACCATACTTATTTTGGACTTAATGCTCTTATTGATAAAATATATAGTAGTGTTAATGAGCGGTTTACAGATAAGGAGGTTTGAATAAGTCGTTTAAATATTTGACTAAAGGCAGTTTCCGACCGTAGAGATTGAGGAGAGTATTATATCTACCCCATATATACACCAAATAAAGTTATTAGGGGTTGACAGGTGCGTTTCCCTTCTACATTAAAACTTCCTAAGTCCAATAAGGCACTGATGTGTTCAACTTGTGGTGGACAAGATAAAGCTCTTCTATTAGCTGTAGAATATAGGGATAAAATTCTCTCAGATTGAATTAATACTTTTTAAACTATTACCTTTGCAATTATTTCCTTCCGTCTTTTATGGATTATTTTTAGAGAGGTTACAATAATAACATATTTTCCTTGGGCATAACTGGGCAAATCCAATGCAAACTCCTCCTGCTATTGTACCTGAATGGTACCTTCTTCCCTTCTATGCTATTTTAAGATCTATCCCAAATAAACTTCTTGGAGTTATAGCTATGTTCAGTGCTATCTTAATATTATTAGTTATGCCATTTACAGACCTAGGTCGTTCACGTGGTATACAATTTAGACCTCTAAGTAAAATAGCTTTCTTCATATTTGTAGCTGATTTCTTAATGTTAATGGTAATTGGTGCTAAACACGTTGAATATCCTTTCATTGAATTAGGACAAATCTGTACTGCATACTATTTTGCCCATTTCTTAATTATAGTTCCATTAGTTAGTCTATTAGAAAATAGTTTAATTGAGTTATCATTTAATAAAGAGTCACATATAAAAAAAAAAGGCTTTGTCATAGATATATTAAGTATTATTTTTTACTTATTATTAATAGTATCTTGTGTTTTATTTGGTGTATGGGATTCATTTTTTATTTGTTCCGTGAGTTTATTATTACGTAATGTTTATATAGGATTAGGTAAAAACAATAATAATAGTAAGACTAAAAATAATACTTTAATAAAATTCTTTAAATCATTTATTAATTACGTTTTAAAGAATTTTTATGAGATTTCCACTATATTATTTTCTATGCTCTTTTTTAGATATTTAGTAATATTTTGTTTTGATATAGATCTAACTAGTAGTTTCTTTGATTATATGATGTTTGTTACAAATATTTATGTTGTATCTATATGATTTGGAGATAAAATATCTGTTTTATCTTCTAAATCTACTTTATCCGCTTTAGAAGATAAAACAGATAAAGTAGATTTAGGTTTTAAAACGGATTATATTTTATCTCGTTCATCTCCTAAATCTTTATTATATTTAGGTTTCATTAGCTTACTTAATTACTTTATTGTTATACCTTACTTTATACCACTAATTTCTTCTTTTTTATTGGAAGCTATTATAGCTAAACCTTTATACCCTATGTTTCCTGGATCTAATGATTTTATAGAAGATATTATGCCTAAAGTATATACTCTGGGTCCAGGATTTAATGATTATATAGGCTCAATTATGATAGCTCGAGCTAATGTTCCTCAGGCTTTCAGTGGGTTAATTGATGCAATAAGTCAGTTGGATTGTAATCATAGGGATATCTGTTATGTTGTTAGAGGTTATGATTATGTATATAAATGTTATTACAGAGGGCAATATCATAATAGGAAAATATGATTATATCAAGCAGTTAATGCTGGTCCCTTTTTGCAAGTAGGTCCTTATCCCGCTGTAAGATTTTCCCCTTATCCTACTTTAATAGCTAACCCTGTCCCTGCTAACCCTATCCCTGATACGAGAGGTTTATTTGTCCGTAAAGGGGTAGAATATGTTGCGTATGACCCTGCTTCACGTAAGCATATGAATAAGGAATTATTCTATGATATGGCGGGGAACATAAGTGCTAGTCCTGAAAATAGATACTTGTCTACAGGTGTGCGTACTCCTAGTTTTTGCCCTCTTTTAATAGAAGATGCCAAAGAATAGAAGATGCCGATGTTACGAGGTCTAGTTCTAATTCAGGTAACAATGATATGTTACCTAGAAAATAGTTGAATTATCATTTAATAAAGAATCACATATAAAAAAAAATTTTTTTCTGGCAGGCATTATTTTTTTTTTTGAATCTTCTATACTTTTCTAAAAAAAAAAATTAGCCAATAAAAGAATTATCTATAGGAAAATTAAGAGAAGACCTTTTAAGGTTAAAGCTTAGGTAAAAAAAAAGTAACAGTTGTGTTTATAGTATTATTACTTTTATTTGATATTAATTAAAATTTAAATTTAATTTTAATGTTAATACCTTTTGCAGGGTTAACTCCTGTTTTTTGTCTATTCTGATCTTAAGTCAGAAAAAGCCTCAATCTTAGCAGATAATAAAGGTCGAAGAGGAAATTAAGATGATTAAATTATAAGTTTTCAGCTTTGTAGTTCATCTTTTTATTTTGGTGTGATTTATTCATTATTTATATTTAGTTATTTGTAATTGATTAATTATGAGGGTTAGTTTGTCGATTTTATTAGGTTTGCCTCTTATCAGTTTAGGATACTTTTGATCCTTTTAATTTAGAGGTGTTTGCCCAACCCCCCCTCTCTCTCTCAGAGAGAGAGAGAGAGAGAGAGAGAGAGAGAGAGGGGGCGTGATCTCAGTCGTCTTACGACGCCCGAGATTCTTTTTAGTTTTTTCATGTTTTTTTAATGAAGGGAAAAAAATTTTTTTTTATTAATTAGGGTGGTCCTTTAACTCTTAGATTACAACATAAATTAAGATCAAAAAATTTTTATGTTTTATACTACTGATCTCGTAGTTTTTTCAATATATTCTTTTAAAATGGCTGACAATTCTGCTGATGTTGATTCTGATGCGGATTTGGAAAGTGCTACCGAAGACTTAACTATCGAAGAAATGATAGAGCTGAGGAGTATAAAGATTTGATTGAAGATTATGTGGTTGATATTCGTCGTTTAGAGGGTCTCAGAGATGTAGCAGAGAAAGGGGATCGTAATGAAAGGTTGACTGTAGAGGATTATACTAGATGATTTAACGCTACAGAAATAGTGATTTACTAGGAGGTCCTATTAAAAGTGAAACTGTAAATATTGAGGTTCAAAACATAGAAACTCGAAAAGATGTGTTAGTTGCTCCGCTAGAAAAAATCAAATATTTAGAGTAGAAAGCGTCTATAAAAGTAAAATTCGAGTTTGTCGAAACAACAAAGTACCCATCTATTCCTTGTTTTGTTGATAAGGGTACGACTGTTTACCCTTTAAGTGGTGAAGGTTATTTAACAGGTTCCGATTGGCTAGAAATCAAAAATGTGTTTTAGACATAAAAGATATTTACTACATACCTTTTTAGATAGAAGATACTAAAAAGCTACTGGATCAGATACTGGTACAGAAGATACAGGTACAGATTATAAAAGCACGGTAAAATACACAAAGTTTGGGTTAATTTTGTATAATAAGGAGGACTCAAACAAACAAGATTAATTTTTTTTTTTTTTTTTTTTTTATTTATAAAAAAAAAATAAAAAAAAAAAAACTCTTATTAGCTTAATGGTAAAGCAGGATACTTCTAATATCTAGATCCAAGTTCGAGTCTTGGATAAGAATATTATATTATATATTTTTAATTTAATATAAAGATTATATGTTCTACCGTATTATTTATTTTATAAATAATTTTATAATTTTATGAAAAAAATTAAGGGGGGGCTAGCCCCCCCATAGTGAGCAATAATTTTTATATTTTATAGTCGTGAGCGAATACAATGTATTCAAATTAATACATTCATTTATAATACTATGTATAAAAAACCTTTATATTTAAAGTATAAAACATTATGTGTAGTTGTTTTGCTATTGTTTTGCCTTCTTTTAATCAAAGTTTTCGGGTCTCTGATGAGGGTCTCGATAGGAGTGGTGAGCCAAATAGGAGGAAATCTTCGATTTCTCTATGAACAGAAAGATGATTTCTATCAAGTAATGCTAAGGATATAGGAACTTTATACTTAATCTTTGCATTATTTTCAGGATTAATAGGAACCGCCTTCTCGGTACTAATCAGATTAGAATTATCAGGTCCAGGTGTGCAATACATCGCGGATAACCAATTATATAATGCCATTATAACAGCACACGCTATTTTAATGAGTGCGCTGATGTGTTCTGTGATAGGGATGATCTTTGTAATAAGATCCATAGACAGTAACAACTATGTAAAGCGCTGACAGGTCGGTGGGGCCAAACCTCACGGAGAAATCCAAACGACTAAGCTGTCAGAAAAGGGTGATATCGTAACTAGCACAAAAGTTATAGGACTATCATCTGAGCTAAGTGCACAACGATTAGGCTGAACGAACTTGATACACATAGCTCGTCAAAATAGGACCTCTGCCATAAGTGTGCCTAGGGCAGGTGCGTTACTTCCGGTGATTTTATCATTAGTTTCACCGTTGTTACATCTAAGTAACGGAGCGTCACACAGAGTGAAATTAGTATGTGCAAGGATCCTAGTGCATGAAACCCACGCAGGGAACTTCAGGATTGCCTACGGGGGCCTTTTTAAGGTTCCTAATAACTATTGTAATTCAATAGGACCTCTAAGAGGTGGCAACGGAGCTGCCGTAGTACGATTATTCGGAAGGGCAGCAGTCTGTAGCATTCAGGTAAGAAGCTTCTCAGTAAAAGCCGGTTATATGAATAATATAACGATACGTGGCAGCGCTGAAAACACCTTACCCAACTCAATTAATGAGATCTCCATCAAAAGTATAGCCAATATGAAAAATTTGGTAGCAGCCTATGAACTGATCAAAAGTAATCCGGGAAATATGACGGCTGGGGCGGATCCTGAAAAAATCACCCTAGACGGTATTAGCTCTAATTACCTGAAATCAGTACAAAAGTCTTTAAGGGATGGAACCTTTAAATTCAAACCGGCCAGAAGAATACAAATTCCAAAGCCGGGGAAGAAGGAAACCAGACCCCTGACCAAAGCCTCTCCGAGAGAGAAAGTAGTTCAAAAAGCTATTCAACTCGTATTGGAGCAAGTCTATGAAAAGACATTCTTGGATAGTTCACATGGCTTCCGTCCAAAGAGAGGTACTAAAACTGCCATAAGATATATTGACGCCAAATTCCAAAGTGTGCACTATATCATAGAAGCGGATTTCTCACAAGCTTTCCCCTCTATTCCTCATGATAAACTTATGTCTATCCTGAAAGAGAGAATCAAATGTGAGAAGGTACTTGGTTTACTGTGATCAAGTCTAAAAGCTGGTCACATAGAGTTCGGAGAACTTCATAATCACCTGTCCATTGGGACTCCCCAAGGATCGATACTTAGCCCACTACTATGTAATATTTTCTTACATAAGTTAGACGTTTTTATGGAGGACCTAAAGAAAGAACTTGATCGGGGATCCCGAAGAAAGAGAAATTCTAAACACATGGCCCTTCAGAATAAACTTAAGTATTGAAGAAACAAGGGTTATGATAAAACGAGAATTCTAGAGTACAAGGACCTACAAAGGAAGTTAATGCAAACCCCAAGTGTTAGTCAGGACAGCTCCTATATAAGAATTCATTATGTCAGATATGCTGATGATTTCTTAATAGGAGTAGAAGGTAATGCTACCATCACCAAGGAAGTCCTAACTAAAGTTAGCAATTTTGTTGGTGTGGAGTTGAAACTAAAACTTAACCCGGATAAAACCGGAATAGTAAAGTACTCTAAAACTCCTATAAAGTTCCTAGGTTACACCCTTGCAGCACCGCACTCAAGCAGTGCTACTAAGGCCATCGAAACTATAACAGTAGATGGAAAACAATTGAACCGTAGGAAAAAAGTAAGAGTAAAAATACTCATGGATTATGAGAAAGTCCTTAAAAGACTGACTAATAATGGGTTTATAAGGAATAGAGTGTCTCATAGCTCCCACAAATCTCTTATGTTAAGAGGAAGATTTGTTGGAAATCTGATAAACTTAGACCATGCTGATATTATTAGATACTACAACTCTATAATAAGGGGTATATACAATTATTATGACTTTGTTGGAAATAGAAATAAACTAGACTGGATCATTTGGTTATTAACGGAATCCTGCGCCCTTACCTTGGCACGGAAGTTTAAACTCCGAACATTAAGTAAGGTGTTCCAGAAATTCGGAAAAGACCTAGGTTGTGACGTCCGGATTTCGGAGAAGGAAACTAAGCGAATAGCTATAATGCAACGTAAAGATCTGCCGAAAAATAGCATCATTAAGGGGGTGGATCCTACCATAGATCCATTAAAAAAACCTTGATGTAGTATGGAACTCCAAGTTCACTAAATCCAAATTGTTCAGTAAGTGTGCCATTTGTGGTAGTGCTGATAAGGTCGAGATGCATCATGTAAGAAAAATACGTGATCTCAAGGAGGGAAATAGTAAACTTGATTTCTATACTCGCCAAATGGCAGCTATCAACAGAAAGCAGATTCCGTTGTGTCTTGAGCACCATATCCGCCTTCACAATAATACGTGAACGGAGGAGGAAAGAGACATTTTCAGTAAATTAGCTAATCGAAAATCCAAGAAATAAACATAAAAAAAATATATCCCCCTCTTTCATAAAGTCTAAACTACATTAATTGAGAGACTACCTAGTCGTGCACAGATGGAAAGCCGTATGATGGGAGACTATCACGTACGGTTTGGAGGGCAGCAGTTGACGTAAGAACACTAGGCTGACCCTACTTTTCTTCATGGTCTTAATAATTTTTAATATATTTAATTTAAAATCGCAACTTTATCTAAATTTATGTAATAGTGATAATAACACTATTTCATCTACAGGTAACAATAATAATAAGGATGGTAAAAAAAATTCTAAATATCCTATAAATCGGACTAATCTATTACAAAGCGGTTCAAATAAAACTTTGGTAACGTTTATATTACTCAGTAATGGAAATATAATGATTGATAATTATGATAAATTAGTTGAATATATGAACTCTATAATTAATAAGATAGATATATCTAAATACAATCCAGCTAATTGAGATATATTATCTCCAGGTAAAGGAGGTATAGATATATCTAAATTGGATATACCTAGACCAAAATTCATTGATTGATTGGATAAAATAAGCACATCTGCAACTGATTCAGGGTGAAGTCCTATTCATACACCTAACTATCACTCTATTTATGATAAAGTTAGTGGTTTACTTAATCAAATAGATAATCCTTTCTTATTAGTTTTAGGTATACTTATTTGTATAGTAGTCTTCTTCTTAATACCTGGGTTTAATACTATGAGTAAATCTTTAACTGAAGGTATAAAATATTCTATAGGTTCAGGTATTGGTAGTAGTATAAATAATTCTTTATTTTCTGCAAAGGATTATATATCTTCTAAAATAAACTTAAATTATCACTTGTCTTCTTATGAGGTTGACCCGAAAAGTTATTTCTCTCCGGAGTTTATGGAATTTAACAATAATATAACTTTATTATCAAACTTAGGTTTAAATACATTAAGTACTACTCTAGGTACAGGTGCAATTGTTTACTTGTATAGATTTATGGATAATGATTATGTTGACCGCCTGATTACAAGATTTCTTTCAGAATTTTCCTATTATGGTCCTCATACTCGTATTTTATCACCAAACTTTATTCAATGAGCAAGACATATATTATATCCATTCAGTATACGGCAAGGCCCTCGCCTTAATATCTTATTAAGTGATTTAGTCTTACGTACAAATAATAGATTTGAAAGATTAGAGGCTAGTTACAGACGATTAAATGCTTTCCTAAGAACATACGGTATTTATGTATCTCCTGCTAGACCAAGTGGGGGACCTTTACCTTGTATACTATACGAAAATGATGGTGGTGTTGTTCCAACTACATTATTATTACAGGTACACGTATTAATAACAGATTACCGTTTGGCTCATGATAGTTTTAGAGGCCATCTGGAATTATTAACTTATTCTCTTTACGGGCCCCTTCCTACTTCTTCGTATCGTAACCAACGGACATGGGGTGTGTACTTGAGTAGACATACAAGAGAAAGAACATTTGATTTAAGAAGTAGATATGTGCATTTTATTACACATATTGTTATCCCAGAAATGGGACCTAGATTTCCCATCTATTTTAATTTATTTGATTTATGATTCTTTGAGGAATAAGTTTTTATTTTATTATTATAAATTTGAGGTATTCTGTATTAATCTATATAATGTTTGTATATTAATACTTAATAGATGAGGCGGTAAATCTTAAAGTAATTTTTATTAATTGGTTATTGTTTTATTGTTATTATTTAGTATATATATTCTAGATAATATACAACTAATTTTAGATTAAATATATAAAAGGCATGGCCAGGTAAGGTAGAAATATCTTACTTACATTTCACTATATGCTAGAACCTCTTTAGAGCCTTTGGAACTAGTACTACAGACTTTATTTCCCCTTTTTTTTAGTTTTACAAAAAAAAAAAGGAAGAGGAAAAGCGGTATAGTACAGTAAAAGCCCAAAGGATTAGACAACTAGCAGGAAATTACTAAAAAAATAAAATTGTTGTCTCAGTGAAGATTAGTGTTTTATGCTTAGATTTAAAATTATATAAGAAGATTTACATAAACATAAATATTATATATAGTATTAAGACTAAGTCTAAAGATTAAAATAAAAACTTAAGTTAAGACAATCTCTTTATTTTTCCTTATATTTATTACCCATTTTTAACAGTTAAAAGAATTTAGAGTAGGATCCTCAGAGACTACACGTGAAATATCCAATTAATTTTTTTTATTGGATAAAGATATAGTCCACCCCCCTTAACGAAAGTTGAGGTTAAAGGCATACCTACGTGATCATTCATAATACTTAAGGGTAATAAAATTATTAGGTGGTTTAAATTTAGTACACATGTACTTGCCAAAAGATCTCAAGCTGTTTATTATTCAACCTCAGGTAAAGTGTCTACTATGATTAATCCTTGATATATAACAGGATTTTCGGATGGTGAAGGTTGCTTTCACTTAGCTGTTAATAAACATAAAAGGTTTAAACACGGGTATTCCTTAGGAGCTGTCTTCAAAATTCATCTGCACACTAGAGATTTAGCCTTGTTAGAAAAAATTCAAAGATACTTTGGCGTAGGTAAGATATATGAGCTAAAAAGAGGTACAATTCAATACCAAGTGACATCAATTCAAGAATTAAAGGTAATTCTTGATCATTTTGATAAGTTCCCTTTAGTTACTTCTAAGAGAGCAGATTATATCTTATTTAAGCAAGGTGTTGAATTAATTCTAAATAAAGCTCATTTAACTCAGGAAGGTATAAGAAAGTTTTTATCATTAAAAGCATCTATGAATTGAGGCTTACCTGAGAGCTTAGCAGCTACTTTTCCTGATATTGTTGCAGTGGATAGACCCTTAATAGATTATAATAAAATTCCGCATCCGTTCTGATTGACAGGTTTTATAGATGCAGAAGGTTGTTTTATGCTTAAAAAAGTAAATACCTCAATTACAGGAGCAGGAATCCATTTATATTTTCAAATTACACAACACGTCCGTGATGTTGTTCTAATGGAAATTATAATGAAATTCTTAGGTTGTGGTATTATCTATAATTATAGAGAGGGTGTGGATCTTCGTGTAACAAAGATTTCTGATATCATGGAAAAAATTATACCCTTGCTTGATGAATACCCTTTACAAGGAATAAAATTAGAAGACTATAAATGCTTTAAAGAAGCAGGGTTTTTAATTAAAAATAAAGAACACTTAACGCCTGAAGGTCTTGAAAAAATTAAACTATTGAAATCTAATATGGATAATTTTAAACCTAATAAGATTAATACCTAAAAATTTATTTAGCGAAATTATTCTAAAAGGATTAGGCGATCTTATTTTTTTTTGTACTTTTTATTTGTTAATATTAAAATAATACATTTAATTAAAAAGTACAAAAAAAAATTAGGAAACCAAAGATAAAAGGGCTCACTGTAGCATTAAACACTTTTATTTAGTAGGATCCTCAGAGACTATACGTGAAATACCTTAGTAAATATTAAATATATATTTAAAGGTAAAGATATAGTCCAAACATTAATGAAAATTAATGATACTCCATAAATAAATAAAATATGAAGGCATGCCAGTTACTTTCAGGCTATTACAATTAGATCTTGTAAGTTTATATGAAAGTATAAAGTGTAATGTCATCTTT
The DNA here is from genome assembly GCA_022560015.1 of Diplodia mutila. Lineage (NCBI taxonomy): Eukaryota > Fungi > Ascomycota > Dothideomycetes > Botryosphaeriales > Botryosphaeriaceae > Diplodia > Diplodia mutila. The sequence goes on along the minus strand of JAFISB010000088.1, from coordinate 118,110 downwards.
CTTGTTTATACTTTTTATCATAAGTATTGTGATTTTGTGAGTTTTTATAAAAAGGAGCTATTCTCTCAAACATCTTGTAGAAGTAATACCTCCATACGTTCGTCAAATCAAAAAGGTATTGGTCAAGGTAAGAGATATTATAGTTCCTCAGCTAATCGTAGTGAATCTAAGCTAGACTCAAAAGATACTAAGCAGCCTGGCTTAAGCAAAAAAAATAAATTTCCTGCTGCAAGAAAAAATCTAAGTTCCCCAGAATCCAGACCTTATGCAGATCTATATAAAGGTAGAGGTATCCAAAAAAATGTACCAACATGAGTTGAGGATAATGGCATGGATAGAAGCCCCTTTGGAGCTTCTTGAGCTAAAGATAAAAAAAGCAGATTACCTTATCCTGCGAAATATCCTTATAATTATATAAATATTGCCGATCCATTTAACAATAGGCAATTAATTAAAGATAATTGTAAAGGGAAACGAGTGGTATATATTTGAACTTATCTTCCTACCGGTGTTTGTTTAGTAGGGTCTTCATCAAATAGCGTAGAAAGAGTATTAAGCTATTTTGAAAGAAAATATTTATTTTTAGAAAAAAGAAGAGGTGTACAGTTTTTGGCGGACTACGGGTTTAAAGATATTCAATTAACTATTATTTCTTTAGATTATAATAAGTTTACGGCACGTGATATAAAACTTCTCGAAGCTTATTATATAAATGAATTAAACAGTGGATTAAATTCTCAAAAATATGTTTATCTACCTTCTGAACCTTTAGAATCTGTATTACCTTTTATTAATATAACGAACAGGGATACTTCAGTGCCTATATTTATATATGGGCCTGATTTAACCAGAGTTCTTTATATTTTTAGTTCAAAAACTTCTTTTTATAGTGATTTTAATGTTCATTGAAATACATTAGTTAAATATTTAGATGTAGCTGATAAGAAGTTATACGACTATTTTACCTTTTCTACTAAGATTTTTGAAGGTTCCGACTTAGATAGTCTTTTAAGTTTAAATGAGTTAATTGATTTGAAAAGTAGTGTAGATCCTAATATACCTAGAAGAGGTCAAAAGGTGAAATTAAAAGATTTGACTCTAAATCTTGAATTTGAATTTTATAGCTTAAGTAAGGCTGCTGCGCATATTTTAGAAACAGCAGGATCTTGTGACACAGCAACTCTAAGAACTCATATGAAAAATAATACTATCTTTAAAAAAAGATGAAAAGTGGAGAAATTATAATAAATACCTCCAATTAAAGAAAAATTGTATGGTGCGACACGAGGGTTATAGCAATAATGAATTTGAAATAATTCCAGATGTACTCTCATCTGAGTCTAGGTGGACATGCGAAATTGGTAACGATTTGGTGTGAAGCTTCACTGACAATGCTTTGCTTAAGATAGTCTAGGGATCTAAATCCTCTTCCCTTCATTTTTATATGAAATATAAAAATGTAGGGGGGGGGACAGAGGCTTCTATACATAGTTAGGCTGTGAGATAAAAGGATAAACGAAAGTGAAGGTATGTATTAAAGGACGGTTTAATGAATAAAAAAAAATTTTTTTTTGTTCTAGAAAAGGAGCGAGCTTTCATACAGGCGAAGCCAGAGTCATATATAATTCTGCCGTTTAGAGTACCTATCCAAAATCTCGTAAATCTTAGATATTTAAAATCTTTGAGTTGTATTGCTATAGCAACGTGGTAAGCCCTGTTATCTCCCGGTGGGGTCCCCGCCACTTGCATTGCAAGTGGCTAAAAAAAAAAAAAGAAAAATTTTAAGGGAGGTCCCCACAGGTTTCCTCTTCTTCTTTTTATTAAAAAGAAGAAGGGAAACTAAAATCTATATTGGTAAATATAACTTTATGCTTTCAATAATAGAAAGAACAGGAGGTGTCTTATAAGTAATTAAAAAGGCATATCGATAGCAGGGTATGAGAAAAGTCAAAAAGCTAACGACCATTTGTAATGAATGGTATAATCTCTTTATGGGTAAGTATGAAAATGCGCTGACTTGACTATTGGTTTTTTTTATTTATCTTATATTTATTTAACGATAATTTATTTAAAAAGAGCTTGAGCCGTGTGCTAGGGAACTAGCACGCACGGTTCTTAGAGGGGGAAAGCTTTAAGAGCCTACCTATCTCAATCCTGCTTTAATTGGAGGATTTGGTAAAATCAATATGAATACAATAAAAAGATACTTTAGTGTAGAAACAGAGTCAAATGTAGAAGCAGAGTCAGATTTAAGATCAAAATTAGGACCGTATCTAGCAGGCTTAATAGAAGCAGATGGATCAATTGCAGTACATAATAAAGATTCTAATGCTAAAAAATATCGTCCTAAAATACTTGTGGTATTTAGTACAGCAGATGAACCTTTAGCTAAAAAATTAGCTTCTATAACTAATGCTGGTAAAGTTTATAATAAAAATAATGCAGGTTGCGTTATTTGACATATTCAAAAAACAGAAGATGTCCTAAAAATTATTGATATAATTAATGGTTATATGCGTACACCTAAAATAGAAGCATTGCATCGTGCTATAAATTGATTTAATGAATTTGACAATTGCAGTATCAATTGTTTAGGTTTAGATCAGTCAAGCATTGACTCTAATGCTTGATTAGCTGGTTTTGCAGATGGAGATGGAAATTTTTCTATTACTTTAACAAATAGAAAGAAAAGAGGACAAATTACAAGTAAAAGAGTACAAGCTTTTTTCCGTCTTGAAATAAGACAAACTTATCATCGTGATGCTTCAGTAGAACAAGGAGGAACCAGTTATTTTACTATATTAAGTAAAATAGCAACAAATTTAGGTGTAAATTTGTTATCTAGAACTCGGGAACAAAAAGATAAAGTGTTTTATGCCTTTATGGTTATATCTCATAGTGCAGCAAGTCATGCTAAAGTCATAAGTTATTTTGATCGTTTTCCGCTGTATTCTTCTAAACATTTGGCTTACAAAGATTGATCTTTTGTGGTTGAACAAACTAGATTACGTGCTGGTAAAGCTTTAACTCAAAAAGAAATCTCAGAGGTTGAAATGATTAAAGCACAATTTAACAGTAAACGTAAATCGTTTGATTTTTCACACTTAGAAAAGATAATCTAATACTAGGGTTATCTTAGCGATTTTACTCGCTATATTTTTATATTGTATTTTTATAAGAAATTGCCGTGGGTAGTAGCAATATTACCCTTATTACATAACTATGTGCGGGAAACTCCTAAAGTCTTTTTATAAGAGTTGTGAAAACTTTTTTAGTACAAACCTTAGTTGAAGCGTACACAACATTAAATAGTAAAAAGAATTTTTTTTTATAAGCTTCTTATAAAAAAAAATGGACAATCCGCAGGAAACGATGAAAAATTTTATTATTTTTCTAGGATCCTCAGAGACTATACGTTATGCTCCTTAAGGATGAAGATATAGTCCAAATATAACCTAACGGTTATAACAAATTGAATTTCTTATTACCTCTTCTTGTAGGAGGTCCAGATATGGCAAAAAAAAAGGACCTCCTTGGGTTGAATATAAGGTATTATAGTAATAATTTAAAAGATAATAAATTTAAGGGTTATTTAGCTGGTCTCTTTGAAGGAGATGGACATATTTGAATTCAAAAACTTAGTGAAAAAAAGAAACACAATCCAAGATTTTGTATAACTTTTAGCATGAAAAATGAACCATTAGCTAAAAAATTATTAGAACTAATAGGATCAGGATTTATAAGATATAAATTACAAGATAATGCTTGTGTGTTAGTTGTTTCACCTGTTATAGGTTTAAAGAAAGTAGTTCATTTATTAAATGGTGAATTAAGAACACCAAAAATACATCAGCTTCATAATTTAATAGACTGGTTAAACAAAAACCATAGCACAAATATAACTAAATTGCCATTGAAAGATAGTTCTTTATCTGAAGATGGTTGATTAAGTGGATTTATAGATTCAGATGGTAGTTTTTCTGTACAACATACTAAATTAGAAAACGGTGCAAAGAAAAGAAAGATATCTTGCAGATTAAGAATTGAGCAAAGAATGTTAGATCCTATAACTAATGATAGTTATTCAAAAGTTTTAACAGATATATCTAATTTCCTTAATTGTACTTTGTTGACTAGAAGGGGTAATTATGTTATTACTGCTAGTAATGATAAAAGCCTATCGATTATTATAGGTTATTTAAATAAATATCCTTTACTAAGTACAAAATACCTTGAATTTAAGGATTGGGAAATTGTTGCAAATCATAAGCTCTTGAGAACATATCATTCAGAGGAGGTATACAGATCTATACTAGACCTAAAGGCCGGGATGAATCTGAATAGAAAAGATTTTAATTGGGACCATTTAAAAACTTGTAGTCTTGTAAGTAATTCATCTGGTCCTTTTTCAAACAATAGAATAAATTTAAATCGATTCGCAAAGTTTAATTCACAGAAATGTACATTTTCTACAACCAGGTCTCTTTTTGAAGCATCGAACTATTCTCACTCTTCGGAAACTCCAGTAAAGATTTATAATATTACTCGTGATAAGTTGATTATTATCCGGGAAAATAGATCAAAAGCTGGAGTGTACCGTTTTTTAAATTTAACTAATGGAAAAAGCTACATAGGAAGTAGTACTAATCTTGGAAGGCGGTTTTCAGAATATTTAAGCAATTATTACTTGGAAACACAGCTTGATAAAGGTAGAAGCCAGATATGTTCTGCTTTACTAAGTTATGGGTATTCTGCTTTTAGTTTAGAAGTAATCGAATATTGTGCAGCAAAGGAAGCAATATCTCGTGAACAACACTATATTGACTTAATACGTCCGTAATACAATATCTTAACTACGGCAGGTTCATCTCTTGGTCATATACACACTGAAGAGGCGAAGGAAAAAATGGCTCTAGCTTGATCTGTAGAGAGAAAAGCTAACCATTTAAGACATTTAGACCGAATCAACTCAAGCCTTGAACAAAAAGAACATATGAAAAATCTCTATTTAAGTAAAAAAGGAGGTCCTCGATCAGAAGGGTCGGGTAGACCAAGTATTTCTATAGAAGTATTTGATCAAATTACTCAAGAAAAATTTGTGTACCCTTCAATTGCTGAAGCTGCAGCCGCAACCGGTTGCACTAAACAAGGAATAAGTGTTGCTTTTTATCGTCAAGAGAAAAAAGGAGTTGATTTTATTCTAATGAATAATAAAAGGTATCTATTAAGAAAAATATAAATAGGAACAAGAGGTGCAGATTTTTTTTATAAATCTTCCTATTTTCTTTATTTAGAAAAGGGTTTTTAGTTAACCCGTTTTATCCATGCTCTTTAAATAGCTCAAAAAATGGGTGAGGGCGGGAGGCGGTAATCCTCCCTCTTCAGGTAATGAATACTATACTTTAACAGCTTCAAGTAGAATGTCTCTAGATATAATAGTAAATTATTTAGAAAAATATCCGCTATTTTCAAGTAAATATTTAGATTATAAAGATTGAAAGGAAATAGTATTATTAATATTTGAAAATAAACATTATTCAGAAGAAGGTATAGATAAAACAGAATCTGTAAGAAATGGTATGAATAGACAAAGAACTCACTTTACTTGAGATCACTTAAATCTATTATCTCTATAAATATATTACTATATTTTTATATTTAAACCCTAAACCAGGGGAATGCCGTTAAAGAGTGTAAACTCTTTAATTATGACTTCGCTATAAGCATGGAATTTCTCGATTTTGGAATTAATTTTCCAGTTAACAGATACATAGACACCTAATTGGAGTTATAAACTTCTAAAGTTGTATTTTCAACTGAATTAGTCGTAACACTTATGTATACATGGGAAGAATATGCAGGAAACCAAAGTAATTTTCTAAGTTAAATTACGAGTAGGATCCCCAGAGACTACACGCGAAGCCCCTTATAGGGTGAAGACATAGTCCGTGCTGGTATGAAAGTACTAGGTACAGTATACTTTATTACTAGTAATAAAGAGAATACTGTTCACACGATTAAATCCCCTTGATGTAGCTAAGGTAATCGTTAACAGTATTATCTTTATTGCAAGACATTTTTATTTAATATACAATTTGTTGTTACTAACTTTCTGTATATTTAATCTGCTAAGGGGTTGTTTTTCTTTAGACTTTTTTATTCATTTACATAGTGTTAGTTTAGACATATGGGCTGAAGACTGATTATCTATACTAAATATGAATCCCGGGGATAATCCAGGAGGCTATTTTCCAGGATGAAATCCTCCCCCTGGTGGGGAACCTGGTCCAGGGGGAGGTCCTCAACCTGGTGGACCAGGTGGAAGTGGTGGTCCTTACCCTGGTGGATCTAATATAGGGAGTTTATCTCAAACTTCAGGAGACCAAAATATATCATCTCATCCGTACGATCCCTCAGGTAGTGTACCTCCTGCGAATAATCATGATCTATATCGTCTTATAGAGTATAAGTTTACACACCAGAGTGATTTATCGGGTGTTGGCAGTACTACTGTAACTCGGCTTTTTGGTAAAGACACTCCGGTAAATAATATTGCTAAACAATTGTTATATGCGCATATATTAGATCATAGGGATGAATTGCGTAGTGCATACATTCAGTTAGATCCATTGAATCATTCAGGGAGATGATCTTTGGTTCGTATTAGTCTTACTTCCCCAATAGTTATATCTCTTAGAAATAGTCTGGAATAAAAGTATACTGTTAACGATTCCCAAGATTAAATAACATATCATTCTGATTATTACCACCTAGTTTAATATTATTCTTATTTGCTAGTGGAATAGAAAATGGAGCGGGTACTAAACCCTGTGCCCGAGTAGTAAGTAATTACTACAATGATTATCACTATATGCTGAAAAGCCTAAAATGTTAATTAAATACTAAGATATACTATGTATTATTAATATTTAAAAGGTCAATCAGCAGGAAATCAACAGATTTATAATTATCTTGTTGGGTCCTCAGAGACTACACGTGATACACCTTATGGGTGAAAAATATAGTCCAACTTTATATGAAAATATAAATATAAATAGACTATATTTTACTTTAACTCCTCTCTCTCATCATTACATTCGATGAGAGAGGGTGCGAAGCAGTGAAGGGTAAGGTAGTTATCACCTTATCCTTCCACTCCCTTACTAGTCCCGGAGTGCATACTTAACCGTATACTCTAAGTAAAATATTGAATCTTTGACAGGGTTTCAGTTTTCTTTCTCAGCCCTTGCTATTACTTCTGTTAGCTATGCTAATGCTGATACTCAAAAAGAATCTATTCTTAATGATAACAAAGGTAAAGCTGGTGTTTATTGCTGAACAAATGTAGAATCAGGAAAAAAGTATGTAGGATCTAGTATAGATCTTTATCGTAGATTTATGCAATATTACAATATAAAGTATATTACTAGAACTACTCAATCCAGCTTAATTTGTAGAGCCTTGCTTAAATACGGATATTCTAAATTTAAGTTAGAAGTTTTAGAATATTGTGAACCTTCTGCTATAATAGAAAGAGAACAATATTATATAGATCTTTTAAAACCTGAATACAATATATTAAAGGTAGCGGGTTCACTTTTTGGCTATAAACATACTTCAGAATCTCTTGGAAAAATGAGAGAGATAGCTCTTAATCGTTAAGACGAAACAAAAGCTAAGTTAAGAGAGGCAGCATTAGGTAAAACATACAATCACACAGAAGAAACAAAAATTAAATTGAGAGATGCTATATTAGGGAGAAAACATTCAGAAGAGACTAAGGAAAAATTAAGAATTATTCAATCTAACAGAATAAAACAACCTGTTACAGGTGTTAAAATTGAGGTTAAAGATACGCAAACAGGTAAAACTTTCTATTACGACTCTATACGTACTGCGGGTAATGAGCTTAATAGCAATCATAATTCAATACGTTATAATTTAGATAATGGAAAGCTTTTCCGTGGTAGATATCTTATAACTAAAAGTATAGTTAAGTAATTTTTAACCATGAATAATTCTTTGTTCCTTTTGTACTTCTTAACGGTAAAATGAGAACGCCTAAAATTTTAAAAAAAATTTAAAAATTTTTTTTATAATTTTTAAAAAATAAAATATATATTTTATTTTTAAAAAATAGAGGCTCTTCATAGATTAATTGATTGATTAAATGCTAGATCAAATGAAAAATCTAAAATAGTTAAATTAGGTTTAGATAACAGTTCGTTGGGAAATAACCCTTGATTAACTGGTTTTCTTGAAGCTGACGGGAATTTCTTTTGTGGCTTCGATCTAAATTCAGAAGGTATGGCAGAAGGAGTAAAAAATTATATGAGAGTTTCTCAAAAACAATTGTATAAAAATACTTCTGATATACCAAAAGATAATAACTCTAATTTACAAATAATGAATAAAATTAGAGAATTTCTTGACGTAAAAAACGTCAGTGAAATTAAAAGAACTAAAGAGAATTATGTTGAATTAGCCTATGAGGTTAGAACAACTAAAAAATCTTCTTGTGATCTTTTAATAAATTATTTATCAGTCTATCCTTTATTTAGTTCTAAACATCAAGATTTCCTAGATTGACGTGAATTTCACCGTATAAGATTATCTAGAGAGTATAGAACTATATAAGGTACATCTAAATTAATCTACCTAAAAAACAGCATGAATACTAAAAGAACTCAATTTAATTGAGATTCATTGAACAGTTTTTACTGTTAAATGTAATCAGGGTTAACAATTACGAGATGGGAAAAAGTTTATTTTTAAATTGACAGGTTGAACTCTTTTAAAAGGTAAGGAGTTGCTTTGAGGTAACTCAAAGGCAATAAAACTCTACTCGATGCATAAAATTCTTGAGGCTTTTTTAGCCGGAATTATTTACTACTCGTTAATGTTTAAATTAGCAGTTAAAATGTTGATAACCTTCTTATTTTTATCATTTAAAATGGGATCAAGACAATATGCCTGGGATCTAACATTAAAAATGTTTAGTACCCATCAGAGACTAAATGTAGAGTATCCAAATAATAAAATATATGACCATTCAAGGTCAATTAATAAATCTAAATATTATGAAAACGTAGATAATTTTAATCAATGATTAGTTGGTGTTACAGACGGGGACGGTAGTTTTACTATCTCTAGATTGTCGGAAGGTAAATGAACTCTTTTCTTTAAAATAACTCAAAGTACTTATAATTTAAGAATGTTGTATTTTATAAAAAAACAATTAGGTGCTGGTTCAGTAAACACAACTGCAAATAATCAAAAAGCAGATTTTAGAATAAGAGATAGAAAAACTATTGGTTCTATAATTATTCCTATTTTTGAAAAATATCCTTTGTTAACTAGTAAATATCACTCATATGAAAAATTCAAAAAAGCTTATTATATTTTAGAGAATACTAATTTATCCACTAAAGAAAAAGATAATTTATTATTAGAATTGCAGAGTCAACAAATGCCAAATAATTATATCTCCCCGGCTTGAAAAATAGTAAATTTTGCAATTAATAATACTAATGAGGCTAAATTAGTTATGAGTAAATTTTGACTTATCGGTTTCACAGAAGCAGAAGGTAGCTTCTATCTTGTAAGTAAAGATTCTACTAGAATTGTACATGCTTTTGAAATAACTCAAAAATTGGACATTATTGTATTAAAAGCTATATCTCTTATTTTAGGGATAAGTTTAGCTAATAAAAAAACACATAATTCTGTAGTAACTACAAATTCTCGTGCTATTTCCAATATAATAGATTATTATACAAATACATTTAAAGGGATGAAAGCTGTGGAATTTAGAATATGAGCAAGATCTTATGTAAAACATAAAGGAAATTTTGATAAGTTACAAAAAATAAGAATAATTATTAGAAATCTTAGATCTATTAGATTAGATAAAGATTTTCATAATATAAATAAAGATTAATAAATATTATTTGGATAAAGGCATAGTCCAATCCATCATGAGAATGATGGACATAACGATAGTATTTCTATTAAATTGAATGATTATTAAGCTAATAGCTAATAAAATTTATAAAGACTTAATTAGAAATATGAGGTTATAAATATAATTGTTACCCACCACTATCAGGTATCCAAAGTCATAGTGGTCCAAGTGTAGATTTAGCTATATTTGGTTTACACTTATCAGGTATTAGCTCCTTATTAGGAGCTATGAACTTCGGATTCTCTGTGTTTGTTTTTAGATATTTAAGAAATTCAAGAAGCTTTCAATTAATTAATAAATGTTATTTTAGTACTAATAAATCTAAGTTTCAAAACAATTCTGGAAATGGTAACAATTCTGGAAATGATAACAACTCTAAAAAAAATGGTTCTCCTGAAAGGAATAACAAGCCTAAACTGGACAATCGTTGAAAAGAGATATTAGGTAGAACAGGCCCTAATAAACATAGCCATGTTATAGCTATTGAGCAAATCAATAACGGTAAAACTGTGACTGCTAAAAAAATTAATGAAATTTTAGCTTATTGTAATATTACAATTACAGATCAAGAATTAAAATCTTTAATTAATACTCCAAGTTTTACTTTAACTAATTTAGATAAAAAAAGTATAACTAAGGAAATTCTTAAAGATAAACTTGGTTTACCTAATAGTAAACAAAGAGTACCTGGTATATATATCTTTACACATCTAAGTACAGGTAGAAAATACGTAGGTTCATCTTCACAGTTAGCTTTTAGATTAAATGGTTATATTAATATTTATCATAGAGAAAGTGGTCTATTAATCCCTCTTTTAAAAAAAGAAGGGTTAAAAAATTTTTCTTTACAAGTATTTCCCTACCCCTCCCCCCTTTTTAAGGGGACCCGGGAGGGGTGGTTCCAGCCACCAAAGGTGGCGGCCGGAACTTTTTATGATAATTACATAAAAGGTTCAGAAATTGTATTAGAACAATATTATTTATTAGATCCTAGTTTTACATTAAATACTACAAGAGTTGCTACAGTTGTTGGACCTAATAATGGAAAACCTATTTTTATGTATAATAGGGATATGTCTATATTGTATTATTATACTAGCGAGCAAATAAATTTAATTAGAAATTTTAATATACATCACACTACACTTACTAAGCATTTAAATAATGGTACATATTATCTAGGTAAATACAAATTTTTAAGAGAACCTGTTTTAACTGCTAAGGTTAAAGATATGTCTGACACAGATTTAGCTATATTGCTAGAAAAGGATAGAGTTAAATATAATAAAACAAATAATAATAAAATTTTAATCTCTCAATTAGACATAAACAAGTTTATTTTAATTATATCAATACTTTACTTATTTTATATTTTGGAACAAGACTTTTTTTGTGAAGATAGTATTAGTTTATTATCTATTATTCCTGTAGTAATTTATACTAATGCTGATACACAAAGGATTCAGATTTTAAAAGAAAACAAAAGTAAATCTGGTATTTATAGATGAGTTAATTTAAAAAATGGTAAATCTTATGTTGGAAGTTCGACAAAATTAAGTAGAAGACTTAGAGATTATTTTGATATTTCTTTCTTAGAAGCTGAAATTAAAAAAAGTAAAAGTCTTATTTATATTGCTTTACTAAAATACGGTTATTCAACCTTCCAGCTGGAAATTATTGAATTTTGTGCACCTGAAAAATGTATAGAAAGAGAACAGTATTATCTCGATCTTTTGAAACCAGAGTATAACACATTAAAAGTTGCAGGTTCATCATTAGGTTTCAAACATTCAGAAGAAACGGTTGCTATATTATCAGCAATTAAGAAAGGAAAGAAAAATCCAATGTATGGTAATATAAGACCGGAAGGGGCTGGTAAACCGCATCAAAAAATAGCTGTAATAGATAAAGATAATAATAAAACTACTAGTTACGGTTCTATCTCTGCTGCTGCAAAAGCCCTTGGAATCCGGCAAACGGCAATTTCTAATTATTTTCAACAAAATCGAACAAAACCTTATAGAAACCGTTATATTTTTCAGAAAATTATTGAGAATTAGAAATCTATCCAGACACATTTTTTGCTGAAGCACAATTTGTTATACTTGTTTGCAAATAACCCTAGCGGGTCAAACTCAAAAAGTTTATATATGTATAATAGAGATATGACTATACTGTATTTCTTTTCAACACAGCAAATAGATTTTATTAGAAAACTAAATGTTCATCATACCACATTTACTAAACATTTAGAAAATGGTACTTATTATTTAGGTAAGTATCTCTTTTCAAGAGAAGCGGTGCTAACTGCTAATGTTAAAGATATGTCTGATTTAGATTTAGCTTTAATGTTAGAAAAAGACAGAGCTAAATATAATATAAATAAACCTGTAAATAGCTTATCTAAACCTGTAATATTAACAGATGTAAATAATTTAGAAAACACTGTAGTGTTACCTAGTTTAGGAAAATGTGTGGAATATTTACACAACAAAGGTTTACCCGCTTCTCAAGTAACATTGGTTAAACATATTAATTTAGGTAAAGCTTATAATGGGTACTTATGTAAATTCCAATAAAAACAAATATTTTGTAGATGAGGTTCATATAAAATTTCTAACAGTATGCTGGAATAGCTCAGTGTTTATAGGTACTTAATAGTAAAAATCTTATAAGCTATGCTTAATCAGCAGGAAACTAATAGACTTATAGTCTTAATAGGATCCTCAGAGACTAAATGTTAGACACCGTATCTAAAAATATAGATGCGCTGGAAGTATAGTCCACTGTTTGTTACCCCGGGCCCCGGGGTAAACAAAAAATTTTGTGTCATCTTTAGTGTTGTTCCTGTTATTTCTTATGTAAATATGGACACATTAAAGGAAACCTTTATTAAGGAAAATAGAAAGAAAAGTGGTATTTATCTAATTAAAAATAATGAAAACGGTAAGAGATATGTAGGATCAAGTAGTGATATCACTAGAAGATTCTATTTATATTATAGTTTGTATCACATAACTTTTCGTAAAAATAGTCTTATTTGTAAAGCCTTATTGAAATATGGTTATTCTAAATTTAGTTCCCGCGCGCGGTAGCGCGCTGGGAACCTGCGGGGACCCCGGAGCCCCGCCGGTGTGGAAATTCTTGAGTATTGTGATCCCAGGGGGGGGTGGGGGGCCGCGCAGCGGCCCCCACCCCCTCCGTGGTTTGGTGGTGGGCCCCCCGCTACGCGGGGGGCCCCCCCCCCCCCAA
>JAFISB010000088.1:0-104800 GCA_022560015.1 Diplodia mutila | reverse complement strand
GGTTTTGTGATCCCAGGGGGGGGTGGGGGGCCGCGCAGCGGCCCCCACCCCCTCCGTGGTTTGGTGGTGGGCCCCCCGCTACGCGGGGGGCCCCCCCCCCCCCAAACTAAAAATTTAATCGAAAGAGAGCAATATTATATAGATCATCTAAAACCTGAATATAATCTGTTAAAAGTGGCAGGTTCATCTCGGGGATATAAAATTTTGGAGTCTACTAAAGTTAAGATTTCTCAATCTAAATTAGGTATTAAACATAAGGCTGAAACTTTAACTAAATTAAGAGAACATCTTGCCGACCTAAATTTAAGCAAATCTTTTAAAGTTGAGGTTACAGATGTGATAACTCAACAGACAATTATATACGGTTCTATACCTAAGGCTGCTGAGGCTCTTGGATGTTCTCATGCAACAATTAGAAATTGAGATAAGAAAATATCTCAAGGTGTAGATATATTATATAAAGAAAAATTTCATATTAAAATAATTAGATAAATTCTTCCTCTTTTTATTGACACAGCGCCAGTGTCATCACAACAATATTAAATATGAGAAGTCCTGGTATAAGACTTCACAAACTTGCCCTATTTGGTTGAGCAGTTGTAATTACAGCTGTTTTACTATTATTATCTCTACCTGTTTTAGCTGGTTCAGTTATTATTAATTGTGCCAGCGTTAAACTTGGATAATTGCTGGAAAGTGTTAATAATTGTTCTTATATTAAAATCTCCACTCTTCTTAATGTTCAGTAGAATTGTGCTGAATTAAAATACGGATGTTTGCTGGAATTTGTATAAAGACTTTTAACAGAATCAGCAGGAAAATATAATAATATTTTATATCTCCTCAGAGACTACGCGCCAGGGTTTAAGTTTTAAGTATAAGTTTAAATATTTAGTTTCTCCCCCCCTCACCCCCCCCCGGGGGCCCCTAGAGGGTCCGGGGGGGAGAAACCTGTGGGGACTAAAAAAAAGAAGAAAAATACATTTTTCTTCTTTTTTTTTTAAGGCCCCACTGGGACGAGGTATATAATTAGTCATTTTAACATAAAACTAATTATATAGCTCAGCTCAGTTTAATTATTTAGACTTCAAATTTAAACTTAAATAAGATATAGTCCAAACATATATGTGAATATATGATAGTCTACTCTTATAATGTATTCTAAAAATAGTTTATAAAACTGTTACATGTTATTCTGAGTAAGATAAAAATAGACAATTATAATGGTTCTTATTAATTTTATTAGGCGTATGCCAACTAATTACTTGGTTGAAAAATACATTTTTAATACAGTAGGGTTATCCTCTCATACTTTTTTGGTTAAAAGATATTCTAACCAGGGAGGTAAAACTGATTCCGAATTTATATCATACTATTTAGCGGGATTAATTGAAGGTGACGGTCATTTCAATACACCTAAAAAACTTAAAACACCTTCTGGAACAGCCAGAGTTGCTGCTATAGAAGTAGTTTTTGCTCTGAAGGATAAACCTTCAGCAGCTTTATTACAATCTCTTTTTGGTGGAAAGTTATATGATCATCCTAACAAAAAAATTACTAGATGATTAATTCAAGATAAAAAATCTGTCACTAAAATAATAAATTTAATTAATGGAAAACTTAGAACACCAAAGATTAATTCTTTATATGAAATGATTGATTTTCTTAATGCTAAAGGAGATAATATTATAAACCTTCCTTTAGACACTAGCCCTTTAAACAGTAACGCTTGATTGGCTGGATTTATCGATGCGGATGGTCATTTTGCTATTAAGGGATTTACTTCAAACCCTAAATCACACTTAGCAATTCAATTTTACTTAACTCAACGTAAAACAGATAAAAGTGGAGAGAGTTTAGAGGAATTAATGTTAAAAATAACAGAATTTTTACAAGTAAAGTTAAATAATAGAGTATTTTCTGCAAAATTTCATCAGTTTGTTATTTGTACTTCTAACCGTGTAAGCAATAAGATTTTAATTGACTATTTAAATACTTATCCTTTATTAAGTTCAAAATATTTAGACTTTAAAGATTGGGAAACTGCTAATAATATATATATAAATAAATTACATAAAGACCCCGTACAATTCGAAAAAGTACGGAATCTTAAAGCAAATATGAATAACAATAGAACTTATTTCTCTTGAGCTCACCATGAACAAATTTTATCTCGTTAAATATAAAGTATGATTAATAATAAGAGTATTAACTTTTTCAACCAGTATAATATATTAAGTGTCGCCAGTTTGTCTCATATTAGAAACGGCAATTACTATGGTCGATATAGGACTGAGTATCCTATTATAGGCCAGTTTGTAGGAGTGAACCTCCTGCATTAAACCATCAAATTGACGGGAAGGCCCTAAAGCAATTTCAACCAAATAAGAGTGGTAACACATCTTGTGGCACAGGTAATGACTCGTGGTATGGTAAAATCGAAATTGATGCACGAAAGGAAATGGGTTATCCGCAGCCAAGCGTCCTTTACTCGATAAGTGGAAAGGTGTGCAGTTCATCGACTAAATGATGGTTGGCTTTTTTTCTAGCGGAGCAATAAAATATATATTTTTGTTGCTCCGCTCTCCAGCAGAAAAATAAAGCTTAAGATATAGTCAAGCCCCGTCCTAAAGGATGCAGGATAACAATTAACGCTGATGCGAAGGTGTTATCTGTTAAACGGATAATTTTTTTTTATTATTCAGGGATAAGTACCTTAACTCTGCCTGTATTAGGGCTAAAAAGGTAGATCTGTTTAACTGACCGTAATTTCAACACTTCATTCTTTGAAGCAGCAGGTGGAGGTGATCCTATCTTATACCAACATCTTTTCTCAAGAAATATATTAAATTCTTTAACTTTATCAAGTCTAGCTATATATGTTTACTTTATATTTTCACAAAAATCAAATTATAGTACTATAGCTATAAGTAATAATGATTTTTATTTTACACCTTTTTATAAAAAGTTTAAAACCCATTTACCTGATGTAAATCCTCCTTCAGAAAACTTCTTAGCTTGATTAATAGGATTCTCAGAAGGTGAAGGATCTTTTATAGTTAATAATAGAGGAGATTTAGCCTTTGTTATTACACAAAGTACTCTAGATGTCAAAGTATTAGAATTTATAAAAGAAACCTTAGGTTTTGGTAAAGTAATCTCTCAATCATTAAATACTAGTAGATATGTTACTCAAAGTAAAGTAGAAATAGATATAATCATAAGTTTATTTAATGGTAATCTTATTTTACCAAGCAAACAAAAAAGTTTTGAAAAATTCATTAAGGGATTTAATAACTGAGTAGCTAAAGGTAGAATA
The DNA here is from genome assembly GCA_022560015.1 of Diplodia mutila. NCBI lineage: Eukaryota > Fungi > Ascomycota > Dothideomycetes > Botryosphaeriales > Botryosphaeriaceae > Diplodia > Diplodia mutila. Next base: position 101,481 of record JAFISB010000088.1, on the reverse strand, counting down.
AGATTAGATGCTGTTGAATTGAAACATAGTTCAATATTACCTAGTTTAAATAATAGTTGATTAGCTGGATTTACAGATGGAGAGGGTTGTTTTACCTGTTCCATAGGTAAACATAGAGGATTTAGTTACAATTTTAATATTTCACAAAAATGAGATATTAATCTTAAAGTACTAGAACATCTATGTATATTATTTAAAGGTGGTATTGTTTCAAGACATAGCGTAGATAATACTTATGAATTCAGAATAGGAGGAGTAAAAAATTGTAAAAATATTTTCTTCTATTTTGATAGTTACAAATTATATACTAAAAAAAGTATATCTTATACTTTATGAAAAGAAATGTATGATGATTTATTAAAAAAACATCATCTTGATCCAACAAAAAGATTGGAAATGATAGAAAAGGCTAGATTGATAAATAAATACTAATTAATATAATAGGGAAAATAAGTCAAGGTTTAGCGTATAAGCTATGTAGCTCTTAAGACAGATGTAAAAAACTATAAGATCTGAAAGAGTGAATATTCTATGAATATACCTTAGATTTAGTTAATATTTAGCTATTACTACTTGCAACTCTTATGTATAATATATATTATATATTATTACGTATTTATTAGTATTAATAAATATAAGGAAAAGTAGTCGGGGTCCCCTACCCGACATGTGGGACCCTGGCCACCAAAGGTGGCCCTTCCCACTGGTATAAATATTAGCAATGCTAGTGAAAACGGTCAACGAATTTCTCGTTTGAAGACCGTCGGTTATATAAGTGATCGCTACAGACTGGTTCACTAGTGGGTGGCTGAAATGCTGCTTAATGTACAGTCGGCTTCTTCCATACAAATTCGTATGCACAAGCCTGGAATTACCAGTACCTGGGTTTAACAAGAGACTTAGGAAAGTTAAATTTGAAGAAGTGGATTCTTTGGTCAAAAATGGCCCTTTTTAGGAGAAATCTTAGATTCGAATTGCGCTATATGCTGGGACCATCTAGGATCTATAGGTACTAATGGTGTAAGTCTCAACTGATGTTGAGCCGCTATGGTCAAAATCCTACAGATCCGTAAATGGAATCAGCCGGTAACAAACGAAAGAAGTTATTCTTCTCATTTAGTAGGAACCTCAGAGACTACACGCGCAACATCCTTTGGTCTAAAAGAAACCCGTTTCAATCAATGGTTAGCTGGTCTTATTGATGGAGACGGAAGTTTACAAGTTAGCAAAGCAGGATATTCTAGTTGCGAAATTACTGTGGCTCTTGTGGATGAACGTATGTTACGTATTATCCAGAACAAGCTGGGAGGTTCTATTAAACCTCGTTCAGGTGTTCGTGCTATCCGTTGACGTTTACACAATAGATCTGGTATGATAGATTTGGTAAATCGTATAAACGGATATATTCGTCACAGTAGTCGATTAGTTCAACTTAATCGAGTATGTACTGTACTAGGTCTTAAACTTTTAAGCCCTGATGTTTTACACAACCAACATGGTTGGTTTGCTGGGTTTTTCGATGCTGATGGTACTATTGGTTATTACCTTAAAGGTCCTTACCTTCAACCACAGTTAACTTTAAGTGTAACTAACAAACTATATGTGGATGTAGCACATTTTATGACTTATTTTGGTGGTGCTATTTACTTTGATAAAGCACAAAATGGTTACTATAAATGAAGTATACAATCAGAGGAAAATTTAAAAATCTTCCTAGAGTATACAAAGGTATGTCCACCTCAATCTATTAAACGTAATCGTTTATTCCTGGTTAAGGAGTATTACCGTCTTTTAAGTATAAAAGCTTACAAAGCTCCTGAGGGTACAGTATTACACAAAGCTTGAATTGAGTTTAACCGTAAATGACAGATCCAAAGTGATGAAGATATAGTCCAATTAAAAAAAAATTTTTCTCTAAGTAAAAACTCTTTACATATTTTAAATTCTGGTTTCAATAACCCTGAATATAATGCTGCAATCTCATATGTAAAATATCGAGAAGGTCTTGATAATATACTATATGAAGATCAAGTCTCATTGTTAATGAGTATGGTTCTTCCGTATTATTTTAGATTTAATAATTGATATATTACACCTGAATACGGATGGGGTCAAGATTATCATCCTGACTATACTGTATGAACATCTAATACAACGGATGGTCCTAAGCATGGGTCACCTAATGCACATGTTTTGGTTGAAATTAAAAGACCTAAAAAATATGGAGCACCAGCTTGACACAAACTTTTATCAGAACAAATGTGATACCAAGGAGATGCAGCGAAAAATCCTTATGGTAGATTATGAATGGTTGGTCAAAGAGGTTTCGAAGTCTGTGTATTTAGGTTCGATGTTTTAAGATACGATGAAAATATATCTCCTCTTTATGCAAATTTTATACCTTTAAATTTACACAAATGAACTGTGGAAGATTTTAGAGCAAGGGAGATAGAGGTTGAAACCGAAATAATAAACGGTATAGAAGAGCCTAGAGTTATAATGTGAAAATTAGATGATCATTCTCACATTACATACTTACATGAAATGTTCTCTTACATGGCTACACATAGTCCTTAGAAATAAAAAAAATTTTTTTTAATTGCATCCAGAGGTTACAAATGTAGGCCTCTTAATGTTGCTGTATGCTGGGACTGCTTCGCTATATAGTTCTAAATACTCCATCTTACATGACATAGTAAAAAAGTTAGAACAAAGAAGTAAATCAGCAGGTAACATTTTATATATAAAAAATGGAACCTCAGAGACTCTACGCGACGGAGTTGTAGTAAATTCGGAAAATGTGAAACGTATATCAAATCACGTTCCTAAACATTTGAAGCCTCTTAATAATGAACAATTAGGTTATTATTTAGCAGGGTTAATAGACGGTGATGGTCATTTTAGTAAAGCTCAACAATTAGTTCTAGTTTTTAGTTCTTCAGATGCATTTCTAGCCTACTATTTGAAAGAAAAATTAGGTTATGGTAATGTAAAAAAAGTAAAGGATAAAAACGCATACCTTCTAATAGTATCTAATAAAGAAGGTATCTTACATGTAATTAACTTGATAAATGGTAAATTAAGAACAGAACACAGATTTAACCAAGTAGTTAATAATATATTAAGTCATATTAGGTATACAAATCAAAATCTTAATTTTACTATGGATTCAAGCAATAATTTTGATAACCACTGATTAGCAGGTTTTTCTGATGCGGATGCTAGTTTTCAAATAAAAATTATTAAACGTATTACCAGAAATAAACCGGAAATAAGATTAAATTTTCAAATAGATCAAAAAAGTGATTTATTGTTGATTATGATAAAACAATATTTAGGTGGAAACATTGGATATAGAGAATCTCAAGATACCTATTATTACGGTTCCACTAATTTCGGTTCTGCTAAAAAGGTTATACAATATTTTGATCAATATCACTTACAATCTAGAAAGCATATAAGCTATTTAAGATGAAGAAAGGTGTATAGATTAATACAAGACAAAGAACACTTAACAGAAAAAGGGCTAGCTAAAATACTAATAATTAAGTCCTTAATAAATCGTCATGAAGAAAATACTACAACTTAATATAAAGTCCTAACAAAGATATACAAAAGTCTTTGAGTATTAATAAGAAAAGACTGTTATAATACGCAGCTATTCTTTTAATCAAAACAATTGTTACATATTAATTATACCTGGATTCGGTATAATAAGTACTACTATCTCAGCTAACTCTAATAAATCCGTATTCGGTTACATTGGTATGGTCAAAAATAGGCCCACTTTAGCTAATAACTATGCGAATTCCCTTTATATGCTGGGAACCTCTAACACCTCAAATACTAGTAATTTTTATAGTAAAAATTTTGAGGATATTACAATGAGCAATCAGCAGGTAGTCAAACTTAATACACACATATTAAATAATATTTGAAAATGTGTGTGTTTCTTTGATAACCTTAGAGGCTATACAAGGGGAGTCATCTTTAAAAGGTGATTAAGATATAGTCCGGTATTTTGCAAATTTATGAAATATAATATGAATTTCATAAATGTAAATAAAGTCTTAAAACAAAATTTCTCTACAAATGTGTTGGGTGGAGCCCCAAAACTTGACCCTAATTGGGTAACAGGGTTTGTAGATGCTGAAGGTTGTTTTTCAATCATAATAGAAATACCAAACTCTTTAAAATGAAAAGTAAGGACCTCATTTGAAATAAATTTACATGAAAAAGATAAAGATATTTTATATAAAATCAAATCTTTTTTCGGTGTAGGTGCTGTATATCATAGACCAGATAGAAAAAAATCTGTATATAGAGTAACTAATGTTAACTATATAAAAGATGTAATAATACCACATTTTACAAATTATCCTCTTATTAGTAAAAAAAGAGTAGATTTCTTATTATGGTCAGAGGTCATACAGCTTATTTTAAATAAAGATCATTTAACTAGAGAAGGATTTTTAAAGATTCTTTCTTATTATGCTTCCATAAACAAAGGGGTATCAAAAAAAGTTTTAGAATATTATCCTAACATAATCCCTGTAGATAAACCAGTTATAAAATTACCTGACAATTTACATCCACAATGGGTATCAGGGTTTGTTGCAGGAGATGGAGGTTTTTCTATTTATGTTAGACCTGCGAAGGATTACGCATTATTAGAAAAAGTATATTGTAGATTCCATATAGCTCAGCATATTAAAGATCAAGAACTTCTTAAATTATTTATTAAATTTTTTGATTGCGGTGTAGTGGCTGTAAGATCTAACTTATCTACACCTAGATGCGATTTTATAGTACAAGATACTGCTTCTATTTTGGATAAAGTATTACCTCATTTTGATACATATCCACTTTTAAATCTAAAACAACTAGATTATATTTGTTTTAAAGAATGTATGACTATTCTTAGATTAAAAGGACATTTAACTCAAGAAGGGTTAAAAAGGATTAAGGAATTAAATTTAGAAATGAATTCTAATAGATTGAAATAAAAAGACTATTTACTTGCAAAATATAGCTATGCCATGATGTCTATTGGAGTATTAGGATTTGTAGTTTGAAGTTGAGTTTTGGCTTCACCTCATAGCGATATGAGTGCTTATATTATTTATTTCGCTGTAAGCTGGAACGGTTTAGTGCTAATTGGTACCTTGAATGGTAAAAATTCAATTAGCTATACCAAATCAGCCGGCAATCTGTCCCTATGCTCATCAGAGAGTAAAATACAGAGTGCTTCAGAGACTATACGCGAAACATCTTTTAATTTTTCAACATTTCGTCAGAATTATAATACACTATTTGGAAATGCTGCGCAACATCTATCCAATAACTGATTAACTTGATTTATTGGTTTTGTAGAAGGAGATGGTGCCATCCAAACTTATGCAAATGGTACAAGAGTACGTTTTGTTCTTACTCAAAAGGAAAGTGCTATCCTTTTCTACATCCAGAAAAAGTTAGGAATTGGTACTGTTAAGCATTTTCCTCAAGGGAAAAGTGGGAATAAAAATGACTTCTACAGATTAATTGTAGATAATCCCTCACATATTCTTCTACTAGCCTTTTTATTTAATGGTAATCTAGCTCTTACTCACAGAATACAACAATTATCTTTGTGAGTTCAAGCTTTAAACAATCGTTTTGGGGCAAATACAATTGTATTGATTAATACTTCTGTATCAGTTACATTACAAGATGCTTGATTATCTGGTTTCACCGACGCTGAAGGATGTTTTAATGTATCTATAACATCCAATGCAAGATATGCATTAGGTCATGTTATAAAAATGCGTTATCTACTTGATCAGAAGGATAGTACTATCCTTCTGATCATACGAAACCTTTTCGGATTTGGTAAAGTAACTCTTAGATCCAAAACGAACGGTGTTTATCGTTATACAGCTACAGGGTTTAAATCAATGAATGATGTAATATCTTACTTTAAAGTATTTCCATTACTTACTAAAAAAGCCCAATCATTCGATAAGTGATTAACCATTCATAATCTCGTTTCTAATAAATTACATCTCACTGAAGAAGGATTAGCCCAAGTAAGAGTATTACAGAAACAGATTAATATTGATAATGGTATGACAAAAAAAACAGGATCTGCGCATCCTTAGTGTTATTTATTAAAAGATGAAGATATAGTCCGATTCTCTTTGTGAAAGGAGCGCATACTTATATAGTATGCGGGTAGATATGAGGAATATCTACTAACATTTTGCATCACATGTATACTGTTGGTCTAGATGAAACTGGGGGTTTAATTCTTTACTCTCAACTTATCGTAAAAAAAATAGATGCAGTTTATCTAAAGGGTAAAAGTGAGGATAATCTGGGATTTAGTTTAAATGAAACTAAAGAGATTTTATTTGGCTGTCTTTTAGGTGATGGTAAATTAGAAATGCCTCCTAGAGGTAAGAATGCTAGATTTGGTTTCATACAAGCTGAATTTCAAAAGGACTATTTTTTAAGCGTATCTAATTCTTTATCTAAAATATGCTCTGGAAAGTACAGAGAATATTCTTATTTAGATAAAAGAACAGGTAAAACTTATAAATCTTTAAATTTTTGAAGTAAAGCTTTACCTATCTTAACCGAGTTTTATCTTAAATTTTACAAGGGTAAAATAAAAATAGTCCCTTTAGATTTATCATTATTAACTCCTCTTGCTTTTGCTCATTGAGTGATGCAGGATGGATCTCGTGGGACTTCTAAAGGGTTATATCTTTGTACAGATAGTTTCACACATGCTGATGTTAAACGACTTACTCAGTATTTAATTGACAGATATAATATTAAATGTTCAATACATAAAGCTGGAGGAAACTATCGTATTTATATTTTAGCTAAGTCTGTAGAGACAGTTAAAAATCTTATTTTACCTTTCATGCATCAATCTATGTTATACAAGTTGGGGGTCTAGCTAAACTCATATACGTCGTCCATATTATAAATAATATGGATTATTATTTCCCTATATGCGAGAAACTATTTATAATTAGTGTACGATGCTCCTTTAAGTAATTAAAAAAAAAAGCACGTAAAAACCACTAATCTTATACTACTTGCAGGAAACCAAGGGTATAAATTATATTAATATTTATATTTAGTGGGTTCTTCAGAGACTAAATGGGAAAACCCCTAACATAAAAAAAAATATATATGAGGGGTAAGACATAGTCCATATTAAGATTTAATTAATTTAAGTATATATTTGTTATACTTTAAATTAATATCAAGAATCTTAATAGGTAGATACGAGAGCTTATTTCACGGCAGCTACATTAATTATTGCAGTGCCTACTGGTATTAAAATATTCTCATGATTAGCCACTTGTTACGGTGGTTCTTTACACTTAACACCTTCAATGTTATTTGCATTAGGGTTTGTATTTATGTTCACTATAGGTGGATTAAACAACTATACTTAGTTCACCCTTTAAAGGCTACTATTTGCTGGGACCCTCTGACAATTAAGATACTCTAAATGTAAAAATTATGTTTAAGTAAAAATTCTTAATTTTGAGCAATCAGCAGGTAACCTACGATAAAAGTTATTCTTCTTATCTAGTAGGAACCTCAGAGACTACGTGTAGCCCTCATATTTCTCACTATAAATTTATATTTTATAGAGGTTAATGAGATGATATAGTCCAAAAAAAATAATAATTTTTATTATTTTTTAGTTTATTTGAGTTGCTACATCTTTGAAACTTTAAATTATTTTTCTTCTTCTTTTAGGGGAGAGGAAATTATTAGTTGGTCAACTTGTTTTTTAACTAAAGCAGTAGAACAAGTAAAACCTATTAAAGTTTATCGCCTGGCGCCGTCGCATCACAGCGATCCCTCCAAAGGAGGGACCTCTCAGGGAGGCGGCGCCGGGCGAGAAAATAAATTACAATTATTGAAAGATCAAAAAGATAAAACAGGTGTTTATTGTTTAGTAAATTTAATAAATGGTCATATTTATATAGGAAGTTCTATTAATTTATCTAGTAGAATGAAGAGTTATTTAAATAATACTTTTTTAAAAGACAAAAAAAATAATAATATGCCTATTGTAAAAGCCTTGTTAAAATATGGGCAAGATAATTTTGCTGTATTAATAGTAGAGTATGTAAATGTTGAATCTTTAACTACACTCCTCCGGAGAGACTTATTATAATGTAATCTTTTTTTTTTAATTTTGTAGCAACTCGTATACTGTAAGTATAGTTTTTATCACGGATCTATATACACTATTCAGTAATTATCCGTCTTTATCTGTCTTTATTTGGGACGATCTATGTTTATTATTTGTTCCTTTCCTTACTTATTTAAATGCTGATACCGATAAATTGTCTATTATAAAGGAAAACAAAGGTAAATCTGGTGTTTACAAATGAACAAACTCAGAGAATGGTAAATGTTATATTGGAAGTTCTGTTAATTTATCTAGAAGACTTGCGCAATATTATAATCTTAATTATTTGATAAATTTCAGAAAAAATAGTCTTATTAATAAAGCTATTTTAAAGTATGGTCATTCAAAATTTAAGTTAGAAATATTAGAATATTGTGATCGTAAGGTTGTAATAAACAGAGAACAGCATTACATTGATACCTTTAAACCGGAGTATAACATTTTAAAGCTTGCGGGTTCAGCGTTAGGTTACGTACATTCAGCTGAGGCCGTTGAAAAAATGCGTCTTAAAGCTATTGGTCGTAATCATACAGTTGAAACAATCGCAAAAATGGTAGGTCGTACACATTCAGAAATAACTAAAAATAAGATTAAAAATATTCTTCAAACCGAAGAAGTACGTTATAAAATGCTTGAAGCAGCTTTAAAACGTAAAGGTACTAAACTATCAGAAGAAATTAAGGAAAAAATGAAATATGCTCAGGTAAATAGAAGTTGAGTGCCGGTAGCTGGAATAAAAGTTGAGGTTAAAGACCTTAATACTGATAAAGTAACCGTGTATGAATCTATAAGTAAAGCAGCTGAGGCTCTTAATATCCCCAAAGGTACCGTAGGAAGAAGAGTTAAATTGAATATAGAAAAACCATATAAAGGCAGATATATTATAAAAGCTTGTGTTTAATTATAAATAATTTAAACTCAAAGATATAAAAACTCAAATAAACTAAAAAATAAAAATTTATTACTTTGAGCTTGCATTTTTAAATGAACCTTCAAATTACCATATTATAATGTATTAAAACAAGGTTATTCTTCATTAGGTTATAAACATACAGAAGCTACTAAACAAATGCTTTCTGAATTAGCTAAAAATAGAACACATTCTTATCTTACAAAGAATCTAATATCTAAAGCTTTAGTTGGTGAAAATAATCCATTTTATAATAAAAATCATTCTGTTGAAACTAAAAAAAGAATGATAGAAGCTAATTCTGCATATTCTGTTTATGTTTACAATTCGTTTAAAAAATTATTAGTGGTTTTCCCTTCGGTTAGAACTTTAGCCAAGTTAATTAAATCAAATTCTTCAACTATAGTAGATATTATTAAAAGTGAAACTTTGTTTAGAGGTGAATGGTATTTTAGTAATATACCTTTTAACATAAGTGATACACCTTTAATATCTGATTGATCTTCAAATGAATGTAATAGCCTAATTTCAGAGATTATTAATAAATCTCATATTAAAAAGGCTATATTTGCGTATGATACTAATAAAAAATTCATAGGTAAATTTGAAGGTGTAATGCACGCTCAAAGAGAATTAAATATTAATCATGTAACAATAAAAAAACATGCTTTATTAAAAGCATCCTATAATGGATATATTTTTAGTTACGAGAGACTTAACGATTAAATCTAATCTTCTTTCATTATCTCTTTAGAGGTGGTAATTGTAAGGCAGATTTAAATCTTATGATTTATTATTGATTAATATAAAATTCTTTTCTTCGTAAGTGGAGTTGTTTTAGCTAACGCTTCATTAGATGTAGCTTTCCATGATACGGTTGGAATTGATTTTTGCAATGTTGCAGCATTAATGCTGCCTACCTTAAAAAAAAATGATAGTATTAATAATGATTATATTAAAATGTTTTGGGTTGGTTTAATGGATGGAGATGGAAGTATACAAGTTAATCATTGACGTGAACAATCCTTGCAATATAGACTTGTTATTAAGTTATCCAATATTAAATCAAACTATAATATGTTAATAAAAATTTCCAAGGTTATTGGTGGTAATGTAAGAATAACTGGAAAAGGTAAGGATGTTATTTGAGTAGTTAATAAAAAAGAAATAGTACAAGAAATAATAAAAATTTTTGAAATCTATCCTCTTTTAACTTCAAAAAAGATTTGTCAACTTGAATTTTTAAAGGAATGCTTACAACATAATTCTGTTGAATTTTATCTTTCCAATAGAAATTCTAAGTATATAAATCAACAAACTATCCTTAAAAACGACCCTTTTGGTTTTAATAAGAATTCTTTTGTCTTACCTAATTACTTTAAAGGATGATTATCTGGGTTTATAGAAGCCGAAGGTTGTTTTTCATTAAGAAATAATAATAATCATTCTTTTTCTATAGGACAAAATGATGATTATTATTTAATCAATGCTATTAAACAATACTTAGGTGTAACTAATATAGTTAGAAATCCCTATCGTAATTTTTATTTTTTAGAAGTATATAAGAAGGAAACATTACAAAAAATCATAAATCATTTTAATGACTATCCTTTATTAGGTGAAAAATCAGAGTCATTAAAAAGATTCAATCAAAAATATAAGTAAGTGTCATGTGGTCTTGCCACCATAAAAAAGAGTTTCATACCTCTTTTTTGGTAATATATTATTATATTGCTAACGGTGAAGTTTTATACGTTTACTTAAGGCTAGTAAACTAAAAAGGTATAAAATAATACCGTGGAAACCAAAGTTAGTTATTTAAACACTAATGAGTAGGATCTGTAGAGACTAAACGTGGCAGTCGAAAATTCATTAAGTTAAATTAGTAGATAAGTTATAGTCCGATCCATCGCGTGAGCGGTGTTGTATGAAAATGTTTACGTAAGTTTAATCTTTTAAATTTAGCTATTTTTCTGCTACGCTATGTGAGCATAAGTATAAATGACTTACTATCTGATTATAATATTATATAGTTTCGCTTATTTTTTTTATCCACCCCTAGGGGTGGTTTACACTGAAAAAAAAATAAGCTCTGTTTATATTTACACACAGGGAGCTAAGGGTACCCCTTTCCCCGTAGGTGGTAATATTAATTTATTATCTCTGCGGAACTATTTTTTTAGCTATTACATACCTAAGCCTTATTTATTTGTAGATAAACCACTAATGTCTAACCTAGATATACTTAATATTATTACAGAATTAAATTCATTACTTCCTCAACTTGCTGATTTTATTAATCAATTTAATAATGTAGTAAATCAATCAGGTATTAATGTGATAACTGATATAACAGGTAACTTGTCCATAGATGTACCTAGAGATATGCCAGATTCTGTAGCTGATAATATTAGTAATAGAATAGGTATAATAGATCGTCTAATTACAACACGTGGACAAGAAATAAATGAATTATTACAAAAAGGATTAAATGTAGAAAACAAACTAAAAATGGAAAACCCTGATTATGTATCACAATTATCAGATAAAATCGCAGAATTTAGAAGATTAAATGCTTCGTATAGACATTAATGTATTTACAAAGACTTACTACGTGGTAGCTCAAATGGGCCTGAATAATTTATCTTCTATTAAGAATTATTTTGCAACTGACTATATGCTGGAAACTATATTATTAGTGTATTGTTTACTATTTATTAATACGTTTTATCTTTATAAACTAGATGCTAGTAAGAATAATAACATTATTCTTTTAAATAGTCAAAAAAATGATACTAAGAGTAGTTCAAATAAGAAACTACCTAATATACAATCAGCAGAAAACTGTAAAGGATTCTCAGAGACTGCACGTCAGTTACCAGAGAAAGAAGATTCTAAATTTTGAAATTGATTTGCAGGTATAATAGATGGTGACGGAAATTTTGACATTAGAATAGTAAAGGTGGAAGGCAAGAATGAAAAATCTCTTTCAAGCAGCAATAAACCGCTTTCCTTACCTACTACTAATAAAAAAGTTCTTAAACAAATTAGAATTAAATTACATAACAGAGATATTAGAATATTAAGACGTATACAAGATTATTTGCATATAGGTAAAATTAGAGCGGATAAAAATAAACCTTATTCAATATATACAGTATCTAATAAAGAAGATATGACATATCTTGTTAAAAATCTTAATGGTTTAATAAGACTTAAAGTACCTAGCTTTAAAGAAGCTTGTAATTTATACAATATAGATTATGTTGAACCTAATTATAATATAGAATTATATGATTCATATTTTGCAGGCTTAGTTGATACAGATGGAAGCATAGTATTTAATTATGCTGGTAATAGAATAGAATGTAATTTAGAATTCCAATATAATGAATTCACATGTAAATTAAATTTTGACAATACTATATTAAATTGTAAACCTGCTATATCTATACGTAAAAAATCCTCGATTAAAGGTAATTCTAAAAACTACTCATCTATTTCTTTTAAATTTCAAAATGTTAATAGTATGCTATTTATATATGATTATTTTATGAAAAATAGATTATATTGCGATATTAAATTCTACAGGGTAAGTAAAATTAAACCTTTTATGGAAATTCGTAAATATAAAACATCACCTATATATAGTATAGAGCATAAAATATATTCAGATTTTGTTATAGACTGAATTAAATATGAAAATCCTTTATGATATAAAGTTCCATGTGTTAGTAAATATCTATTATATAAGGATGATAAATAGGATACTTATTACTGGTAAAGATACAGTCCACAATTTATTTTATACATTGCATCTAGTTTCACGTTGTATTAGGTATGGGAGCAGTATTTGCCTTATTTAGTGGATGGTTAAAATATCATACCCTTAATTTGGCAAATCTGGCATCAAATATTAAGAATTTTAATTTTTATAATCCTTTTATTGTTTTAGAAATAATTTTTATAGCTTTAACTAATTATACTATAAGATATCCCACAAAGGAGTATATAATGTCTCTTTCCTTAAATTATATACTCTGTTTAGTTTTATAAATAGTAATTAATGTAACTATTACCCTTGTTATTTATAAACTATTCAACAATTTATATTATAAATTTTGTTTTGTAATATCTTATATTTGTATTATAGATCCTGCCATCTCTATAAACTATTCATTTTGTCTGATGCAAACCATTAGTACGTATAATGGAATTTTAATGAGTGGTGACTATCTAATGCACTATCAGTCCTTTACAGCTCAGGCTGCTAAAGCAGGTTCGCAAGCTAGAAATTTAAGGGAAATGATACATTCTCTTAATACAGCTGCTTCTGTTTTTGACTGAAGAGGTTTTATTTCATTACAGCATAGTTTCAGGGACACAAGTGATAGATTATTGGAGAGTTATAAAATTAATCGTAATGATGAACAATTTTTTATAAGGCAAGCGTATTTTATCAGTGATTATTTAAATTAAAATTCTTAATATATACTTTATATTTGTGAGATGTATTTATATAATATTAAGCATTTCCACTATGTTTTAAGTATGGGAGCAGTATTCGCTCTATTTAGTGGATGATACTTCTGAATCCCAAAAATATTAGGATTAGATTATAACATCTTATTATCTAAAGTTCATTTCTGAATTTTATTTATAGGGGTGTGTAATAATTAATAATGACATTGTTAGATATAGGTTATATTTTTATTAAAATAATATGCGTTAGTTAAATGGTATAATGCTGTGCTACGGACACAATGTTGTAGGTTCGAATCCTGTACGCGTATTATTTTTTTTTTCTTAGTTTATTTCTTAATTATTATTCTCTCTTAATTTTTTATCAGTAGTGAATTATGAGACGGGTTTTTATTGTAAAAAAAAATGGCAAAAGTTTTTATTCCTTATCTTAGAGGCCCTGCGCCAACAACTCTTATTCTTCATAACCATCTTCGTAAGAAAGGTCTTAGTTATAAAGAAGCCGCGTTTATTGTTAACATTTATTGTAATTCTAGATCTTTTACTAGTAGTTCTTATTTATCTATGGATCTTGACCGTATTAATAAATTATTAGAGGTTAGACAAGGTATCATTAATGAAGCTGAATCTATAAAACACAAGGAGTTTACTTCTTCTATATTGAATAAACTAAATGAAAATAGCGAAAAATTTAAGGATATGCATAATGAGGAGCAAGATAAAATTGTTAGTTTTGTACAGAAATATGCCTCCAAAAAGCTTATCACTAAAAAGATTTCTAAGGAAATAAATGACGCAGAATATTTTTCTAAACAAGTTGAAGAAGGGTCTACTGCTGAAAGCTATTTTGATACTAGAAAAGAAAGTGCTATTAAATTTAGTAGATCAGGGGAACGAATAGTTAATATTATTCATAAAGATTTGGATAAAAAGGACCGTACCTCTGATCAATATATTAAAGATAAGTCCGAATTAGTGACTAGTTTAAAATCTAATATTTCTCAAGCAGAGGAATTGTGCAAAAGCTCCCGTAGTTTATTATCTCAAGGTATTACAGAGAAAAATAGACTTATTGAGTCTGGCGCATTAGATAAAGATGAAGCTACTTCAACTCTTAATTTAAGAGAGAATAAAGGGGGAACTTCGTCTTCACCTGCTGAAAGTTCTAAGGTCGGTTCAGTGTTAGACTTTGCGGATACTTCTTGTGAATTACCTGATTACACTGCAGGTGATGATTAAGGTTTGTTGTTTGCATAGGTATAGCATTAATTTTCTCTTTTTAAATATTTTATTTAAATATATTGTTCATAAAAAAATATAAATTTGTAATATTTTTTTAAGATTACACATATAAAATAAGGATCTTTTGTTTGATAACTATAGTAGCGATAGCGGTTAGATATGGTAAAAAAAGTATTTAATTTTTCTAACGGTAGTAGCTTTTGTATCATATAAAATATGATATACTAGTTATTCTATTTGGCTTATGATAACATCTGTAATATTCGTTATTGCGATGGTAGGTTCTATAGTTACCGTTATTAAAAGGAAATCATTTTTACTCCAACTTTTCCTCCCGAAGGGAGGACTTAAATTAGATATATAAAAAAAAGGATCTTCTATCTAATAACTAAAATAGCGATTACATAAAAATAAAACATATAAGAAAAATATAAATATATCTAACTAAGTTATTTACTTATAGCCATCCTCCCTCTCCTCATTATTTTTTTTTCTATTAATTAAAAAAAAAATAAAGGAGAGGGGGTAGGCTAGTAAAAAAAAAATTAATAAGATTAGCTCCTACCTATCTTTCTATATGCTGGGAACTCTCATAAGGCTTAAGTACTAGTTTTTTCTTTTAGGATTTGACAGTAAAAATCTTAAGTATATCTGGATAATCAGCAGGAAACCAACGAGTAAGTATGTTTGTATATTTATTCTAGTAGGATCCCCAGAGACTACACGAAAGAGACTATTACAAATTGTCTATTGTAATGGTTAAGATATAGTCCATATTAAAAATGTAATCTTACATTCTTCCCTCTGAGTGTTGGGGGCCTATAATAGTAATATTATGGTGCAATAGGAGTTATTCTCCTTAAAACTTGGTAAATTGCTGGAAAGGTATTAAACTATAAATTTTAGATTTTTTTTTGTATTACCTTGTATCTAAAGTTTAAGTTTTACTTGTAATACTCAATCAGCAGGTAATCCTTTATTAAAGGCAACTTCAACGATCACGCGCCAAGTATCCTGCCTGGCTTTTTATGACATCGTTAATTTTTACGTTATGTTAGGTACTTCCCCTACGGGGGGAGGTTACCCACGGGAGTACAACCCCCTAGGTAACTAAGGATAGTGATATGATCTACAAATATTAATATTGTGCTAATAAACACTATTTATTTATCTAAACTAAGTGTTACCCGCAAATTTTGTATTAGTAACAGTAGCTTGAGTCCTAAGGTAATAAAATTAGGCGGGTCTCGTCGTCAATACTCTACTCAATCTAGAGGCTCTAATATTGATGAAATTAACAATCAAAAATCAATTGAATTTGATTCTCTTGAATCCGGATGTGAACAAATTAAGTTTGAATACATAGGAGTTGCAGGTGTTTATAAATTGACTAATAAAAACGATTTTAGTCGTTTTTATATTGGAAGTTCAAATAACTTAGCTAGAAGAATGGAAGAGTATAATAAATTAACTAAAGGTTTACGTAACCCTCACTCCTCAGCAGAGTTGGAAATATCAAAAACTCCGGCTTCAGAATGAGGTTTAGAATTTATATATATTACTACTCCACAATTATCTTTAGTTTATGAGCAATATGCAATAATCAATCTAAAACCCTCTATTAATAGTAATTTTAGTGTCGTTCCTCGTGTAAATCCTCAGTGAGGTAATAACCTGGATAATGCTATTATCGTTATAAAAAAATTATTATCTTTATTTCCTGAGGATTCTGAGGGTTATAATAGATTTTCTGTATTCCTTAAAACTTATGTATTAGCTAACAATTTAGAGTATAGTATGGAAGAAGCTGATTCTAAATATTACTGTTCTTTAGTATTCGTATATGATAAAAATACTCCGGATAAAGATCCTGTTGTTTATTCTTCAATAAATAGAGCCCTAAAAGGATTGCAAATCAGTCATAGTACTTTATTAGATTATATAAATAATAAATATATCTATAAGTCAAATCTTGTCTTTTCTCTTGAGCCGTTAGTGGCTGACAGTTTTTCAGAATATAAAGAAAAACCTGAAGGGGATAATCAACTGCGTAAACATATTCTTGTTTTTAATAAAGACAATGAGATTGTATTTGAATTCAAATCTGGGAGAGAGATGGCCTGATTCTTCCAAATTGACGGAAAAGTAATTTTTTTAAAAAAATTTTTTTTAAAAAATCTACGGGGACCCCTTCCCCGTTGGCAAGAGCTGCTATCGCCTTTTTTTGCTCACGCTAATATAACAAGGGTAAATATTTTTAGATAAAAAGTAGTTTTTAGTATACAATATTAAATTATGCATTTATACACCGCATTAAGTGAAATTTATACTACTATATCTCATTTAGTTAACATGGTCCGTCCTAAAATAAGGTTAGTGAGAACTAACCTGCCTTTAAATAAAGTTCGTTATATCTCACAAACACAAACATCAGGTTTAGATCCTTGATTTGTTACAGGTTTTACTGACGGTGAGGGTTCATTTATGATTTCAATTTTAAAAAATTCCGAAAGACGTCTGGGTTGAAGTGTAAATGCAAGATTTGAAATAACTCTACATCTAAGAGATGAGGATATATTAAATCGAATTCGTGTATATTTTAAAAATGCGGGAAATATTACAAAATTTGGTAAGGACAAAATATCGTATCGAGTTAATGATTTAGTTTGGGCGGCCCCGCTCGTAGAGCGGGCGTTGCCCAAACCTGTGGGGGGACCCGTCCCGCCCTGCTGCGCAGGGCGGTCCCCCCCACCGGAACAAGTTATTAATATTATAATTACCTACCCCTCCCCCTTCTCCTCTAATTTCATTTATGAAACCGGAGAAGGGGAGGGGTGGTTCCAGCCACCACAGGTGGCGGCCGGAACTCATTTTCAAAAGTATCCTTTAATCACAAAAAAAAGAGGAGACTTTGAGTTATTTTCAAGTGCTATTGAGCTTATGAGTAACAAAGAGCATTTAACTAAGGAAGGGTTAGATAAATTAGTTGCAATACGAGCCTCAATGAATTTAGGTTTATCGGAATTATTAAAAGCATCTTTCCCTTTATGTAAACCTGTACAACAACTTAGTGATCGAGACCTTGCGCCATTAAATAGTAAATTTAATCCACAATGGGTTGTTGGTTTTACTTGTGGAGAAGGTTACTTTGGAGTTAAATTACTTTCTAGTTCTACTATTAAAACAGGAAAACAAGTAAAGTTAGTATTTCAAATAACTCAACACACTCGAGATGAATTGCTACTTAAAAGTTTAGTAGATTATTTTGGATGTGGAAAACATTATGTTTCTCCAAGAGAAGGTTATGGGGATTTTCAAGTGGGAAAATTCTCCGACATAATGGAAACTATTATACCTTTTTTTCAAACTAATAAGGTTGTGGGTGAGAAATTAAAGGACTTTAATGATTGGTGTAAAGTAGCTTATCTAATAAAAGACAAGCTACATTTAACTGAAAAAGGATTAGAGCAAATAATAGAAATTAAAAATTCTATGAACAAAAATAGATATTAATAATTTCATATACTGTTTTATTTACCACTTTTTGAGTATATTAGTATAAATTAACTATTGTTGTATACTATATTGGTCTAAACCTATCCTAACTCTTCGGTTCTGGATTGCCGCTTCGTAACTATATGGAGAGAAAAGCCTTAAACAAGGGTTAGGATTTTTTACTTTTATCTAAAGAGGTATCCCATCGTAAAATAATTTACGTGTTTGATAGTAATACACAAGAACTAATTCTAAAATTAGATAGTGTAAATAAAGCTATGAAATACGCTAGAGTTAATTTCTATACATTAAAAAATTTAACCGATGGAGGTAACCCTTATGAAGGTAAAATATATAGCTACAAGGATAAATTATAAATAAATTTTTTATAGTAGTGTATAAGTCATATGATTATGCAACACTTCTTAGGTCTACAAGGAATTAGGTTAGTTCCCCTTATAACTAATAAATATAAGGTAAAAAGAGGATGAATTTCAAGAAAAACTACCCACTTCTCCTTAAAGAGGTAGGGCTCCTTAAGGGTCCCAACACAAAGTTAACTTGAAGCGAAGCTTATTTTTTAAGTATATTAATATATATAATTAATAATAAGAACGTTCAACGACTAGAAGGAAAGTCTTTATGATAACAACCTTCCACGAGTATCTTCCGTCAATTAAACTTAATAAACATAATTACATAATAGTTAGTTTAAAGTAAGACGATGACATAGTCTGAACCCTTGTGAAAACAAGGGGTTTAAAGGATAAATCCTTTAACGTAACATAATTGGCCTAGAAGAATTAGTGACTACCCTGATGCTTTCGCAGGATGAAACTTAATAAGTAGTTTTGGTTCTATAGTATCAGTAGTTGCTACTTGATTATTCTTACATATTGTATATCTACAATTAGTTGAAGGTAAAGCTACATCAAGATATCCTTGATTAACACCTCAATTCTTCAGTGATTTATTACAAACACTTTTAAATAGATCATACAATAGTTTAGAATGATGTTTAAATAGCCCTCCTAAACCTCATGCCTTTGTAAGCTTACCATTACAAAGCCATGCTATGGGTATAGTATCTTCAGTTTTATTATTAGTTTATTCATATTTTTCAAATATTTTTGAAAACTGTGATGCACCTAGAGCTTGAGGATTATATTTCCAAGATAGTGCTAGCCCACAAATGGAAGCTCTTGTAGAATTACACAATAACATTATGTTCTACTTAGTTATAATTTTATTTGGTGTAGGTTGAATATTACTATCTATTATTAGAAATTATGTAAGTAGTAAAAATGCTATAAGTAATAAATACCTTAACCACGGTACCGATGTGCCTTTATATACTAATTCAAGTTCTATGAGGCCACTTTTTGGTTATGCAATAACTCTTACTGTTATACCATTAATACGAGTATTTTTTTATTCTCCTTACGGACGGATGGTATTAATAAAAAGACTACTTAAAGTGGTACGCATGTTTTTTACCCGAAGACAGCAGATAACACCTTCTAGTTGGAACGCTGGTGCGCATACGCTTTCGCTAGGTTTTTCTTGCAAAGCATGACCTCTCTTTTATGTGCAGGTGGCCGCTAACAGGGGGTACTCCCCCCTGATCAAGTCTGTTTCCTCACTTAGAAGGTTTAGCGCCAGCAGTGTAGATATCCCGGTTAAATTATACGAGAACTGTGAAACTATGAAAAGTTTGATTTTAAAGGAAAATAAAAATAAAACGGGTATTTATCGTTTGGTAAACAGATCTTCAGGTAATTGTTATGTTGGACAATCAATTAATTTAACTGAACGGTTTAGAAGATATCTCAATATATCGTATATATCTAATAGAAAAGAGCTAAGTATCAGCCGAGCTTTATTAAAATACGGTTATAGTGACTTTTCTCTTGAAATTTTAGAATATTGTGATAAATCTGTTTTACAAGAAAGAGAGCAATACTACATCGATAAATTAAATCCTTTATATAACATTCTAAAAATAGCAGGAAGTTCCCTAGGCTTTAAACACTCTGAGTCAACTAAATTAAAAAAAAGTATAGCACTTAAAGGAGTTTACGTGGGTGAAAAAAGTAGTTTATTTGGTAGAGTTCATACGGAAGAAACCAAAAAATTAATGAGCTCAAAAAAAGCAGGAGATAGCAATCCTTTATTTGGTAAAACCCATTCGGACGAAACCAAACAATTAATGAGGCTTCAAAAATTAGGTAGAGTTCACTCCGAAGCTACCAAAGAACTAATGAGTAAAGCACAGGGAAACTCTGTAAACATATATGAAAAAGACTCAGAAGGTAAATTAATTTTAATTGGTGCTTTTGTTTCTACTAGAAAAGCTGCGAATTTTTTAGGTATAAGCGCAGGAACTGTAACTCGATATATGCAATCAGGAAAACTATGAAAGGATAAATATAAATTATCTGCTCGTTAGGCTTATCTCTGGGCTCCCCTAAAATCACCAGTTGGAGAGGGGTTGAAAAGAGAAAATTTTTATACACATGGGTTTATAAAGAAATTTTCTTTATAAACAACTTGAATGAACTATACATTTCATTTCACTGTATGCTGAGAACTTCTAACGCTTTAAGTACTAGAACTAGTTATAGAAACAAGTTTCTACGCTGACAACCTTAAAGATATAACAATGAACAATCAGCAGGAAACCGTTATAACGGGCTCCTCAGAGACTTTACGTGAAAATAACATGGCAATAAAATACTTTATTAAGGTTGACATTATAAGTCAACGCATAAAAAGAGTTTTATATATTTGGCCTTTGTTATAAGACATAGTCCAGCTCCCCCGTGTTTTACCCCGGACAAGTCCGGGTAGATGAGGGGTGTGTTGACATTAATAGAATTAATCTGAACTATTACTCCAGCTTTAATATTAATTCTTATTGCTTTCCCTAGTTTCAAACTATTATATTTAATGGATGAAGTAACTGATCCTAACTTATCAATAGTAGTAGAGGGTTCTTTTTTGAGTGGCCCTAAATCGCATATGTTAAATAAAATAGAAGGCACCTGTGTATTAGCACTATCAGGTCAAAGAAACAATATTATAAATAAAATACCAAATAGTCGAATGTTTCACACTAGAGTAAAAGCTGCCTCTAGAGTAGGTCCACATAATACAGATGTTATATCTGTAATAATTGGTTCATTACTAGGTGATTGCTATGCAAATAAAAGATCAGTAGAGGGTACAAGACTTTGTTATAGACAAAGTACAGTGCATAAAGATTATTTGTTTTGACTCTATAACTTTTTCTTTACTAGAGGTTATTGTACTAATTTAGAACCTAGAATATATAAAAGAGTATTAAAAAAAAAAGGTAGTGATGATAAGATTCATTACGGTTATGAATTTAATACTTTTACTTTTAGGAGTTTTAATTGAATACATGAAATGTTTTATAAAAAAGGGGTGAAATATATTAACGCAGATTTGGTTAAATACATAACACCTTTGGCATTAGCCATCTGAATATCTGATGACGGAGGTTGAGCTAAACCTGGTGTTAGAATAGCTACTAATAGTTTTAAACTAAAAGAAGTAGAATTTCTAGTAGAAGTTATTAGTAATAAATTTGGTTTAGATTGTACTATTCAAACATTAAAACCTTCAGATAATTATAATATTTATATCATAGGATCTTCAGTACCAAAGCTGCGAAGCTTTGTTTTACCTTATTTACACCCATCTATGCACTATAAATTAGGATTATAAAAGTAATATACTTTATGTATTTATTTATAATATTGAAGTTCTTCTAACCCCCACTACACATATGCGATAGTCGTGAGATAAATAAGTAATTTATTTATTTCTAAGTTTCCGACAGGATTCTTCGAGAAAAGATTAAATCTTTTTTCTGGCGACACGAGTGAAAACAGTTAAAATATTATTATATTCAATATCACACCTTTGGGTAATATATTTATTATCTAAAGGTGACAAATAATAATACAAGACTGTCAGTAAATAGTTTGTTTTCTTTTTTATTTATTGCCACAGACTGGGTCACTTGTGGGTGTCAATTTATTTGATGCTTAATGTACAGTCGACAATACATATAGCTTTAAAGTTATAAATGTGCACCAATGATATTGAAGTTACCAATACCCAGATTTCTTAAATACAGATGAAGAATTCATAGAATTTGATTCTTATTTAGTACCAGAATCTGACTTAGAAGACGGTGCTTTAAGAATGTTAGAGGTAGATAACAGAGTAATCGTTCCAGAGTTAACTCATGTGAGATTTATTATTACTGCTGCCGATGTAATCCATAGTTTTGCAGTACCGGCTTTAGGTATTAAATGTGATGCCTATCCTGGTCGTTTAAATCAAGTGTCAGTACTTGTAAACAGAGAAGGTACATTTTACGGACAATGTAGCGAAATATGTGGGATCTTACACAGCTCTATGCCAATTGTTATAGAATCAGTATCTCTAGAGAAATTCTTAACTTGATTAAACGAACAGTAAGTTTTTAATTTTCCTTAATTAGTTCTTGTATTAATTTTTTAGTAAACTAATACATATAAAAAAAAGGTTAATTAATACATATAAAAAAAAAGGTTAATTAATACATATAAAAAAAAAAAGGTATGTTAATTTGTAATAAATTTAGATATTATTTATATTAGTAACGGCGTATATGGTTATACCATGCACCACCGTTATGACAATATTAAGTAACCATAACATTCGTGAATGGTTAATATCTTAGTGTCACTTAGTATATCCTTTGACATCAACCTTACTTATGTACTTATCACCGATTTTTATTTGTAATTCTGTTTTCAGAAAAATTACAAGCGTAATTTATTCTGAAATTACAACACTCTTACTTATCGTGTTATTAGCAAGTTTATCTAGTCCCTCCGGGCCTGTCCCGGTGGGACCTTCCCGGTCCCCCCGGGAAAGTATTGATAATATATTACATATAGCAAATTCTATCCTTTTTAGAGAGAATGAATCTTTAATATATTTAGCTAACTTTATCTTGCCAACATGGAAGTCAAGAGCTGATGGCTTTATTGGTAAAAAAGTCATCGAAGGGTATCCTTTCTCTAGATCCCTTATAGTTTCAACTTGGACAATAAATTCTAAGCCTAAAGGTATTAGAAATTATGTTACTAATTCTTTTTTAACTAATATGAGTAAGTCAATAATAACTAAATATAATGATTTACCTGCCAATTCTTTACTTAGACATCCTAATTCTTTTGTAGCTAATAGAATGAAAATGTCTTTCACTGACGTAATAAAAACATTATACGGATTAAATAAAAATAACATTAAAAACGTTTTCCATATTCCTGATAAATTCGATGTTCCTGGTATATATTGTTTTTTAAGTAAAGATGGTTCATCATTTTACATAGGATCATCTGTTAACATGAAAAATAGATATAACCGTCATATGTCTAACTTAAAACATATAGATAAAAGAAATTCTCTTGCTAACCCTAAGTTTTACAACTACGTTAGAAAATACGGTATGGATGCATTAGACTTTGGTTGTTTACTAGTAACAAAAAACTATCTTGTTATGTATAGTGGGTTTAACCTTACACCTGCAGAAATCTCTCTGTTAAAATCTTTAACACAATGAGATCTTCTAATAAACTGAACAGTACTTTCTAGACCTTTATGGTATTTCTCTTAATGTTGCTACTTATGTTGGTACAAGAGAGTCTTCTATATTATCAGATGAAACACGTAAAAAAATGAGTGTTGCCCATATGAATTTAGAAACTACTCTTTCTAAAGACAAATGAGAAGCTATAAGAACTAAAGCTAAAGAAACTTGAGGAAACGATCCTTTAGATTCTGCTAGACGTGAAGCAATTAGTGTAGCTCACGGTAGATCTGTTATTGTAAAAGATTCAGACCATAATATTATTGCTGATTTCCCTTCTCAACTAAAAGCTGCTGAGTACTTAGGAATTAGTAGAAATAGAATTGGTCGTTACTTAAATACTGGTACATCACTAGACAGTAAAGTAGGATCTGTTTATATAACAGATAAAGGTCAAGTTAAACCTCGTTCAATTGAAATACAAGTATTAGATGTAGATAGGAATATCTTAGACACATGTAGTGGTGTTAGAGCTACAGCCGCTAAATATAGTATCGCTGTTAGTTCCCTTAGTGCAACTTACTTAAATAAAGATAAATTGTATAAAAACAAATACTACTTTGTATCAGACTCTAATACTAGTTAAAGTTACTTTTTTATAAGCTTCTCGTTATTTTCATTGTTTCTATTTGTTATTCCATTATTTATCTTTGTTATCCCATTACTTCTCATGAACTTTAGTTTCGTTACTTTCCTAATTATCTCATTTCATTTTTCCTGTTAAAAAGTTTAAAAAACTTATTTTTATTACACAGTTCTATGCCAATAGTAGTAGAATCAGTTTCACCACCTCGTGCTAGAGAGGGGTCTCAGCCGCCCTGCATTATATTTTTTTTTGTAATTTATCGTAGATAAATTACAAAAAAAAATATTAGCCCGAGACTGGAAAAATTCTTAACTTGATTAAATGAACAATAAGTTTTTAATCCTCTTAATGAATTCTTAATTTATTCTTTCGGGGGGGCCGCCTCCCTACTCTGCTGTGCAGAGTAAGTTTCCAGCTTAGCTGGAAACCTGAGGGAGGTCACTCACTTAGTGAGTGATCGATGTAGATATTTTGTATCGACCGATACAAAATTTATTTTATTTTATTACATAAAATAAAATCCGCGACAATCGGGGCCCCGGCGTAAGAATTAAATATATAAAAATATATATAATTACTTCTTTTTTTTTTATAAGAATTAAATATGTAAATATTTAAATATATAAAAAAAAGTATATATAAAACATTGTGCATATCTGTATAAAATAACACGTTGGGCTAGCCCAAAAATGTATAAATTTGGCGTAAGAAATTTTTTGTAATTTCTAATAGTAATGGTGTATATATTTTTTATATATGCCATATTAAAATAAATTGTATAATTTAGATAGGTAGTTTATAACTAGCTTGCGAGTACCACCACTTAGATAATTCGGGAAAGGCGATAGTTATAAATGAGGGCAGGGTTTGGGGTCTAATATTATACTATAAAGATTTGAAGATATAAATACATCAATGACTTTGTCAAAATAAGAAATTTTTCTCGCCTATAAAAAAATTTTTTTATAGGCGAAAAAAAATATAATGCGAATTTTTGTGTATAAAGCTAGCATTCTCCGTACTTTTTTATTATTTAATAAAAAAATAATATATTGAATAAAAAAAGTACAAAAAAATAAGCAAAGAAAAAAAGGGTCCAGCCACAAAATAAAGGGGACCCCTTAAATAAATTTTTTTAGTTTAAGCAGAGCTTAAACAACTAAAAATTAGATAGATAAAATAGGATACTTACCTCTCTCTATTAGGGTTTGTATACTACTATTTATTTATTTAATCCTAGTTATATCTCTAATCTTAAACTTTAGAGTCACTTGGTATACCCTTTGATTTATATATAATATTATGAAGTTCTGTCCAATATTTAAGAATATTACTAAAAAAATATACTATAGGAAACAAAATTCTAAATTTCTATTATGTTGTATAATATTATGTTATATAATTTCTATTATCTTACTTATTTCTTTAGGTCTTGTTATGGCATTTCTAGATACATCTTTCTTTTTAGATCTACTATTAAATTTAATATGTGATTTATTATGGTTATCTATTCTATTTGTTAACGGTAAAGAAACTCTAGAAGGTTCAGGTAGAGACAACCCTGATACAGGGAATATCTCTGAGGGTGCATCTGCTGGTCCTGGTGCTGGCCCTAGTCGTAGTGGGGGTAGAAGCTTTTGAGAAGTTTTAGGTTCTAACCAAGAGGGTGAAACTTCTAATCCCCCTTCTGAAGTAAAGGATGAAAATCCTAGTGGAGAAGGTCCTTCTAACTTAGATAAAGGTAAACGTAAGGCTACCGAACAAGAGGTATTAGAACAAAAAGAACATGGATTAGGTCCAGAAGTAAAAAGAGAGTTAGCAGACGAACAAGTGTTAGCAGACGAACAATTAGCTCGGATATTACAAGAAGAATATGATGAAGAACATAGAACATATTTAACAAATCAACAAAGTTCTCGCTTGCGCAACAAAATTAAAGAAGAATTAACAGAGGAAGTTGATAGTAATTATGAAGAAAGTTCTAGTGAATATTCTTCTATTAAATCTGATGACGAAGGTGATAGATTAAAAAAAAAATGGGAAATAAAACACGTAATTGAGCCAACTTTAGCTAGATTATCTCAAGACCCAGATTCAGAAGAGGTACTTATTAAACAGGAAGAAAAAAGGGAAGAAAAAAGGGAAGAAAAACAGGAAAAAAAAGCGCCTAAAGCGCCTAACTTGATGGATATACCAGAAGCACCTAGTTATTCTCCTTATTCTACTGATATTCATACGGATGACGAAGAATGAAAGAAAGAAAAAAAATCGCCTAAATCGCCTAACTTGATGGATATACCAGAAGTACCTAGTTATTCTCCTTATTCTCCTTGTTCTACTGATATTCATACGGATGACGAAGAATGAATGAAAGAAAAAAAAAGAAAAAGAGATGATTCGGAAGAGGGATGTCGTAAAACACGTGCTGAATGGGATGAGGCTAATGCTAGAAAAAAAAGAAAATAAATATAGGCGTTTTCCACCTCTCTAGCTCCCCCCGTGTGGGGGTGCTGGAGAGGGGTCTCCCTAGAGTCGTCGAAGACGACGCCCCTAGGGAGACTTGGTATACCCTTTGATTTATACAACATAATATGAATTTGTCACTAATCTTGTTTTTAATAGGAATTTTCGGTTTCGTATTAAATAGAAAAAACATCATATTGATGCTTATTTCTATAGAAATAATGCTATTGGCTATTACTTTTTTAATACTAGTGAGTTCACTTAGCTTTGATGACATTTTAGGACAAACCTATGCTATTTATGTAATAGCTATAGCTGGAGCAGAATCAGCAATAGGTTTAGGAATTCTAGTAGCATTTTACAGATTATACTCTTCTCTTATACCAGGCTGTCTATCCCTTAGCCTTAAAACTTATTCAAAAAACAACTTTAACTCTCCTTCACATTATCCTTCTTTTATTTATTTTTCTAATAAAAGAAGAGTTAGAAGTTATTCTACGAAAGCCTTTAATAATGAAAAGATAAAGACATCTGTCTTAGGTCTTAAAGGTTATACTTTAGTTCCTTTATTTATCACTGGACTATTCGATGCTGAAAGTTCCTTTGTAGTTACAATTTTAAAAAACTCTAAGTATAAAACAGGATGGAACGTTCAAGCTAGAGTTCAAATAAAAATGCATGAAAAAGATAGACCTTTAATTCTGGCAATTAAAAATTATTTCGGTGGTATAGGTTATATATCTAAACCCAATAAGGCTTTAACAGTAGAATTTAGAGTTAGTACTTTAAAAGATCTAGTTAACGTAATTCTTCCCCATTTCGATAAATATATTTTAATCTCAAAAAAACGTATAGACTATCTATTATTTAAACAAATAGTTTTACTTATGTTGAATGAAGATCATCATACCTTAAAAGGTATTCAAAAGATAGTTAATATCAGAGCCTCTCTTAACACAGGTTTATCTGATGAATTAAAGGAGGCATTCCCTAACTGGAAAGCAGTTTATACAAAAGATATGGAAAGTAGTACTAAAAATAATATATCACATAGTAACATACATCCGGATTGATTGGCAGGATTTGCTACAGGGGAATCCAATTTCTTTATCGCTGTTCAAAAAGCTAAAACTAATAGCGGTATCTCAACTTCATTACGTTTTTCAATAGCTCAACATTCAAGAGATCTCTTATTATTAGAGAGCTTTATTAATTTATTTGGAGGTGGTTTTGTAGTGAATTATACAAAACGTCCAGTCTGTGAGTTTGTTATTGCAAAAATTGATCTCATATTAAAATATATTATACCTTTTTTCGACAAACATCCTATATTAGGTTCAAAGCATTTAAATTACTTAGATTTTAAGAGTGCGGCTTATATTATTAAAAAGAAGTTAATTTTAAAAAAATATATTTTTTGAAAATCACGCCTGCTAAAGCAGGCTGGGGGACCCCCCCCGCTTTCGCACCCCCCCCCCCTTTTTGCACTATCGCACAAAAAGAAGAACCGAGGAGGGGGTACCCTAACCACTCCCCTCCTCCCCCCCCTACCCCCCCACAAGTGTGTGGGGGGGGGGGTTGGAGAGGGGAGTAGGGAACATTTGAATGCGGATGGGGTAGGTTTAGAACAGATTTTACAATTAAAGAAAAGAATTACGTCACTATATTCGAATAAGGCTATAAATAATCACAGTGTTGAAGAAGGCACAGAGAAGTTTGATCAAAAAAGGTAGAGTGAACCTCTGCCTAGTCATATTTTTCAATAAGGCAAAACCTTCAAAATGACGGGAAAGCCCTAAAGCAATTTAAACCAAACAAATGTGGTAACACATTTGTGGCACAGGTAATGACTCGTGGTATGGTAACATCTAAATTGATATGCGAAAGTGAATGGGTAATCCGCAGCCAAGCACCCTCTTAAACAGGGTGTGCAGTTCATCGACTATAAGGAGGTTGGTACATAATTATAAAGTAAATTTAAAAATTATTTGCTTAAGATATAGTCAGGCATAATTTAAAAGTTATAGGAATACCCTAGCCTACCTAAGGGGATTAATATATTTATCTTATTAAAAAGATAATTTAATTCCTATGGTAA
Source organism: Diplodia mutila (assembly GCA_022560015.1). Classification (NCBI taxonomy): domain Eukaryota; kingdom Fungi; phylum Ascomycota; class Dothideomycetes; order Botryosphaeriales; family Botryosphaeriaceae; genus Diplodia; species Diplodia mutila. The sequence goes on along the minus strand of JAFISB010000088.1, from coordinate 72,331 downwards.
AGGGGGAAAGCGAAGAGGAAGTGTTGCAATAGAATTTAAATAATGTACTTAGCAATAGTTATCTTACCATTATTAGGGTCAATAGTATCTGGTTTTTTGGGTAGAAAAGTTGGAATTAGCGGAGCCCAATTAATAACATGTAGTTGTGTTATAACAACTACAATCCTGGCTATAATAGCCTTTTTCGAAGTAGGTTTAAATAACATACCTGTGTCAATACAACTATTTAGATGAATTGATTCAGAAGCACTTAATGTATCATGAGGTTTTCATTTTGACTCCTTAACAGTGTCGATGCTTTTACCAGTATTAATAGTATCTTCATTAGTACATATATATTCAATTTCTTATATGAGCCATGACCCTCGAGGTCGCGTTAGGGGAAAACGCGACTATGGGGGTAAATTGTCAAACTCCGGGGAACTCCTAAAGCTTAAGGTACCAAGCTGTAGTCGAAAGGCTATAAGTGGCTGAAGTAATAACTCAGGTACGGTAACAAGCCTTAAGATGAGTGAAAACAAAATGGACAATCGCGGATCTAAGTCAACCAGATTAAACCATCTGGTTGTAAAAGAGCAAAGAGTAGACGGCAGTTGATCTATTAAGCCATATTTAATGGATTTAAGGTGTACTCTAAGGTGCTTCGAAAGGAGCAGAGGTATTAAACTCGGTTTCAACATGCAACAAGGTTTAAACTCCAATGTCAAAGTCCCATCTAAGCAATTCGGTTTAAAAAAATATTCTACCTATAATTCTACTATTGTAAACCCTGGAGTCTGATCTGGTTTAATAGATGGTGAGGGTTCCTTTGGTATAATCGTGGATAAATATAAAACACGCAAATTAGGTTGACGTGTTCAATTGAGATTTCAAATAGGTTTACATGTTAAAGATCTAAACTTATTATATCTATTGCAAAAATACTTGGGTGGTATTGGTACTATTCATTTAGCCCGAAACCGTGAGATAGTTAATTATTCAATAAATTCTATTGAAGATTTAAATAAACTTATTCTTCATTTAGAAAAATATCCGTTATTAACTCAAAAAGCCGCGGATTTTTTATTATTTAAACAAGCGGTAAAACTTGTTAAGGATAAAGCACATCTTACTGTTGAAGGTTTAAATCAAATAATAAATATAAAAGCATCTATGAATTTAGGTTTATCTGACATGTTAAAATCAGAGTTTGCAGGGTATAATCCAGTTGAAAGACCTGTAATCTCTGATAATGTAACTTTAGACCCTCATTGAATTTCAGGGTTTGTTAGCGCTGAGGGTAGCTTTGATGTTCGTATACCTTCAACCAATAGTAAATTAGGTTATCGAGTACAATTGAGATTTAGAATAACTCAACATAGTAGAGATTTTAAATTAATGGAGAAAATAGTTGAATATTTTGGGGCAGGAAAAATATACAAATACGGTGGTAAAGCTGCGGTTAGTTTAACAATAGTTGACTTTGCTGATATTACCAATGTAATAGTTCCATTTTTCCAGAAACACCCTATAATTGGTGTAAAACTTTATGATTATCTAGATTGGTGTAAAATTCATAGCTTAATGGTTAATCGTTCTCATCTTACGGTTGAGGGTATAAGTTCCATTAGAGATATAAAATCTGGTATGAATACAGGTAGAACTTTTTAAGATAAATAACCATTGTTAGTATAAAACATCTAATAAACCAATTGCAGGATAAATTTGGCTTAGTGCATAATCAGAGATTCTTTAGTTATCTGAGTCTTTTCACATTCATGATGGTTATATTAGTTACAGCTAATAATTATTTACTTATGTTTGTTGGATGAGAGGGTAGCCTAACAAAATGCCCTAAATGGCTAAGTTATTCAGACTATAGTGTTTTAAGTTTTATGTTTATTATGCATACTTGTAATCATCAAAAAAGATTTTTCTTTTCAAGAAGCTTTAATTCAAAAGAAAGAATAGGTCCTCATAATATAGATGTAATATCTTTAATATGAGGATCTTTATTAAGTAACTCTTACTTGGAAAAAAGAGAGTCTGGGTTAGGTATCAGGTTAGTATTTATAAAATATAGCAATAATGTGGAGTATTTAATGTGATTTCATTCTTTTTTAGCTAAAAAAGGATATTGTAGCTTTAAAAAACCTAAACTATCTAAATTAGTAGTAAAAGGTAATAAAGTCTTGTTCTTGTATATTTTTAAAAGTTATAGTTTTTCTAGTTTTAGCTGATTATTTGATATATTTTATAGATGCAACACAAAAGTGATACCTTGTCGTAGCTCAGGGTCTAGTGATTTAAATGAATATCTTACACCGTTAGCTATTGCTACTTTATTTTTATCATCTTTTGAGTTAGGCAAGAACACTAAATTAGGTAAAAAAGCTAAACTCGCTACATCTTTAGTTTCAGAAAAGGATTTAAAGTGTCTATCGCTTGCTTTAAAAAATAAATATAACATAGAGACAGTTGTTAAGTTTAACAACAATGCGGGTCTCTATGGTGGATCTTTACATATTAAGAATTCTCATACTTTTTCAAAAATAGTTAGACCACATATATTACATTCACAATATTCCTTATTAAACAATCCTATTATAAAATTAAATATATTCGGTAATATCCCCGCCCCTTGCAGTTATTCTATCTCTTACCTATCTTACCCCCCGCAAGCTTGCGGGGGGTTAGAGAGGTCTTTCAACTAAAAGAGATCTTTCGGACGTAAGGTATACAATGAAGTATAAAAAAGAGTATGTTTTAAGTTTAGTTCAAAAAGAAGCTCTTATTGGTATAATTTTAGGGGACGGTTTCTTAGATAGACCTAAACCCAATCATAGTACAAGACTGCGTATAGAGCAGTCTTATCCTGAAAAGTCCATCATTAATGAAATTAATGATGGACCACTGAAGCGGTAGTTTGGGGCGCCCCCCCCTCATACCCCCCCCCTCTTTTCACTACCGTTCAAAGAGATAATCCGAAGGGGGTACCCAAACCACTCCCCCCCTCCCCCCCTACCCCCCGCAAGCTTGCGGGGGGTAAGGGAGAAAATTTTGGTTTAATTACAAGATTAGAAGAAAAGAAAAAAGATCAATGGGTTATATATATTCCTGTTAAACAAAAAACTAGGCTTAAAGATATTGTGGGGCCTTACATGGATGAGAGTATGCTATATAAAATTTAGTAATAATTTATAGATCTAATCACGTCTCTATAGATTATAAACACTTGTTATGAATAACTTGCCATAGTTAGTGATATTATATTTAGATAATCAAAATAGTTTAAGTTAAACTTAAACCTGGCTTTTAGTCAGGAGAATAAATAGATTAAAATCTTCTATGTTTATTATATTAAACTTAATAAATAAAGGGTTTTAATATATCACTAGCAATACCTTTGAAAACGATCAAAGAAGTTTTAATAACTTGTAGATCGTCGGTTATATTTTTGATCGCTATCGACTAGTACAAAGGTGGGTGCCTGAAACGGTGCTTAATGCATAGTCAAACTATTTATATTATGTCAATAATATACTAGGGCTTTAAGTAAAACCTATTAGGTCTTAAAGTACAGGGGGTGTTATTTAATGTGTTTTATAAAAAAATACTCTTTTATATTACAAAAATAACTATACCCCAATAGTTGGTTGGGATTTGTTCCTATCTTTTAGTATGTTTTTGATTTACTAGAATAGCAGCAAATCAAAGTTCTCTTTCAGCCTTATTAACTAATAGAGTAGGTGATTGCTTTTTAACTATAGGTATGTTTGCTACTTTATGAGCGTTTGGTAAAAATCACAGAATGATTAAAGGTTCCAATATAAGAAGATTCAAATACAATACTTTACCGGAAGGTAAGTCCCCCTCTTTCTCTAACCTTTTTTTTTTATTATTAAAAAAATATATTTTTTTAATAACTAAAAAAAAAAGAAATAAAAAGGGGACTAGTAATTTACCCTATATACAAGCGAGACATTATTCTTCTAACTCTCGTTACCGTATTACGGGATCATATTTAGCAGGATTAATTGAAGGTGACGGTCATATTGCTGTGCATGATAAAAATTCTAAATCTAAAGTATATAGACCAAAAATAATTATTCTATTCAATATTAAAGATAGACCTTTAGCTGAAAAACTGTCTGCTGTTTTGAAAGTGGGTAAAGTAGTTAGTAGAGCTAGCGCAGGTCATGTTTTATTGCAAATATTATCTAAAGAAGAAGTATTAAAGATCATTAATCTGATAAATGGTCATATGCGTACTCCAAAAATAGAAGCTTTACATAGGGCTATTAATTGGATAAATGAAAAGGATAAGAGCTCTATACCTTGTTTAGGTTTAGATACGTCATCTTTAAATAGCAATAGTTGGTTGGCAGGTTTTACAGATGCTGATGGTAATTTCTCTATTACTGTTTATAATCGTAAGAGCAGTAAGGCAGTGAGAACTTGTGTTCGAACCTTCTTCCGTATAGAAGTTAAACAAAACTATTCAAGAGAGGTTACCTCAGATCAAGGTGGAGCTAGTTATTTTAATATTATGACTAAGATTTGTGAATTTTTAACTGTAAATCTTTACACTAGAACTAGAACTGTAGATGATAGAGTGTATTACGCTTTTATGGCTATATCTCATAATGCCAGAAGTTATGAGATAGTTCGTAATTACTTCGATCGTTACCCTTTATATTCCTCTAAGTATTTAGCTTATAAGGGTTGATGCCGTGTTCAAGATCTACATTTAGGAGCCTCTTTAACTAAAGAGGCCTTAGATGAGATCAAAACAATAAAAGATCAATTCAATAGTAAGCGTAAAGTATTTGATTTTTCACATCTGGAATCTTTAACATTTTAAATGTTGCCGTGGGCGGTAGTAATATCGCTCTTATTATATAACTGTATGCGGGAAACTCCTAAAGTCTTTTTATAGGATATTGTGGAAGCTCAAAATTATATATATTTATATGTATTCAATTACATATAAAAAAAATAAGTGAAGTGTACACAGACCATAATCATTAAAAAGAATAGATCTTATTTAAATTATTTAAGTGACAATGGACAATCCGCAGGAAATGACATTAATTATTAATTGTTGGATGTGTTTTTTTTTACTATCTAATGTTTTTTTAATTAAGATAAGATCCTCAGAGACTACACGTTATACCCCAGTATGTAGTATTGGGTGAAGATATAGTCCAGATATAGTTTAAAGACTATATGTTGATTTGAACATAGATTATTCAACTGTATTCACAAAAATAATTCCTTCCTTAATGTCTATCTTTGATCAAACTATATCATTTTTAACTATGAGTCAGGACTCTTTAAGTGCTACCGTGGTCTTCTTATATCCTTGTACCTTAATACCAGCTGTACAACTTTCAACTAGCGGAATAAAGTCTAAGATATCTCTTAGACTCTTTTCTACTTATTCATCAAAGGGAGCCACAGATGAAGGGGGAGTTAAGAAAAATGAGCGATGAAAAATTTTATGAATGGTTCAGAGGTCTTGTGGATGCGGAAGGGACATTTGGTATTAAAAGTAAGAATAACGGTAAAAATTTTGAATTCAGATTCAGAATTTTTATGCACATAGATGAAAAGCCGTTATTACTTTTTTTACAATCAAGATTAGGTATAGGTAAGGTATATTGTCTTAAAAAAAAGCGTTGAATTCAATGTTTTTAGTTCAAAGGAAATAATAAAAATCATAGATATTTTTAGTCATAATCCTTTAAATTCTACTAAACAATTAAATTTCGTGGTTTTTAAAAAAGCATATGAGCTTTACGTTAATTCTAAGAATAAATCATCTCCTGAATTAATAAATCAATTAAATCTCCTTAAGGGGGATATGAATAGTACTAGAACTGACTACAGCTTAGCGGTAAAAAAGGTGTTTAAAATAACTCCTTATTGAGTACTTGGGTTTGTGGAAGGTGAAGGTTCTTTCTTTATAAGAAAGAATGCTTATTATGATTTATGTTTTAGTCTTAGTCAATCTGTAGTAGATTTAGCTTTGATGAAAGAATTAAGAACTTTTTTAATAGAAGTCTTACCTATAAAGTACAAAGTAGTATCTGATTATCAAAAGGCTGTTAGCTTAATTGAGGCTAGTAGTAAATTAAATAGTCGTGATTTTATTTCTATCTGAACTGGGAATAAAGATTATATTAAAAATGTACTTATTCCTTTCTTTGATTCTATGATCTGACAAAGCAAAAAACAGTGGGATTACTTGGATTGAAAAACTATACTGAAAATTAAAGAGTTAGGCCTTCATAAAACAGAGTCTGGTATTAAGGTAATAAACCTTATTATTAGTCAAATGAATCTTAGAAGGTTAACCACTAATTCTGACAAATATCCTGTAGTGGATAGAGAGGATTTGACTCGTCAGGTAGATGAGTTATTAAACAAAGGAAAGTAGGAGGCAAGGAGTGATATCAGTTTAGTCTAGATTATTCGGAAATATAATATATCTTTCTTCACTTACCCCCCGCAAGCTTGCGGGGGGTTAGGTAGAATCACCTCTAAAGTGGAAGGAGGTAAATTATATTACAAATTATAACTACAAGTTATCAAATCAAAATTGAACATAGATTATTCAACTGTGTTTACATTAGCGCCTTATATGAGCGAGAATATCGTTACTATAATAGGAATATGTTTATTAATTGGTGCAATGGCTAAAAGTTCTCAAGTTGGTCTTCACGTTTGGTTACCTATGGCGATGGAAGGTCCTACTCCTGTTTCTGCATTAATACATGCCGCTACCATGGTAACAGCCGGTGTGTATCTTTTAATGCGTTCATCTCCTTTAATAGAATATAGTTCAACAGTATTATTACTTTGTTTATGATTAGGTGCTATAACTACTGTGTTTAGTTCTCTAATTGGTTTATTCCAACAAGATATTAAGAAAGTTATAGCTTATTCTACTATGTCTCAATTAGGTATGATGGTAATAGCAGTAGGTTTATCATCTTACAATATAGCTTTATTCCATCTTGTTAATCATGCATCTTTATAAGTGCATGTAAAATTCGACTAATTGCTGGAAAGTCCTTTATTTATCTTTAAATGCATAATAGATATACTAGGATAACCAGCAGGGAAGTTTTTGTATAATTATACAAAATTATACCTTCAACGACTATACGTCGAAAGTACTATTTATTTAATATTTATTAAATAGTTATTATTATACAATATTATAATTATTATTTAGATAGTATTATGATATAGTCTAGTCAACTAGGCAACTAGTCATTCAAATATATTTTTTTACTTATTATTCTAATCATTTTATCATAAATACTAAAATTGTTATACTATATTGTAACATATTTTTTTGTAATTCTTAATAGTAATGATGATGATGATATATGATTATTTTCATGATTATGTGATTAATGATTATATGATTAATAATCATTTTATAGTTAATAATTAAATGATGTAAACAATTATTTGATTATTATCTGATTATTATATCATATTTCATAGTAGTGAGCGGATACAATGTATTCAAATTAATACATTCATTTATAATACTATGTATAAAAAACCTTTATATTTAAAGTATAAAACATTATGTGTAGTTTTGCTATTATTATGCCTTCTTTTAATCAAAGTTTTCGAGTTGGAGTTGGTGTCTCTGCTAATGACCTCGATAGGTGTGGTGAGCCAAATAAGAGGAAATCTTCGGTTTCTCTCTGAACAGAAAGACGATTATTATCAAGTGTTGCTAAAGATATAAATACGTTAGTTTATAATAATCTAATTATACATTCTTCATTTTCTTCTATATTATCTAATAAAACTATAGGTGGTAAAATGCTTACTGAATTAATACTTCACATACATAAAGAGAATGTGCATAATATACCTTTATTTTTATCACCTTTAGGGATTAAAGCTTCTAATGATTTAATAAAGATGATAAATATTTTAGCTAAGAAACAGAAAAAATCTAAATTCAAAGGTGATAATCTGTTATTAGAGTTTATTAGTAATCATTTAAAGCCTATTATAAGATATAATATGCAATTGTCTCTTAATACTTTTATTCCAATTAAAACTTATATGATTCCTATTCTTCGTCAGAAAGTAGAAGATGCCGATTGTTCAGGTGTTTATATTTTTGTACATAAATCAGGAAAAATTGGAATAGGTTCTGCTTTATCTTGTCGTGATCGTCTACAAGATCATTTAAACAGTTTCTATGGTCATCGTATTACTACTTTCTTGCATAATTGACTACTAGACAACGGGGGTATTAATTCAGTAAAATGAGCACCTTTGATAACATATGATAATATTGTACAAGAATGATATAGTCATAATTTTGATTCTCCCTACCCCCTTTTTTTTTATTATTTATAATAAAAAAAAATACGGGGGTGGTTCCAGCCACCATAGGTGGCGGCCGGAACTTTAAGTAGTGGAGGGTCTAAGATTTTGCAAGGTTTTAGTCAATATGCAGCTAGACTTTTAGAACAGTGTATATATACTTATAATAAACCTTTCTTAAATATGTATTCCGAAAATAGAAATATCATATTCTTTAATTTTTAATTTAAACCAGAATATATGTCTCTAGATTTAAATCATATACACACATATCAAGCTTGAGAAGATAAGAAAATGACTAAGCTGTTGACTTCATCAAATTCTTTAAACTCTTTAGCTGATAGATTAGGTTTATCTGTAGGTACTATTAGAAATAATATTAATTGGGAAAAAGGTATACAAATCACCGACAAGGAGTCTGGTAAAAAAACTACTGTTTATTTAACAGAAAAAGGAGCTTCTATTAGAACTAAAGCTCTTACTTCTCAATTAGCTCCTAAGGATTTGTATCCTAAGGTTGAACTTATTAATAGAACACTTTACGATTTAATACCTGGTTGTATTCATGCTATAGATATTAATACTTTTAAAGATTTTGGTAATTATGCTAGTCAGCGTGAACTTTGAATAAATCTAAATCCTAATTCTTTAGATGTGTTTAAGAGTCTAGGTTCATTAGCTAAAGAACGTATCTTTCTTAATAACAGAATTTCTAGATTTATTAATTTAGCTAAACCTGGAGGTATATTTACAGAGTTAGGAAATTTCTATTTCTGTAGACATCCTGAATTTTTACCTGGTATGTCTAAAGCTGCCTCAGGCTTATTTGCGGTCAACATGAACACAGGTATTGCAGAATATTTTGAAAATAATTCTCAACTCCTTGATGATCGTCTTACTGTTAGAAACCATAGAAAGAACAATACTGTCTCTAAGAGAGGTTTTAGATATATCAATAAGGATGTATTTATTAATAATTTCCCTAATGCTATACCTGAATTAGGTTTTACATATAACTTAAATCGGGAACAATTAGATAATTTACCTCTAAATGATGATACCTTACTTTAGTATTTTTATTCCCTCAATATTTGTTTTGTCCTGTTTCCTATTTAATTTATTTCGTTTATAAAGCACTATTATTCTTAGGAGCAGGTTCAGTAATACATTCTGTAGCTGATAATCAAGATTTTAGAAAATATGGAGGGTTAATCTCTTTCTTACCTTTAACATATTCAGTTATGTTAATAGCTTCTCTTAGCTTAGTTGCTTTCCCTTTCATGACTGGGTTCTATTCTAAAGATCTTATATTAGAGTCTGCATATGGACAATTTTACTTCTCTGGTACTGTGGTATATTTCATAGCTACAATAGGTGCTATGTTTACTACTCTCTACAGTGTAAAAGTTTTATATCTTACTTTTATAACTAACCCTAATGGACCTTTAGTATCTTATAGAAATGCCCATGAGGGTGACTTGTTCTTAAGTGTTCCATTAATTATATTAGCAGTGTTCTCTATTTTCTTTGGTTACATAACTAAAGATATCTTTATCGGCCTGGGTTCAGGGTTCTTCTCAGATAATGGTATATTTATCCACCCTAACCATGAAATACTGCTGGATACAGAATTTGCAGTACCTACTTTCTTTAAATTATTGCCTTTTGTTCTTACTTTAACACTTAGTAGTCTAGCTATAGTTTTATCTGAATTCTTACCTAAAGTACTTATTAATTTTAAATCTTCTAGATTAGGTTATAATCTATTTGGTTTCTTTAACCAACGTTTCTTAATTGAAATGTTTTATAATAAATATATTACTAATACTGTATTAAAAATTGGTGGTCAAACTACTAAATTTATTGATAAAGGTTCTGTGGAATTAATTGGACCTTATGGTTTAGAAAAAGGTTTATTGAACTTAAGTCATAATATAGCAAGTTTAGATACTGGTGTTATTACATCTTATGCTCTATATATCCTTGTAGGATTAATTTTCTACATCACTATACCATATATATCATTATTTGATAACAGTTTAATATTGATAATCATTTACGGATTATTAAGCATTAAACATATAAAAAAGTACAATAAACCTTTTTCTCAGTTAAGAAGTGGATCCTATAGTATTTATTTACTTAAAAGTTTTATTACTCCGGGTCCTCGCAGAAATATATTTATTAATAGTAATAATAAGATACCAACTAGACTATATAGTACTTCAAGATCTAATTTTAAAGGTGTTAATAAAAGTAATTTAACAGGTGTTAAAAAATTTTATTCAACACCTATTAAAAATACTCTTGCTAAGTTATTAAATTGAAAAACTTTATTAACTATGTTATTAACTACTCTAGCATCTATATTGTTAAGATATTTCTTTTTAAAATCTAATATAGATATTTTGGATGTAATTAGTAATACTCGCTGAAGTTTTTCTTGTTTTTTTTCAATAAACATGTTCAGATGTGGGGTTAGATATTTACTAGAAGAATTCTTCCCTGATAAAAGCAGTATTAAGCATGAGTCAGGTTATTTACTATCTAGTTCTTCCAATCCTCAGGGAGCTAGTAATAATTCAGAAGGTGGTCCTAGTGGGGGCAATCCTGAAGGTCCTAGACCTAATAGAGGTAATTGATATGATACTGTTTTAGGTCCTTCTTCTGGGGATAGTGGTACACCTAACATGGAAAGACAAGCAGGGGAGTCTTCAAACCCTAATCGGGAGGGTCCCTTACCAGTAGAATCTTTATACGATAAAGATTGGCGAGAATTTTCATCATTAAATAGAGCGTATGAAAATTATAGGAGATTAAATGGTGAGTTAGCACCTCGCAACCCTAAGGTAGAGACTGTTGTTAAAGATAGATATTCTACAAAAGAGGATAGGGATGCGGTGTTAAATTATATATCAAGAAAATCTCGTATGATTTATAATTGCCACTTTATGGTACAGACTAAAGCTTTCCAGTTCACTGACAATGATCCGGAACGCCTAGTACTTAATGAACATAATATTCTTCTTCTTAGACATTTTGTTGGAAAAGATAATTAGTATTATTTTTATAATAATATTTGTTCTTTAACTACGAATTGTATTATTTTTTTAATACGATTTTTAATCCTTTTTTCATTTTTCTACCCCCTTAGTCTTTTAATTTAAAGACTATTCGCAGCATTCTTTATATCACTATTCCATATTTATGCTTATTTGCTAATAGTTTAATCTTAATTATAATTTAGGAGGGGCGTAATTAAGCATTAAACATATAAAAAACTGAAGATAATGATAAAGGCTATTATAACAATCAATATTTCTATTAGTTATGATAATTTAGTGTATTAGTATTAGGTTAATTATGTCTTTGTTCCCCTTATTTTTGTGCTTGTCTTGCTATAGAGAACTTTGTACTTTTTGGTATTCTATCCTTAGCCCCCCCTTTGCAGATAAAATACAAAAAAAAATGCTAGAAACGTTACTAGAGAGCGGTCACTTCCCCCCCCCCCCAACCCCCCGCAAGCTTGCGGGGGGTAAGGGGGGACCTCCCTAGTTTCTCTAGAGCGTAGTTTTTATTAAAAAGGTATTTTTAATAAAACAAGGGAGGCGTACTCTCAAGCCATCACCTGCGGTGCTTTTTTTTTCTTTATTTTTTTGTGGTAGGCTTGCTCCGCTACTAATTTTTGTCTTGCTTTAGAAGCAAGACAAAAATAAGAGAGTCCAACTAAAAAGCAAATTTAATAGTGAATGTATTTTAAATAATATTTATTTTTTTTTGTATATGCACACTACATTATTAGAAAATTACAGTCCATTAGATCAATTTGAAGTAAGAGACTTATTAAGTCTGGACGCACCGCTTTTAGGTAATACTCATTTCTCAATAACAAATATAGGATTATATCTTACAATTGGAGCAACTATTGCTTTCCTTTTTAAAGCATTAGCTACTAATTACAATAGAGTTGTATCTAATAACTGATCAGTTAGTCAAGAAACAATCTATGCAACTGTGCATAGTATAGTAGTTAGTCAAATAAATGCAAGAGAAGGACAAGTATTCTTCCCATTTATATACGCATTATTTGTTTTCATTTTAGTAAATAACTTGATCGGAATGGTAGACCCCGATTCTGGATATTTGGCCGATCATTTTTTTTCATTATGTAGTTTAATAATAAACAATAAAAAGGTATATGGCCATTCTTCTACTAAATATAGTAAATATTCAACTAAATACTGTAAATATTCTACTAGTTCCCCGGAAAACCCTAAAACCAATGGTAGTGGTATCTCAGCTAATGTTATGAATCCTTATCACCTTACAGGATTTATAGACGGGGAGGGGTGTTTTAATCTTACTATTAGTAAACACAGTGAACTGGTTGTAGGTTGAATGGTTATACCTACCTTTAAAATATCTTTACACGTTAAAGATAGGGCTCTATTGGAGTCCGTTCAAAGATCACTAGGTGTTGGTAATATTTATAAACATGGTAAAAATTCCTTAGACTTACGAGTAAATGGGTTAAAGAATTTAAGTGTAATAATAGAACACTTAGATCGTTATCCTTTAATTACTAAAAAATTTGCTGATTATTTTTTATTTAAACAAGCTGTCAAATTGATAGGTTTAAGAGAACATTTAACCAAAGAGGGATTGTTAAACCTGGTTAGCCTAAAAGCTTCGCTTAACAATGGTCTCTCTAGTAAACTTAAATCAGAATTCCCTGGCGTTGTCCCTGCTGTAAGACCTGAGGTTTTACATTCAGGAATAAAAGATATGAATTGACTAAGAGGGTTTGTAGAGGCAGAGGGAAGCTTCCATATTAGTATTCAAAAAGTTAAAGATACAGCCTGAGTGAGTTTAAGATTTTCATTGTCTCAACATTCTCGTGATAAAGTCTTAATGGAAAATCTAATTAAATTTTTAGGCTGTGGAAGATGCTCTTTAGGATCTACTCGTAAGGAAGTGAATTTCATAGTTTCTACTTACTCTGATATATCTAAGATTATTATTCCCTTGTTCCAGAAATATCCATTACTAGGTATTAAACAAAAAGATTTCTGAGATTTTTCGGAAGTGGCAGATATAATAAAATCTAAGGACCATCTTACTAAAGAAGGATTAGCCAAAATTATGGATATTAAGAATAAAATGAATCAGAGAAGACCTGTAACGGCCTCTGACCCCTTACAATTGAACGATTTAGTAGCTCCGCAAGAAAAGATACCTGTAATTGTTTAGAATTAAACTTCTTAAGCTTCCCTACTCCCCCCTGGATCCTGCGAAAGCAGGGGGGGAACTATAGTGAGGAAAAAAACTCATGAAAAAAAATCGGTTTTAAGTACAGAGAGTGCCTTTATGTTATTTATGGTATTTTTATGTATATATTTTCTAACTTTTATTCGTTTTCTCTAACTTGTATTATAAAGGTTAGAAATATCTGTAAACAAGTCAGATATTATTCTATTAATAGTAAAACTACTAATACTATTAATCCTTACTATGTTACCGGTTTTACAGACGGTGAAGGATGTTTTTCTATTTCTATTTATAAAGATAGTAGAATGTTAACAGGATGACAAGTTAAACCTGTCTTTAAAATTTCTTTACATAATAAAGATATAGCATTGTTGAAATTAATTCAAAGCTTCTTTGGGGTAGGAAAAATATACAAACATGGAAAAAACTCCGTGGAATTACGTGTTAGCGGTTTAAAGAACTTAAGAGTAATAATAAAACATTTTGATAAATATCCTTTAATTACTAAAAAACTTGCTGATTATCTTTTATTTAAACAAGCTGTAGATTTGGTACAAGAAAAAGCACATTTAACTAAAGAGGGTTTACTTAAATTAGTAAGTATAAAAGCTTCGCTAAATTGAGGTTTAGTTGAACAGTTTAAAGAGTCCTTTCCAAATATTATTCCTGCTATTAGACCATTAATTAAATCTACAGAAATAAAAGATTTCAATTGATTAAGAGGTTTTGTAGAAGCAGAAGGTTGTTTCCTAGTTGTTATTCAAGAATACAAGGATAAAAATGCAAGTGTAAGTTTAAAATTCTTTTTGACTCAACATTCTCGAGATAGTGTACTAATGGAGAGTCTCGTTAATTATTTAGGTTGCGGGAGATACTATCCTGTAACAGGACGTAACGAAGTATATTTCATTCTCACTACTTTCAGAGACATATTTGAAAAGATTCTTCCTTTATTCAATAAATATCCTTTACTGGGTACTAAACAACAAGATCTATTAGATTTTGTAAGAGTAGCCGAATTAATTAGATCTAAGGATCATTTAACAAAAGAGGGTTTAGAAAAGATTAAATTAATTAAAAGTAATATGAATAGTAGAAGAGATCATTCAATACCGGATGATATTGTATAGTAGAAATATGCTTTAGATAATTAATTTCTTTATAATTAAATATAGAGATTATATATACATAAAAAAAAATAAATAACAAATAATATTTCACTATATGCTGGGAGTTTCTAATGCTTTAGGTACGATCCTTTTTGCAATGTTTGTTTCAAACAACGTTTGAAACAAACAATTAAAAGGACGTAAAAACCCTAAGGATGTAACAATGAACAATCAGCAGGAAACCAAAGACATATCGTCGAGTAGGTTCCTCAGAGACTAAACGTGAAAAATTAGTCATTCATTTTTAGCCCGTTCTAAATTGATTAGTGATTAATTAAGATCTAGTCCAACTTGATAGATTTATTATAATATAAATAATATTATATCATAAGATATAATATTAATATCAAGTCGACCATACAGTTTTGCTTCAACTAGCCACTTTATATTAACATTCTCACTTAGTTTCACTATTGTTTTAGGTGCAACTGTTTTAGGTTTCAATAAATACGGTTTAAATTTCTTCTCTTTATTTGTACCAGCTGGTTGTCCTTTAGCTTTATTACCATTACTAGTATTGATAGAATTCATGAGTGAAGGTTAGGAAACTTCAAATTGTGATTAAGAGCCAAACTCCGGGGACACCCTAAAGCTCTAGCAACTAAGCTTTTGAAGGAAACTTCATTAGTGGCCCCATTAATGCCTGGGGGTATAGTAACATCGTTAGAGATTCTTGTAATAGGAATGGGTAATCGCGGATCTAAATCAGACAATGTATATTGTCTGTAAAAGAGCAACGAGTAGACGGTTCTTCAGTATTGTCTTCAATACTGTAAGGTGTACTCTTGTCGCCACGAAAGTGGTTTTTGAGTAGAATTAAGTAACTCAATATTAAAGTTTCTGCATAAGTTTTACCTACATAAACGGGTTTGTATAAGTTTCCTAAACATTACATCTACTACTCGCAGTCTGACACCTAATAGCTATCACTCTGAGGCAACAAAGAGTCGGTCTAAAGGTATGCTATTAAGTCGACCGGTTACGATCTTAATTGGAACTTGCGCCCTGAACAGTAAAAGAACTATGTCTACAACATCTGGACAATTACCTGCTAGAGTTTATAATAATCCTGATAAGGACAAAGAATTAATCGTTAATGAAAATAAAGGACAAGCAGGTATTTACCGTTGAGTTCACAAAGAATCAAGTAAAAGCTACATAGGTTCTTCCAATAAGTTGAATATTAGATTTAAACAATATTTTAATTATAATCATATTTCATATCCTAAACGGAATATGACCATTTATAAGGCATTATTAAAATATGGTTATGCGGAGTTTAGATTAGAAATTTTAGAATATTGCTCTGCCAATATATTAATTCAAAGAGAGCAATTCTACTTTGAAAAATATACCCCTGAATACAATATATTAAAAATTGCAGGGTCTCCCCTAGGATATAGACATAGTGAAGCAGCTAAAAAACTAATAGGTATAGCTTCTAAAAACAGAGAAGTATCAGAATCAACCCGTGAACTCAAAAGAGAAGCTTTATTAGGTAGAACTTTGGATAAGGAACATTTAGAAAAAATGCGACTAAGTAATACCTTAAGACAATCTGTCCTGCTAACTAATACGAAAACAGGTAAGACCCTAGAATTTTTTTCTATGACAGACGCTGGGGAATATCTAGGTATATCTCGGGTTTCCGTAAGGAAATATTTGTTGAGTAATATACCTTTTAAAGGTTATACAATATCTAAAGCTCCTTCAAACGGTAAGGATGACGCTGAGTCATCGTCTACTTCTGATATTGTTAGCCAACAGCCTGTCCTATTAACTAATAAGTTAACAGGTATTTCCAAAGAATTTTCTTCTATGACAGAAGCTGCCAAATATTTGGGTATATCTAGAGGGCGACTCTGATACTTTTTAAGTAATACGGCTAATACCGATAATGAAACATTAAAGGGGTATACAGTTTCCAAGATAACGGATAATTATATTAAAGTTAACAGGAAATCTAGTAAAATAGAGGTTACCGATATTGATACAAATGAAGTAACTATATACCCCTCGTTGACTTTAGCTGCCGAAGCTATGGGTGTCCCTAGGTCTAGTTTATCAGGGTATTTCGCTAAAAACCGTACTAATCCTTATAGAAATAAATATATTTTAAAATTAGTTTAAACACGATTCTTGTGTATTTAAACTACTTTATGCTCAATTAATCTAATATTTTTCCCTTATTGTATGCAGATGTGCATAGTAGGTACGTTAGTTCTTCTTACATTCCTTCAGCTTAAACTATAGGATTGCGTAGCCACAAAAAGTGATGTAACCGTACCATATATAATTGTGGTCAATTATGTTATTGTGTCGTCACAATAAACCAAAAGATTTTTATGTCTTTAATAGGTCAAAACCATGCAGCCGATCATATCTAGCTAGAAATGTTTCTCTTGGGTTAAGACTTGCTGCTAACATAAAAAGATGAGATTAGGTACCTCATTCTTATTGTGTATAAGAACCAAACTCCGGGGAAGCCCTAAAGCTCTAATAACTAAAGATAAGACGGAAACTTCTTACCTGGCCTCATTAATGATTGGGGGTATAGTAATATCATTAGAGATTCTAGTAATAGGAATGGGTGATCGCGGATCTAAATCAGTAATATTTTAAATGATTATTGTAAAAGAGCAACGAGTAGACGGTTCTTCCATTACATTAAACTAATGGTAAGGTGTACTCTAGTCGCCGGGAAATCCGGTTCTTAGGAGAAACTAAGTAACCTAAGATTAAAGGTATCACAATAGCCTATCCTCATTTTATAATATTTATCCTTGTTGTTTTTATTCCCTCTATCATCTCGAGAGTCGAGTAGGAAGAGGGAATCGAAAAGGAAAATAAAAATAATAACTATATTATTATATATGGACTTATATAATCTTTCGGTTATTTTCGTAATATGTAAAGTTTATACTGTAACACTTTAAAGAAAGGATAAAGTATATAAACACCTTTAAATAAGGGGGACAAAGTTTATATATACCTTTAAAGAAAGGATAAAGTTGTGAACGACTTATATTATCTTTTGTTAAAAATTCTACTAAGAGATCTGTCACATCTTATTGTTTTCACTTGTATAACGTTAGATCACGTAGGCTATTTTATCAATCTAAAAATTCTGCCTTCTCTACGAAGTGTTTCAGACCTATTGGTGTAAGGATGTTTTCAACTTCAAAAAGTGATGGTACCTCTTCCGGTTTAGCTGTTTTCTCTGATGCAGACAAAGACAAACTAGATATCCTTAAGTATATTAAGGGTAAATCGTCCTGCGGCTGGGTTTATATGTGAACGGGAGAGTAAAGCACCTTATTAATTGTGAGGTAAATTAGTAGAATAATAACAAATATTATTGGTAGAACAATAACAAGTATAATAAAAATTCGTTTACAATTAAGGATAGAAGATTGTGTTCCGAAAAGAAACACAACCTAATTCATATTTTTTCTTAAATAAAAGGTACCTTTCGCCGAAGGCGTATAATGTAATTCATTTTAGAAATTACTCAAAGGTTACGGGTAATCTACCTCTGAACAGTAGCGTTACGTCTATTGTAAAAGAATCTTCTACTAATTTGAACAAAGATCTTAGGTTAAAATATACTAAAAACAAAGCAGGAATATCTGAAAATCATACTAATTTATTCTTGAATAAACTTAATCCTTGGTTTATTACAGGTTTATCTGATAGTGAGTCTAGTTTTATCGTTAATATAACTAAAAAACCAAAATATAAAACTGGCTATGATGTTAGCTTATCATTTTCAATAGGTCTAAATGAAAAAGATAAAGCATTATTAGAAAACATACAGAGTTATTTTGGTATCGGACAAATATATAAACATACTCAGGATTCCTATTCATATAGAGTACAATCAGTTAAAGATTTGCAAGTAATTATTACACACTTTGATAAATACCCATTAATTACTCAAAAATTGGCTGATTACCTTTTATTTAAAGAAGTTGTAAATATAATACAACTTAAAAAACATTTAAGTAAGGAGGGACTAGAAAAAATAGTTGGAATCAAAGATTCAATAAATAGAGGACTTTCAAACGTATTAAAAGAGGCTTTTCCTTATGTTGTAGTAGTTAAGAGACCTTTGATAGAAAACCAAACAATACCTCATCCGCAATGATTAGCAGGGTTTGTAAGCGGAGATGGATGCTTTTACATAAAACTAATTCACTCGTCAGTACATCGAACAGGGTTCAGAGTACAATTAGGTTTTATTATTGTTCAACATATTCGTGATGAGGAGTTAATGAAAATAATTAAAGAGTTTTTGGGCTGTGGTTATGTTTATAGTCAAAGCAATCAAGAAGCAGTTTATTTAAAGGTAGAAAATTTCTCAGACATTAATGATAAGGTAATTCCTTTTTTTACTAAATATTCTATTTTAGGAGTTAAATCACTAGATTTTTCTGATTTTACAAAAGTTGCCGATTTAATTAAAGATAAAAATCATTTAAATCAAATGGGACTAGATAAAAACCGTATAATTAAAGGAGGAATGAATAGAGGAAGAAGCATAGAGTAGATAAGTTAAAGTGTTTTTGTAAGGCTATCAACTACTGGAGTTATGGTTTTTGGGTGGTACTTTTTCTTCTTTTATAACATTATGACTCTAATATGGTTTGCTTGTTTTATAGTTTTTTGATTTAATGGTCAAAATTATGTATATCTTTATACTTAAACCCGCCCTCCTCTTACGACGACATAGTCGTCTCAGAGAGAGAGGAGGGGGGGTCGCCGAAGGCGAAGAAAATAGAAGTAAACCTTTTAAAGTTCCGGCCTAAAAAAAATAACAAAAATAACTTAAGTTATTTTTGTTATTTTTTTAATACCTTGGTGGCTGGAACCACTCCCCCCTTACCCCCGTATGGGGTGCTAAAGCAGGGGGGGGAGTAGGGAAAATATTTGTTCAAATTAGTAGACTAGAATACTGTGGTATACGCCGTGGACTTTGCGCCGAAGGAGGAGACCTCCTAATTATATAGCAATAAAAGTTTACTTATGTTAATAAATAACATAATCTGAGGATGAATTTGTTGGACGACTTTCAGGTCATATGTTATTAAATATTTTAAGTGGTTTCACTTATAATATTATGACATCTGGTATTATATTCTTCTTCTTTGCTCTATTACCATTAGCCTTTATTATTGCTTTCTCGGGATTAGAGTTAGCTATAGCATTTATACAAGCTCAAGTATTCGTAGTCTTAACATGTTCTTACATTAAAGATGCTTTAGAGTTACATTAATTACAGATTAAGAGATATATATATATTAAACCTAAAATGAATTATTATAAAGAAATATTAAAAAGAAATATATTAAAGATTATCACTATTTTTATTATAGGTTTTCTATCCAGATGATCTATAAATGAATTTTTTGGTGTTAATGTGTTTAAAGATTATGCGGATACGGTATCTATTTGTTATTATTTAGGTATGTCTACTATTACAGTGTTTATTAATGAGTCTTTTTCAAACACTAATTTAGATATATCTAAATTAAATATTAAATTCTCAGATTTAAATTTAGGTATTAAAAATTTATTATCTAATTTTATAAATGATAATAAAATTAAGATGGGTCCCCAAGAAGATGGTCCTAAAGATAATACATCCGGAGCTAAAGGTGGTAAAAGTTTAGTGTCACCTATTAGTAAAATGGAGGGTACATCTTCTTCACAGTCACAAGCAGGATCTTCTTCGCAAGCGCAGGGTGATCCGATGTCTATTGCATCGGTTTTAAATCCAAGTGGTACTTATTCAGCTCAGCCACAAGCAGGGTCTTCTTCTTCAGCTCAGCCACAAGCAGGGTCTTCTTCTTCTCAAAATCCTCCTTCTACTAATCCTCCTTATGATCCTGCTACATCTTTTCCCAGATCTCATAGAGATGTGGCTACTTGGTTAGAATATAAAAGATCAGAGGTAGCTGCATTAAAATCAGATACGTACAGATATAAGAGTAAACTTACTCTAAGCCAAGTAGGGATTAATGATCGTGATTGTGTAGACAGAGAGACTAAACGAATATTGAGGGACTTCATATTAAGAGATCGGGGTACAGCATATAGCCAGCTATATTCTCATTCTAACGGAGATGTTGCTTGCTGACATAGAGTAAATATTACTAATAAACTTATTAGGGGCTTAAGAAATACTGAATTTGAAGTAATGCCCTCTTCTCCTTCTATATCTTCAGGTGATGATGATTAATCTTATAAAAAAGCATAATAAGTTCTCTAAATAGTTATAAAAGTACTTAGATCTATTATTTTTTTTTGTCTAGGTTTACTGTTACTGTTCTAGTTTGCTTAGGTGGGCGGCCCCTTTTATTAGTTTAATATAGTTTATATCATACCTTGCACATGTTACTAAATATTCTTAGCGGTTTCACTTACAATATTATGACTTCTGGTATTATTTTCTTTTTCCCTTTCCTTTATAAGGTTTAAATTCCTTTATGTATTAACTCAGAATACATATAAAAAAAATTACATATAAAAAAGCATATATCTATATAGTGTACAAATATGCACAAATATGTAAGAAACCTTTTTGTAATTTATATTGTGTAGGGTATGATGGTATAGTTTTTGTATATGCCATTTATACTGGCCTTCCCTTTCCTTTTCATGTTTTTTTTTATTTTTTTTTGCTTATAGGGAACGTTCAGCAAAAAAAATAAGGGAGAGGGTGTTGTAATTTATTAGATTTTCAATTAGAATTTGGTGATTTAATTGAAGATTAGAGAGAAATATTTCAAAACTATCTAAGAGATTATTCGGATTTCTTTGGTATTTAGTTGTTTTATAAGCTCTCCGCTTTTGCATATTTCTATGCGATGTAGGTTTATTATGTTAGATTGTTTATTTTAATCTAAGCGGGCTTTTTAATACTGAGATGAGAAAAAGGAGGTACCAGTGGTTGGAATATATTAAGGTATTGCCTGTATATCTTTATATTGTAGGTTCGATTCCTACTATCTTTAAAAGGGCAGTATAGGTTCACTATGCTGGGAGATATATTCTCCTCTGTATCGACCCCTAATGCGAGCCACCTACTTACGAAGAGTAGGAAAGTGCTATTATACCTACACGCCGAATGCTTTTCGCCTTCAGCTGGTCTGTTGTTAACCAGTACAAAAGATTAGACCCGTAACCGAAAGGGGGAGGTGCTCATCGTTGCTATACTCTGAAAAAATGGGTGTAATGCGTTTGAGACAAAGGATAGAGGCAAGCTGCGTTAACCTAAATCCGCTCAGATACACATAGTGTGGATGTACTCTGGGGGACATGGTTTGATTATATGTGGGCGCTGATGCTAAGCTGTCTGAGAATTGACAGTCGCTCCCTCTTAGTCGAAAGGGTGCGTCCTTTAAAGACTTTGGCTTACTTATAATTAATCAAAAAACATGAAAAACTTCAATAACAACATAAATCCGCTAGCTACGCGAGACAAACTAGCAAATAAAGCTACTTTTGGATTTAATCATGCTACTTTAGGTTTAAATGCTACTTTAGGTAATGGTACAGTTGGGTTAGTCGCATATAGAATAGGTAAAATAAATATAAATACTCTATTAAATAATGAAAGAGGGCAAAAAAGAAGTATTCACACAAATGTTAGAAGGGTGTTAAATACTTCTAACATGGGACCAGCTCCATCTACTCTATTTAGAATGCGTTTAGAAAAGCTAGCTACTACTTCCATCGAAGCAAGAGAAATGCTTAACTTAATTAATACGAAGGGGAAATTAAAAGCAAATCAAAAGAAATTTTACTCTTCTAGTCCGAGTGGAAGAGTAAAAAACAGTAAAATTTGAGTAGATTATAACTTGTTTGTTAATAACGACTTTGAAAATTTCAAGAAGGAGCTATTCTACTCAGGGAAATTAAAAGCAGGTGAGTTATATTCAGTTTCATTACGCTACAATTTAAAAGATATTGCTAACTCTTTAGTAGTATTTAAGGCGACTGCACCACCTTTCAAATACTTAATTGCTAAAGTGATTTTAGTAATATCTTCTCCTGTCGCCTACCCCTCCGGGGAAGAAAATATATTTGAGAAAAAGCAAAATAAAGTTCTCAAATATAATGATTTATATTTTTTATATAATGTTATTAACCTTGCGCCGTTAATACAAAAATTCTCATATACAACTGATAATATAAAATTATCAAGTTCTAACACTATAATAATCTCTATATTAACTCTTATTATTTCATTATTTATATTTGTACCTCAAGAATGATTAAGCATGGCTAATATATTAGCCCTTATTATGTTTTTAGATTATGGTTAGTAACTATTTATTATTATTTACATATCTTTTTTCTATCTTATCTTTTATTTTTTTAGATGTTTCAAGAATCTTTTGAGATATATTAGTGTTCGCCTTTTGCACTATTCTTAGCCCACCTAAATCAGTTGGTTATCAAATGGTGCTTCGCATTGCTTCCCTGTTGACACCAAAAATTGGTTACTCTTTAATTAATCTGTTTTTAAAAATAGATTTATATATTTTTACTTTCTCCTCTTATGCTTTATCTCTGGTAATATTTAATGTTGTGTTGTTTTTATCTGTATATACTTGTGATTTGTTTTTATTTATTACTTGCTTATCATGTTTTATTAGTATATATATTAATATATATATTAATTATATAAACCTTTCTTTAAAAAACAATAAACCTGGTTTATACAGATTATTAAACATAGGTACACAAATTGTTATTATTACTAGTTTCTATATATTTAGTCATTATTTATTAAAAATATTATTAGACTTATTTTATATATTAAAGGTTAAAATTTGAGATAGTGATAAGCAGGGTCCGCCACCCACACGTAATAGACCAGACGGGCCATCAGGACCCCCAGGAGGAGACCCTCAAAATAATACCAATGTTTTATCACCTAAACAGAGAAGAAAGAATAGTAAAAATGCAATTCAAAAAAGATATAGCCGTTCAGCGAAAGGACAGGCTACTGGTAAGAAACATAGAGAATTAGAGGAGGTAAAGCAAAAACACAGGGAAAGTCAAGCAAGATATAGTAAAACAGAGAAAGGACAGGCTACTGCTGGTGAATATTATAAATCAGAGCATGCAAAGGAATTACACAGGGAAAATCAAAGAAAACGTCGCCAAACAGAGAAAGGTAAAAATTATGAGAATGATTATGAGAATAGACCTGAAAGAAAAGAGAGAAAGAAAATAGCTAGAAATGAGGATTATAGTATGCAGACAAAAATCTTTAATGATGAATGTGACCGAAGTAAGGGTATAATAGCAGTGGATGAACAAGGAGAAGCTGTTCATTATAAAAGCCTTAATGCTTTCTGTAAAAAATACGGAACTAATAGAGTCTCAGCTTTAAAGGCGATAAATTTAGGAGGTACTGTTGATGGTCATACTCTACATGGTATACCCAAAACTGATACA
Organism: Diplodia mutila; assembly: GCA_022560015.1. Lineage (NCBI taxonomy): Eukaryota > Fungi > Ascomycota > Dothideomycetes > Botryosphaeriales > Botryosphaeriaceae > Diplodia > Diplodia mutila. The sequence goes on along the minus strand of JAFISB010000088.1, from coordinate 48,077 downwards.
TAGAAATATTCTATTTTTAAGAATATTACCTTATAGGGTTGAAAATCCTTTATGTATTATGTACTCATAATACATAATAATATATAGTGTAAGATATGCAGATAGCCCTGTAACTTAGCATATGATACAAGCAGCAAATTTAGGTTTAGTTTCTTATTGGTTAATCTTTTTTTTGGTTTATTATCTACTTGTTCTTCTTATAGTCTTAGTGGTAGCTGATTTGTTATATTACTATCTTAAGATTAGAAAAGCAAAATATGTAATTAAAAACTACTGGTTTCAAATAACTAGGGTTTCACCTTTATGTTGCATATAAGAAAAATAAACATATAAAAAAATATTAAACATATAAGAACGCTAAGTTTGGGTTTAAACAACTGGTTTAATAGGAGCCGAAGTAGGAATAGGTGTAGTTTTCGGAGCATTAATATTAGGTGCAGCTAAAAACCCTCGCATGAAAGGTCAACTTTTCTCATGTGCTATTGCGGGAAGTGTTAGTAGTAATAGGTCAAACATATAAAAAAAGCCGGAGAAAAAAAGCCGGAAAGGAGAGCATATATATTTTGATTTTAGTTAATCGGGATAGGTCAAATATATATAAAAACGGTTTCAGTCGTAACCGGTCAAATACATATAAAAAAACTATTGTGTATTTCAAATAATATCTTAGCCCTTATTATCTTTTTAATATGGACACTACTTTATTAGTAAATTATAGTACTCCTCTCCCCTCTCCAATTAATGGGAGAGGGGTATCCTATTGTGGTTGTAGCCAAATTATAAAATTTTAATACTTAATCTTTATGCATTATTAAAGATTAAGCATATAAAAAGGGATAAGAGGTTCTCTGGTCTAAAGAGTTATAAAAGTACTTAAATCTTTATATAAATATTTGTGATACAAATTGCAACATGTTATTTAACATAGGGAAGTCCGTTGCTAGATAAATAGATATTTAAGATAAATGAGGTAAAAGCTTTGGTCTCTAACAGAAAATAAATTTCATATAACAAATTATTTATAGTATTATATGTAAGCGAACCGAAAAGCCAATATTAAGCCTTTTTTTAGATAAATAAGCATAAACAGGAACCGGCTTAATTGTATCCATTTAGATATATATAGGTTTATTAGTCTTTAATTCCCTACTCCCCCCTCTAGCCTACCCCCCCCCCTAGATACGGGGGTTGCTAGGCTAGAGGGGGGGAGTGGTTCCAGCCCCCCCCCCTTAGGGGCTACTAAAGGCCGGAACTTTTTAGGTTTTTTGACTGGTTTGCTCCTTTTTTTTCTTTTTTTTTCTTTTTTTTTACAAATATAGAATAAATAGAATAATATATAAAAAAAAAAGAAAAAAAAAGAAAAAAAAAAGTAATGAAGTATTAAGATTTAATATAAAATCTTCAATAGACATTTACTATTTTCATATATTAATAGTGGTTTCCTCTAGCAATCGGGGAGCAACTCATTACTGATTGGTTCAGTGTAATTTAGGTAGAAGAACTATATATGTTACAGTATATTCCCTGTTCAAGTCTGGGCGCCTTTGCCTTTTATTTCAAATATGAAAAAAAATTTTTAACTTAATAATGAATAATTTTCTAATCTATTTTTTTTATAGATACAATTATTATTAACCTAATTTTTTCCCTTTGGTTTTTATAAAATGTACTAAACAAAATGAAGGGGCGCTTCTTTATGTGCCTCCCCTCCCTCTGTATTTATGCAGAGGTGAGGAAAAAAAAATGTATTATTCTATAGATATTAGATACCTCTTTATATAAGACATATTAATAGTAATGTAATAAGGTTATAATTTAGGTTTTTGTATTCTTATAGTTTATAAACTATAAGCATTTTAAATTAATACATTCTTATAAAAATATAGGAAAATTAGATTAAATATTTATATAATGTTATATATACCTACTGTTATTTCCGTTCTTGAAGTGTTAATAGTTACAGTGCCTGTTCTATTAACAGTAGCTTTCGTTACAATAGCTGAAAGAAAAACAATGGCTAGTATGCAAAGAAGATTGGGGCCTAATGCTGTTGGATTAACGACCTTTAGTCCACCTTGCATCTAATAAATGTAAGGTAAAAGAGGATAAATTTCAAGAAAAACTGTAAAGTTAACTTGAAGCGAAGCTTATTTTTTAAGTATATTAATATACAATTAATAATAAGAACGTTCAACGACTAGAAGTATAGTCTTTATGATAACAACCTTCCACGAAAATCCTCCGTTAAATATTTAAACTTAATAAACATAATTACATAATATTTAGTTTAAAGTAAGATGATGACATAGTCTGAACCCTTGTGAAAACAAGGGGATTAAAGGGTAAATCCTTTAACGTAACATAATTGATTTAGGTTTACTACAAGCATTGAATACGGGTAAACAAGTGCGACATTTTCATACTACACGTATATTATGTAATGAATCAGAAACTAACTCTGATATGAATAACTCTCAAAAAGTTATACATGTTAAAGCTATTAGAGAACTATTTAAAGATAGATTAGCTCCGGTAAAAGTATTCTCCGATAAAATATTAGCCTCATGCTCTAATATATTAGATATTAAAGAAAGATTAGACTTTCTTAAGGGTTGAGGAGATATGGGTGGTATTTATATCATACAATATAAACATGATCCTTTAGTTTACTACATAGGTAGAACCAAGAAGTTTAGTAATAGATTTAGATCTCATATTAAACACAGAAGAACAGATAAGTTCCATCTTTTTGCTGATATGGTAGGTTGGGATAATTTCCTTATAGGTATTGTGGAAATCTGTGATGTAGATAAGCAAGGGATCAGGGAGAACCACTACCTACAAAAGTATTTACCTTTATTAAACTCTACATTTCAATCTAAGTACTCTGAATCTGCTATATTCCAAAGCTTAAGCAGCATATTATTATCTAAAAAGCCTTTAGAGGAACTAACTAATAATGGTACTAACTCTACGTTAAATATAACAGTATGAGTGTATAAATTATGTACTACTCATATTGAAAAAACTTTTGTCAAATATGATAGTATAAATAAGGCTTCTAAAGGTACAGGACCTAGTAGAGATTCAATACAAAGATATCTAAATACTAATGTTCCTATAAAAGGGTTTTTATATTACACTAGCCCTATTGTAGACTTTGATGCCGCGTTTAATTTAGCTAAAAGTTCATTTGGTGAATTAAAGATAGATAGTAATATATCTAAAAAAGTTTGGGTGTATGTTATTAAAAATGATAAGGTAATATTAGTTAATAATCAACCTTTCCCTTCTAGAGAACAGACAGCTAAATTTTTAAATACTATTGGTAATACTATAAGATATTATACTGATTCCTGAAAATCTCAAGGTTTAAATGGTTATTATCTATTTAGTATACCTTTAGATAGTACACAATTAAACAGCTTATTAGAATTATCTAAAGAAAAACCTTTAGTTTCAAAAATTTTAGTCTGAGTTTATAATGCTAAAACTTTGGAGTTAATTAATAATGCGCCATTCCCTAGTATGCAGAAATGTGCGGAGTATTTTAAGGTGGATTCTCGGACTATAGCTAATAATTTAGATACTAAGCTTGCTACTTTAAAAAATGAGATGTTGGTTTATTTCTTTTCTTTCCCTTGCGGGAAGGTCCCCGAAGGGGCCTGACCCAAGGGACAGTCCCCCACGGGGACTAGTGAAATTAGTCTTGATACTAAAAACGGGCTTATTGGCACTACGAAAAAAGTAAGCAATGTTACTACTAAAGTATGAGTATATAAAAAGGTGAATGGTGAATATATTTTAATGGATGATAATCAACCTTTTAGTTCTAAGTTGCAAGCATCTAAGGCTTTAAATATGTCTCATAGGACAATAGCTAAATTTCTTGATTCTCATAATAGCTATAAGGAATTTTTTTTCTTTAGTGAAAAAATTAATTAAAAATTTATGTATAGAGTGTATGATCTTTATACCTTTTTTATTTAGTTATTTTCTTATGTCTTTAATTATATAATATATATGTATATGTAAATCTTTTTTAACTTGTACTGCAAGTGCCATAGTGTTTTAAAATATATCTTGATATTTTATATTTCTTGTATCTAACGATGGTATATTATTATTGCACTATGAAAAATAAAACTGTATGCTGAAAACTCCTTAATATTTTTTTTATTTATAATTAATTATTTATATTTTCCCTCTCTTTATTACATAATACTTATATTTTTTTATATAAAAAATATAAAAAAAAGTAGTACCGGGCGCCTACAAGAGGCGGCTCCTAATCCTAAACAATAGGGGACCACCCTCTAATATACATATATATATGTATGTAAGGGTTGGAGGAAAAGTAGAATAAAGGACAATCAGCAGGAAACTTTGTTATATCTTTCTTAAGATTATTAGATACTTAGTCCATTATTAATGAAATTAATAATGGACCACGCTATACGTAAGTATAGCTGGTTTGGGCCCCCCCTCATACCCCCCCCCCCTCTTTTCACTACCGTTCAAAGAGATAATTGAAGGGGTGCCCCTAACCACTCTTCGAGTTGGGATAAATTAATTTATTTTTTTTTTCTATTTCCTTTTTTTTTATTAAAAAAAAAGTAAAATTTTCTTAGTTTGACTTTGTCAAACAACAGAAAATTAGATATAACTAAAGGCTCCTCAACGACTTAACGTTTTACATATTTCTCATCTAAATAGTAAGAAAATAGAAATATGGTGATATAGTCTAATCCTTTTCGAGAGAGAAGGTAGTGGTGATTTTTATAAACACCCTTTTTTGTTGCAGATGCCCTAAAACTTTTATTAAAAGAGTATATTGCTCCAACTCAAGCTAACATTGTTTTATTCTTCTTGGGACCTATAATTACATTAATTTTCGCACTATTAGGTTATGCTGTTATACCTTACGGACCTGGTTTAAGCGTATCTGATTTTAATTTAGGTATAATATATATGTTAGCAGTTTCTTCTTTATCTACCTACGGTATTTTATTAGCGGGATTAAAGATTAGTCCTCCAATTATAAGAATAATTGGTAACAAACTGGGTGAATTTCAAGAAATACTTAAATTAAGTAAACTTGAAGCGAAACATATTCATTTTAATAAGAAATATGGACGTTCAACGACTAGTGGATTAGTTTCCAAAAACAATAGTTCTACCATGAGTGCCCAGGGTCTTTCTTTTTACATTTCTTTTGTATACAAGTTGTTCTTTAATAAAACAACTGTACTATTATTCATGGCCTGACTTTGTTTTTTATATATTTTCATGGAGGGAGACAATCAGGATTTAGTTTATAGTAATGTTACTATGTCTTTACCTTTGTTTACCAAACAATCTAAAGGCTTTAGACAATCTTTTTCTACCGGGGGGGCCCCCCCCAGGTTTTCTTAGTTGACCCCTGTCGGGGTCTACGGCAGAAAACTTCTCATAATCTCGGCCGCCGCCTATGGCGGCTGAGATCACGCCCCTCTCTCTCTGTAAGAGAGAGGGGGGGTTGGTAAAAAGAATAAATTAAGTTTTGAAGAGATAAAAGTTTCACATTCCCTTTATATAAAGGAGCTTTACAAAGACAGAAAAGCTCCAGTGATTCCTTTTGATCGTAGCTCAATTTTAGCTATTTGTTCTCATTGTCTAGATTCTAATATAAAATCTGAATTCTTAAAACAGTGAGGATCTAGCCCCCCTAAGGGGCGTGGATCCCTCCTGTAAGAAAGGATCTAAAGGTTGCATAAGGAATGGTCTAAAAATAGTATGTAATAGGCTTGGTCTACTTCGTTAATGTACATTAAATAGGTTTAATTTTCTAATCCTCATCTTTAACTAAAAGTTATTAAAAGTCTTTTGAAAGATTAAGATATAGTCTGAGCCATCTTGTAAGAGATGGAGTAAAAGATAAACAACTTTTACGTGAACATTTCTGGAGATTATACAGATAAAAATTTAGCTAAGGTTAATTTTTTATTTTCAATATTATTAATGTTTTTTATCATATTCATACTAGCCTTAATCTATCTTCTGTCTTTTATTTATTTTGTTGGTTTAAATCTTACTACAACCCTTGATCACTTTTATATATTACCTTTTTGTATTACTACCTTAGACAAAAAATTTATAAGTACTAGTTCAGAAAAATGTGGGCCTTATTCTTCTGTTAAATTAAATCCTTATTATATTACCGGATTTTCAGACGGTGAAGCTTGTTTTACAGTTAATGTTTATAAGGATTCCAGACGTGCAAATGGTTATAATATTGTCCCTTATTTTCAAATTGGTCTTAATAATAAGGATATTGAATTATTAAAAAGAATTAAAACCTACTTTGGAGAGGTAGGTAAAATTCACGAACTAAACTCAGTTTGTTTTTATCAAGTTGGATCATTAAAAGAGTTAACTGCTGTGATAACACCGCATTTTGACAAGTATGCTTTACTTACAAATAAGAAAGCAGACTATCTTTTATTTAAGTCAATATTAGATCTGATGCTCAAAAAGGAGCATTTGACGAAAAAAGGTTTAAAAGAAATTATTGCAATTAAGATGTCAATGAATAAAGGATTGTCAGATTCTTTAAAAACTTCCTTTCCAGGTATTCTTCCAGTAGTAAGACCTTTATGTGAGGTACCTGTAAATATTAGTATTGATTATTATTGATTAGCTGGGTTTATTGACGCTGAAGGTTGTTTCTTAGTTAATATTTTTAAATCTAAAGCTAAGGTAGGTTTTACTGCTAGAGTAATTTTTAAAATTACTCAGCATTCACGTGATTCTCAACTAATGCAAAGTTTAGTTACTAACTTTGGTTGTGGGCAATATTACAAACCAAAAGGTTATGAATTTGGGGATTTTTATGTTACCAAATTCTCAGATATTATAAGTAAGATTATTCCATTTTTAGAAAAATATCCTTTATGTGGGGTAAAAGCATTGGAGTTTACAGATTTCAAAAAGGTATCTAAGATTATCAAAGATAAAGGTCATGTTACTGAAGAAGGATTAGCTGAGATACGGCTAATTAAATCTAATATGAATATGCTTAGAATACATGAAGATATTGATATTGAAAAAGTAGATTTACTTAGCTAATAACTTTTATTTTTTTAGTTAGTCTCTTATAAAAATAAATATAAAAAAAAATATTAAAACAAATTTGTAAGAGGTAGATGTAGGTTGAATTTTATACTTACCCCCTCTAGGCTAAGTCCCCTCTAGGGGGACTAGTGACAAAGCAACACAATGTTATAGAATACAAACATAACCCTCTTATTTATTATATTGGTAGAACTACCCTTTTTAAAAGAAGATTTAACAATCATCTTAAAGCTGACTCAGGTAGTAAATTACATGTTTTCTTGAAATTGGTAGGTTGAGAACATTTCAATATTTCTATAATAGAGGTGTGTTCTCCTGAAGTACAAGGTGCAAGGGAGAATTACTATTTACAGAAATATTTACCTATATTAAATACTACTTTCTCTTCATCTTTCTCCGAATCTGCTATCTATGCAAGTTTAACTAGTAAATTGGCTTCACTTAAATCAACTCAAGATCACGTTAGTGGTCAAGCTATACTTACTTATGTTTATGGTATAAATAATAAAGGTATAAGTAAAACTTTTGTTAAATATAATAGTATTACTGAAGCTAGCTCTAATGAAAAAGTGGCTAGAGGTACTCTTGGTTTATTTAGAGATACCAATGTACCGTTTAGAGATAAATTATATTTCTCAAAACCTATTATAGATTTTGAGTTGACATTTAATTTAGTTAAAAGTGCATCTGAGGGTCTAAAGCTTAATAGTAATATCGCTAAAGGTGTTTGAGCTTACGATGCCAAAACATTAGAATTAATAAGCGGTAGTCCTTTCTCTTCTAAATCTCAAGCATCTAGTTCTATTGGTATTAGTCGTAATGTTATTAACTATTTCATAGATACTTTTAAACCCGAAGGGGTTAAAGGTACCTATTTATTTAGTAGACAGCTTGATAATAAAGAAGTTGCAAAACTTCTTGAGTCTTCACAGTCATTGGTATTAGGTAACAAAGTAGGGGTTTGAGCATATAATGCTCAAACCCTTGATTTAATAAAAGGTTCACCTTTTACCAGTTTACTCGCTGCCGCTAATTATTTTAATGTTAATTATCGTACTATTAGTCGTCACTTAGATACTAAATTAGCTACAATTATTAATAAAACTCTTGTGTATTTATTCAGAAATGAGATAAGTTATGATTTAAGAATTGAACTTTTAAATAATACATCTAAAGCTCATTATGTTCGTACTGAAATATGAGTTTATAGAGTTGATGATAAAGGTGGATTAAGTTTAATACCTAATCAACCTTTTAAAACTAAACGTGAGGCTTCTCGTGTTCTAGGTATACACAACTCTGTAATTAGTAAATTTATGGATTCTTCTGTAATACACAAAGGGTTATTTATATATAGTTCTCCTCAACATCAATATTCTAGTGGACAGGATAAGTAGAAGAGAATGGTATGTAATAAATAACTTTACACCTCGGTTATATTTAGTTTGCTACATAAAAAAAGTAAGTTTTACCGAATATAATATATATATAAAACTTTGTCACTAGTTCCAGCGGGGCGCCGCCTCCCTACTCTACTACGTAGAGTAAGTTTCCAGCTTAGCTGGAAACCTGAGGGAGGTCACTCACTAACCCCCCATATATATATGGGGGTAAAACGTGAGTGATCGCTGTAGATATTTTGTATTTTATTACATAAAATACAAAATTTATTTTTTTTTATTACATAAAAAAAAAATCAGCGACGGCGCGGCGCAGTACGTTAGTGAAAAAGGCTTATATGCCTATCACTTATAATGGAAAATATAAAAACTAGACTATGATATAGTCTGAACCATCTTGGAAAAGATGGATGTAAAATTTAAATAATTTTACGTTAACAACTTTGGATCTGCTAATTCTAAATATGCTTTCTTAGGTTCTTTAAGAAGTACAGCTCAATTAATTAGTTATGAATTGATATTAAGTTCAGCTATATTATTAGTTGTTTTACTAACAGGTAGTTTAAATTTAACTGTAAACATAGAAGCTCAAAGAGCTATATGATTTGTAGTGCCACTATTCCCTATATTTATTATCTTCTTCATAGGATCTATAGCAGAAACTAATAGACCTCCCTTCGATCTTGCAGAAGCAGAATCGGAGCTTGTTTCTGGGTTTATGACAGAGCATTCTGCTGTTATATTTGTCTTCTTTTTCCTTGCGGAATACGCCAGTATCGTTCTTATTTGTATCTTAGCTAGTATTTTATTCCTAGGTGGTTACTTATTTAATTTTGCTCCTTTAATCTATTTAGTACAATTCTTTGACTTTGATCTATGATTGGAATTAACAGGCAATGGTTCTGGTGAATATTTAATGTACAGCTCAGCATTTGAAGGGTTAGTATATGGTGTTACTTTAGGTATTAAATCTTGTGCGTTAATCTTTACTTTTATTTGAGCTAGAGCTTCTTTCCCTCGTATAAGATTTGATCAATTAATGTCATTCTGTTGAACAGTTTTATTACCAATTGTTATTGCCTTTATCGTTCTAGTTCCTTGTATTCTATATAGCTTTGAAATTATCCCAGCTAATATTTCTTTATTGTTTGTACCTTTTATAGTAAAAAAAGACGTATTAAACAATACAGATACATATAAAAAAGAAGGTGAATCTCTTGTTTCTATTCCTGTTCATAGTGCATATACTGATCTTCATGTTAAATCTACATTAATGTTAGTTAAAAAGTCTTTAAATAAATTAGGGGGTATTTATGCTATTGTACACAATGAAACTAAAAGACTATATATCGGAAGTTCTACCCCCGAAGGGGGTGGAACCACGGGGTCCCCAACCCCCCGCAAGCTTGCGGGGGGTAAGGGGGGAACCCCTAGTTCTATGGATTTATCTAGAAGAATTATTGATCATATAAATAATAGTAGTTCAAATGTGCATTTGCAAAACGCTATTGCTAAATATGGTTTAAATAACTTTACTGTGTATATCTTAGAATTACTACCTGATAATGAAGACTTATCATCTGAAGAGTTACTTGTTACATTAATAAAACTAGAGCAAAATTATCTGGATTTATTTAAAGACAAATATAACATTAACCCTTTGTCAGGTAAAACTAGATCGGGTGCTAAACACTCAGAAGCTACTAGAGAGCTAATGAGTAAATTAAGAAAGGAGAATCCACATTTCCTTAATAAAACACATAGTCCAGAATTAATTGAGGAAATGCGTGCTCGTATGTCAGGTATTAATAACCCTATGTATGGTAAACCAGTTACAGAAGAAAATAGGAAATTAATATCTGAATTATTCAGTAAGTCTATTTATTTATAGGATGCTAATACTTTAACATTAATAGTTAAATATGATAAACATAAAGACTTAGTTGATGCTTTAAAAATTTCACCAAAAACATTAATTAAATATAAAGATTCTGGTGAAGTACTTAAAGATAAGTATATTATTTCTTCTACTGAGCTACCTCCATGTAATGGTACTACTGTTCTGCAAAGCGGTTCCAGCTATCATCTGGTAACACTTATACTTTTTAGTAATGGAAATATAGGTATATATAATTATGATAAATTAGTTAAGTATTTAAACTCTCTAATTAGTAATATAGATATATCTAAATACAATCCAGGTAATTGAGATATATTATATACAGGTAAAGGAGGCATATCTATACCTAAATTGGGTACACCAACACCAAAAATACCTGATTTATTTGATAAAGTAAGCACATCTCTTTCTGATTCTGGGTGAAGTCCTTTCCATACACCTAACTATCATTCTATTTATGATAAAGTTAGTGGTTTACTTAGTCAAATGGATAGTCCTTTATTATTGGTTTTAGGTATATTTATTTGTATAGTAGTATTCTTCTTAATACCTGGAATAAATACCATAACTAAATCTTTAGATTTTAATGTAAAAGATTCTTTAAGTTTTGATACAATAAAAGAATCTTTCTTTTCAGGTTTTAATAATTTAAAGGAATCTTTACCTACAATAAAAGATTCTTTATCTTCTAAATTATTTGACTTAAATGATTATTTACCTTTAGATATAGTTAACTATAAAAGTTCTCTATATGAAAGTTTTAATTTTTCTAATTGTCATATAGATATTTTACATTTATTAGATCCAACTAATTTAGGTGTTACTTTGGGTGGAGGGTTGATTGTATATGCATTAGATCGCTTAGAATTAAATAGTGGTACTAGTAGTTTTGTAGGATCTAATACAACTAACTATATCCCAAATAGTTTTATAAGATTTAGAGATAGTATTATGAATATTGTACCTAACGAATATAATACCGGATATAGAGCTAGATTTTATAATTACGCTCTTGATAGATTAAATTCTTTATTCGGTCGTGATGTTACAAATAGTAATCGCGCTCATGGTATATTAAATGCAACATTTGATTCACTGTATTTAAATATAGAAAGTTCTCTAAGACATCTGGAATATGATTTTAACCAATTAGCTATAATACTTGGAGATAATAATAATATTACAATTATACCAGGTTCTAATGGTGGAACTGTATCTATTCGATACATCGGACATATGGAACAAAATAGAGTTAATGAACTTACTGAGAGGATTCAATATTGAGATACTGCAATACGTATGGATTATAGAAGATTGGTAACTAATTTAATATACATAAATATATGATATTGTGTTATTAATCCGTTTTCTGACACTAGATTCCCTATAGTGCATTTTGATGATATAAGGAGAAACCAAATTAGACATCACTTTTTACCAAGAGTGGAAGGAGGTAGAGTGTATGGTTTAGGTAGAAGACAGTATTTACTAACTAGATTAGAAGGATTAGTTAACAGCTCTGCATTTCGAGACATAGTAAGTAGATATACTGTTTTTAATTTATTTGATATAGAGGATTATTTCACAAATGAAGATCTTTTTATATATGAAGATTTCCTTGATTTATTTGAAGATTATTTCATAGATGAAGATTCCCGTGAGAACTAAGGAAGGATTAAGTTTTTGTTTATTTTTTTTGTTTTACTTATAAAATCAAAGAAAGGAAATATCTAGGTATATACATTATAATTATATAAAGTGTAAAAGGTTCGAATCCTTTTATTTCCTAAACCCCCCCGCAAGCTTGCGGGGGGTAGGGAATTTTCCCGACTAAAACGATGTTTGTAGATTTATATAAACAAAGTTTCTAGTGAATTTCATCCATCATGAAAAAAAACTCCTCATTAATATCTTTATGTATTAATATCTTTATATTGTAGGTTCGATTCCGACTATCTTCAATCCCGATTTACTCCTTCGGGGGTAATATTTAATATGAAATTTAAATATTAAAATTTAATAATTTTTAGTATATGTTACGTATATTCTTTTTCTTATATATTTTCTGCTTATGTAACATAAGTAATATATAAGAATCGGCAAATACTTAATTTTAGGGTCGATTAATAAAATCCTATTATGGTTGTGAGGGGGTACAATGTACTCAGTATAATACATTTATTTACAGTGGACGTACATCCCTATACACTTAATGATTTGTTAGGGAAAAACGCGTCTTTACATTTTTATCTTATGAAAAACAACAAAGCCGTCAGAGTTCGGAGAAATTTATATTTCGAATTATTACAAAGAAGAGCAGCTATCCCTGCTCCTTCAACTCTTAGTAGAATGCGTTTAGAGAAGTTAGCTACTACTTCTTATGGAGTTGGAGCTAGACAAATGTTTTACTTTATTAATTATATGCAGAATTTAAACCATAATCAAAAGAAATTCTACTCTTCTTTTTCTTCTGGTGCCAGAAAGAAGAGAGGTACACCTATAAATTCTTCCTAGCATTTAATAATAATCAATTACATTTATGAATGGAACCACTTTGTATTAGAGGGCCATTTATTCTTTCAGGTGATAAATTAAATCCTGAGTTTGTTAAAAGGTTAGTACATATTTTAGTTAGTTTAGATAAAACCTACATATATAAGTTAGAATATTCTTTATTCATACATACTAACGATAGTAATAAAAAGGTTGAATTATTTCTAGCGGAGCAACTCGTTTTAGTGCTAGTGCGGGTGATGAGTTATCTCTAGAGACTAAGAGTTGATCTGATTTCTTCCAAGAATATGTTTATGAATGTAATAAATATCACGGTTATCATGCATTTAGATCTGATTATTTGGATTTGAATGATTATATTTTAATTGCCTATAGTAGAGCTGTTCACAATTATTTAGTTAATTATACTAAAAAGGAAAATATGTCAGACGGTTTCATTGAATTAAAAAAATCATCTATTTTAAATTTAACAAGGTTTAGTTCTGGTAACCTATTAAGTAGGGGGTCTTCATAAGGTTATTAGAGGTCCTAATAGGGGATACGCTCTTAACCCTTAACCAATGTTGGGTTTTTAAAGGCGTTAAACATATAAAACTCTCTCTCTCTCTCTCTCTCTCTCTCTCTCTCTCTCTCTCTCTTATTAACACTACCCTGACGGGTGGTCCCCACTACACCTCCTAACCCCCGTACGGGGGTAAGTGAAGGAAATCATTTAAAAATAATATTTTTAAATGATCACGCCTCTTTTTTCTCGAACGCGCCCCCCAGGGATTGTCGCTGATTTTATTTTATCAGCGTAGCAGATAAAATAAAATAAATTTTGTATTTTATTACATAAAATACAAAATATTGACGGTGGAGCGATCACACACTGCTTAATTAAAGGCAGTGTGTGACCTCCCTTAGGTTTCCAGCTTAGCTGGAAACTGACTCTACTGATCTTTCTTTTATTTATGTAATAAATAAAAGAAAAGCGTAGAGTAGGGAGGCGGCGCCGCCTAAAAAAAAGAAAAATTTCTTAGTTTAAGCTATGCTTAAACAACAGAAATTAGAGGCTGGGGGAGGACCCGCCTTATATCTTTTTTTCTATAATTTATCGGCCCCACTACCCTCATCTCTTCAGTATAGATAGAGATGAGGGAAGAGGCCGATAAATTCGGGGCTAGCCCGAAAAAAAATATTAGGCGTAGGCGGGGACTAGTAAAAAAAAAAGAATAATTCTTTTTTTTTTCACCTGTATATTATATACAGGTGTTTTTTTTTCATTAAATACGGGTTAGTGTGTGATCGCTCCACCGTCAATATTTTGTAATTAAGTAAAAATAAAAAAAAAAAGAATTCTTAATAGTAAGGATGTAATAGCACCCTTATTTAATTAATTAGGTGATCTTGGTAAATTATTACCTAACTCTGATGTGGAAGGATTAAAACTAATTATTCTTGCTTATAGTATTATAATTTCTTATTTGGGTAGATTAGGTTATACTTCTATTGTAGCTTTAATAGGTAGAATAATCATGGAGACTTTATATTTAAATGAGCGTTCTAAATTAATTACTCAATCTAAAAGTAAAACCTATCCTATAAACTCCCCCCTTACCCCCCGCAAGCTTGCGGGGGGTTGGGGGGGAGAAGAGGATTATTTAAAATATAAAGAGGTTGATTCGAATATGATAATTAAAATTGGTGATTATTTTATATCACTTTTAACACGATTTCCTCATGATATGTTTTAAAGAGAATTTGATAACGTGAATAAGAATAGTAAGGAATTAGCTAGAATTAATATTAACTCTGACTACATAGAATCTGTTAGAAAGAATTTAATTATTCCTCCAACAAATTTACCAATGATATCTAAACCAGTTAAATGATCATCTAAAACATATGGAGGTTATCTTAAAAATGTTGATTTAAAAAAACCTATTATTACTAAAAGTATAGATAATAAACATCAAACTAAAAATAAGAAAAAAATATATGAAGCAGTTAACATTTTAAATTCAAGAAAATTTGGAGTAAATAATTTTTTGTTGAATTACTTATTAAATGAAGGTAAATTTATATTAGATGAAGTTAAAGCTAAAGAAAGAGCTGAGTTGCTAAACCAACTTGGTGAAGATAAACAGGAATTACATGATGCTAAGGTAGGTAGGCGTGAATGCATAAAGGACCTTCAAAAATTGATGAGTCAATCTTCAAGCTTACCTGCTGATTCTAACACTTCAGGTAAACGTTCCTTATCTGAAGCATGCGCTCCGCTAGCTCCGCTAACAAAAAGAAGAGCATAGTAATTACATAAAAAAAATTGTATATATATAAAATCTGTATATATGTCTTAATAAAATTATATTTAAATTGTACCACGCGGATATGCGTGGTGTCACGAGAGACTGCTTTAAATTTTAAATATAATCCACAGAATGTTTAAATTAATATGGTGTAAATTAGTAATATTACTTGGTATTTAATACATATTACTATTTAGCTTATATTATTACTAAGGATATACTATTTTCTACCTTAAATAGTTTTGTGTTCATTTTTTTTAAATTTTTATTAATGTATTTAAACGGGGGCGCCGCCTCCCCACTCTGCTATATTTTTTTTTCACCCTCTCCCCCCCTACCCCCCCCCACAAGTGTGTGGGGGGGGGTTAAGGGGAGGGCTAGCCCCGAATTTATCTATGATAAATTCTAGAAAAAAAAATAAAGCAGAGTAAGTTTCCAGCTAAGCTGGAAACCTGAGGGAGGTCACACACTGCCTTTAATTAAGCAGTGTGTGATCGCTCCACCGTCAATATTTTTCCTCCGGTAGGCAAAATGCCTACCGGATTCGGAGGAAAAATTTATTTTATCAGTCTCCCTAGGGGCGTCGTCTTCGACGACTCTAGGGAGACCCCTCTCCCTCCTCCTCCTAGAGAGAGAGCACTCCCTCAGGCATACGGGGGGAGCTGGAGTGGTGAGGTGGCTTCAATATAAAATAAAATCAGCGACTAAAAAAAAATCTTTTTTTTAAGCCGCCATACATTAATAATAACTCTTCAAGGCTGACCTTGTCATAGTTTAAAGTAATATAAGCAGTCTAGTGGGCATTAACTATTTTTTTTTTATTTAATAATTAATTATATGTTACTATTATCTTTATTAATAATACCTATAATAGGTTTATCTGTAATCTACACAGGAATGTATGATGAACCTTTTAGTTCAAACATAAAACATATTAAAATTATTGGTTTAATAACATCAATTGTTAATTTATTCATTTCTTTACTTATGTTTATCTTTTTTGATTTCAGTAGTAACAATTTTCAATTCGTTCAAGAATATCATAGCATAAGTAGTTTTGATTTCTATTTAGGTGTAGATGGATTATCTATATATTTTGTTTTATTAACAACTATAATAATGCCAGTCGCACTATTATCTAATTGAACATCAATCTCAGAAAATGTAAGATCCTATGTAATAATAATATTATTATTAGAATCATTATTATTGGCTAATTTCTTAGTGTTAGATATTTTATTATTCTATATTTTCTTCGAGTCAATACTTCCTCCTTTATTTATTCTGATAGGACTTTTTGGATCAAAAAATAGAACTAGAGCTAGTTTCTATTTATTCTTATACACATTGTTTGGTTCATTATTTTTATTATTATCTATTCTTACTATATATTCTATAATGGGAACTACAGATTTTGATGCATTATTTAAAACTAACTTTTATTATTATACACAAATATTTATATTTATAGGTATTTTTATATCAATAGCAGTAAAAACACCTTTATATTTCTTAAATATTTGATTATTAAAAGCTCATGTTGAGTCTCCTTTATCTGGAAGTATAATCCTTGCGGCTATAGTTTTAAAACTTAGTTTGTATGCTGTTATTAGATTAATTTTACCTCTGTTACCTCAAGCTTCTTTAGATTTAACATATATAGTGTACCTTTTAGGTGTTATTACAATACTATTTGCAAGTTTTAGTACTATAAGAACAACTGATGTTAAAGAATTAATTGCTTATTCTTCAGTAGCTCATGCTGCTGTTTATTTAATAGGTGTTTTCAGTAATACAATTCAAGGTATTGAAGGATCTATAGTACTAGGATTAGCACATGGTCTAGTTTCAAGTGGTTTATTTATTTGTGCGGGTGGAGTTTTATATGATAGAACTCATACTAGATTAATTACATACTATAGAGGTATAGCTCAAATTATGCCTGTTTTCTCTGTAATCTTCTTTATCCTTTGTTTAGGTAATGCAGGTACTCCTTTAACACTTAACTTTGTAGGTGAGTTTATGTCTCTTTATGGTGCATTTGAAAGACTGCCTATTCTAGGGGCCTTAGCCAGTTCTTCTATTGTATTCTCTGCAGCATATACAATGTTCATGTTTAATCGTATTGTATTCGGTGGATCTTTATCTAGACATTTTAGTTCTACTATAGCTGATGTTAATAGAAGAGAGTTTTTCATTCTGTTACCTTTAGTCGGTTTAACTGTATTATTAGGAATTTACCCTAGTCCTATTTTAGATGGATTACATTACTCAGTGTCTACTTTGATTTATTCTTCTGATTTTTCTAGTTATATGTATATGGGTCTTTTACCCTTTATACATATAAAAAAATTTAATACTCAGGCAAAACCTGCTAAAGTACCCAGTGCTTCTAAATTTAATTTTGGTAACGGTAGTTTCGGGAATTGTGGCTTTAATAAAGCTACTTCTGCTTTATCTCTTATTTCTGATTTAAATATGAGAGAAGCCATTAAAGTTAGTAGAAGAAGATATAGTCAAACTCGGAGTCTAAAGGCGGTAAATAGATGGTGAATAAAGCCATCTAAAGCTATGCCAGCTCCAAGTACGCTTAGAATGGAAAATCTAAGAAAGCCACGTGTGATCAGAAATTTTGATTTGAGTTCAATGGAAGCAAGAGAAATGCTTAAGTTTATTAGTAGTATGAATAAACTAAAAGTAAACCAAAAGAAATTTTACTCAACTGGGCCTCACTCTTCTGATCTTCAAAACACGCCTAAATCTAATACTAAATCTAAATGAATAGAAAAGGTTATAAAAATAGTTATTATATTTGGTATAGGGTTTATTATTAGATGATTTATTAATGATATATTTGGTGTTAATGTTTTTGTCGATTATACTGATAGAATCTCTATTATTTTTGACTCTTTTATGGCTGGTTTATTGCTTTTCATTAAAGACTTAGTCAATCTGCTTGATGTACCTAAAATTCCTTTGGGCGGTGTTGATTTATCTTCAGGTGTTAAGGAAAATAGTGGTAAGGGGATCAATACTAGTAAAGGAATTGTTAATTGTATGGATAAATCTACAGGTAATAGTGGTGGTAGTTCTACTGGTAATAATTCTGGTTTATCTGGTGGGAATATTGGTGGACAAGGTAGTTCTTCTGGTGGTGAAAGACCTGTTAGTTCTTCTTCTTCTTCTGGGGAAAGACCTGTTAGTTCTTCAGGAGAAAGACCTGTTAATGCTATGTCTTTAACACAAATGTGTAATACTTCTATTATAGATCAATATCCATATATAACTATAAATGGTATAAACCATATTCTAAAACCACTTGATGAAGATTCATTTACTAGAGTGCAACAAGTTTTAACCACTGAAAGGGATGTTTTTAAAAAGAATAATCTATTTCATAAAGGTGGAGTAAGATTAAAGGATTTGGGTTATTGTTTTTATAGCGCTAGAAATACTGCCTCAGGGTCAGTTATAACAGAGTTATTTCTTTTAAAAAATACAAATCCAAGTTTTGAAAAAATGGATGGAAATTTTTTAGTGGATAAAATTATAAATTCTAATGGAAAAGAACCTGCTGCATTAAAAAAAGGTCCAGGTCCTATGGTTGACAAGCTAAAAAACTTAGGTAAAAGAAATTAGAGTACTTCCCCCCCCCCCTCCATTTTTTTTGCTTTTGGAAAAAAAAATGGAAAGGGGGCGTGGTCTAATTTTTTTTTTGTGTTTTTATTTATATGTATTATTTTATTATTAACATATAAAAACACAAAAAAAAAATAAGCGCGCTACCATTATATTTTTTTTTCTAGAATTTATCATAGATAAATTCGGGGCTAGCCCTCCCCCTTAACCCCCCCCACACACTTGTGGGGGGGGGGTAGGGGGGAGAGGGTGAAAAAAAATATTAGTGCGGGGACTAATGTTAGAATAGGAGGGAGATAGTATAGTGCGATTTCTGGAGACCTTTTTTGGCGCACTAGCACTAATGAGAAGGTATATTTTATTTCTCAGACGGTTTATGAATCCGTCAAAAATCAGGAGACGCCCCGATACCTAGGTCATTTTTCGGGTTGTTTTTTAGCTTTGTTTTTTGTTGCTTTATTACGTACTCCGAAAGCTTTGCTTTCGGTGTACCACTAGGCTAGAATTATGTGTTATAACACAAGAATAAAATGACTTTTTCGTTAACGGGGTTAAAGTTAGGTGTAATCTATTAATTAATTAGTATCGAAATACCGGCTGGGCTTGCTGGAGAGAACGGAATTAATAGATGAGGGTTCGGGTAAGGGGTAACTTTGATCTTTGATATTTGATATAAGGCGGTTAGATATAGTATCATTCTTTAAAATATACGTAAATTAGGTTTTGTCTAGGCCTAACTAAAACCTAATTTATATTAGTATATTGTAATTAATGAGGGGGTGCAAATCATTGCTAACCGTATGTGAAATAACGAAAAGAATGAAAATAAAATTTTAGCAACTAATATGGGTGAAGCAACCCGAGGGGAAGTCCTTAAAAAAAATTTTTTTTAAGAACAAGGGACCGTATTAACTGGGCTTTTTTGTTTTGGGGGCTTATTCCCTTCCCTCCTCCAACACTTCAATTCGGCCGCAATTTCCCTCATTATTTTTAAAATAATGAGGGAAATGGGCCGTGTTGGAGGATATTTTATTTTTTTTTGATTTTTGTTTTTTTTTTTGTTTTTTTTTTATTCTACTTGATTTAATAGGATTCCAGTAAAACAGATAAAAAAAGTACAAAGTTCGGACAAAAATAAGGGAAAGCTTAATTATCTTAATTAAAAATTAAATAATAAAAAAAACATATAAAAAATTTTATGTATTATATGTTTAGTTATTTATTTTAACAGAGGCAGAGGCAGATTTTCCTTTGGAATGCATATCAAAGTATAAGGTATTGCATATTATGAGTTAGGATTAAATTTTAGTTAATTTTCAAAAAAAAAATATATTTTTTTTTGAAAATCACGCCTTGGCTGGGTACCCCCCCTGCTTTAGCCCCCCCCCCCCCCCTCCCCCCCCCCTTTTTGCACTATCGCACAAAAAGAAGAACCGGGGGTACCCCTAACCACCCTCCGGGTTGGTCCTCCAATGTTTATATAAACTATTGGTTGCATGCAAATAAACTGGGTAAATTTCAAGAATTATTCTTTTTTTTTTATACTTGAAGCTTACTATAGCATTAATAAAGGTAGTAAGAACGTTCAACGACTAATGGTGAGTTTTGCTAACAATAAACCATAATATACACCCAGCATCTATCTTTCATCCAACACGGCCCATTTCCCTCATTATTTTTAAAATAATGAGGGAAATTGCGGCCGAATTGAAGTGTTGGAGGAGGTAAAGTGAGATTAAATCTAATAAATTAAAATGAAGTGGG
Source organism: Diplodia mutila (assembly GCA_022560015.1). Classification (NCBI taxonomy): domain Eukaryota; kingdom Fungi; phylum Ascomycota; class Dothideomycetes; order Botryosphaeriales; family Botryosphaeriaceae; genus Diplodia; species Diplodia mutila. The sequence goes on along the minus strand of JAFISB010000088.1, from coordinate 27,456 downwards.
GGTTTTCCACTTTTTTCTTTAAGGGCGCCGCCTCCCGACTCTACTCTGTAGAGTCAGTTTCCTCTTAAGAGGAAACTTAAAGGGAGGTCACACATTTTGTGTGTGATCGCTCCACCGTCAATCTTTTTCCTCCGGGAGGCATTTATCGGCTCCTTCCGTAGCCGAGAAATGCCTACCGGATTCGGAGGAAAAATTTATTTTATCGGCTCCTTCAGTAGCCGATAAAATAAAATCCGCGACGGCGCGTTTAAAAAAGAAGATCAGAGAAATGTATTATGTTTCTAAATATTAATAACTTAAATAAAATTTGAGTTATAGACTAGATTCAAATAATGAAAGATTATATAGTCATTCTTTTAATATAAATATGTTAAATATATTTTTAACAAAAAGTAAAAAAAATGATGAATTATTAGATAATAAACAAACATCATTAGTAAATGAAATATCTTTGAATAAAGATGTTTCTCCCCTTGTTGTTGAGAAAACTAGAAGAGGTGATACTAGACATTATTTACCTGCGACAAAAGAATGATTAAATAGTATTTATACATATAATGTAAATTATATGAAATTTCTGGCTATAACAGATAATGTAGTGAATAAAATAATTAAAAGTTATTTTTTCTTAAGATTAGTATATATGAAGAAGATATTTAAAGGTATGTCTAAAAGACAAAGACTGTTATCAGTAAATAGAATATTTGTAAGTAAAGCTGAAATGAAACATACTAATAATAAAGTTATAATTACATTATATACTTACAATAAAGAAAAGAATTATTTTATACGTAAATTAATAAGTTTACGTAATATGTTAATTTTTAGAAATAACTATTTATTTTTAATTAATTTAAAGAAAAAGGCAATTCTTAAAAATATATATAAAGTAAGTTTTTTAATATATAATATATTAAAAAAAAAAGACTTAAAAAATTATGAAAATAATAAACAAGTTTTTTTTGAAGAAGATTTAATAAAAAAAAATGAACTAGTAAAAGATGAAAAACATGAAAAATTATTTGAAAAATTCAGTGATACTATTCAATGAAAAACTTTTGAAGAACAGTTTTTTTCTGGTTACGCGACTAAAAAAGAATTTACTCCTTGAGGCAATCCTGTAATAGTAAATATATTACAAAGTTATGTAAAGGAACTTTATATATACTATCTTAGAAAATCATTAGCTGTTATGTCAAGAAAAGAAATGTTATATTTATACTATAATCAAATGTTATTTTTTAATAATTATAAATTTAATAAATCATTTATCTCTAATAAAGGATTAGGCTTAGATTCTTTAATTAGTAAAATATATAATAAAAAAGTAGAATTTAACATAGTAGATTTAAAATCTTCACATTTAAATAGTGATATTTTCTCAGATTCTATTTCTACAAAACTAAATGATAGAAAAAAAAGAGTATTAAGAGTATTAAAAAAAGCTTTAAGTTTAGTAAGATCAATACCAAAGGGTCATTTACTAGCCCTCCGGGCAAATAAAAATATAAGTAATTCAGTATACACTGAAGATAATGTAGAAAAAATTGGTTTAAGCTTTATTAAAAATAAAGCAATTAATGGTGTGAGATTCGAAGCATCAGGTAGATTAACAAGACGTTTAACTGCTTCTAGATCTATATCTAAAAAAAAATATGTAGGTAATCTAAGAAATATTTCTTCTTATGATAACAAAATATCATCAGTAATGTTAAGAGGTCATGTAAAATCCAACATACAATATACTAATATAAACTCTAAAACCCCTAATGGAGCTTATGGGTTAAAAGTATGGGTAAGTAGTTATTAATTGCTATATAATAATTTATCCCTATGTGTCCTGCAGGACACATATTTATATTTCGCGTTGCATAAATTAGATTGCTCTCTCCTCCAACACTTCTGTACAGAAGTGTTGGAGGAAGGAAAGATTTCTGAAGAAATAGTCTGAACCACTTTGTGAAAGGTGGAATAAAGGAAAAATTCCTTTAATATAACAAGTTTGACACAGTACATATGTTAATTATTTCTAAAGGGGGGGCCGCCTCCCTACTCTGCTATGCAGAGTAAGTTTCCAGCTTAGCTGGAAACCTGAGGGAGGTCACTCACTTAGTGAGTGATCGCTCCACCGTCAATATTTTGTATCGACCGATACAAAATTTATTTTATTTTATTACATAAAATAAAATCAGCGACAATCGGGGCCCCTTTTTAAAAATAATTAACTTTTAAGTAATATATTTTTTTGTAATTTGTGATAGTAATGGTGTACAACCATTTATATGTAAATGTAAAAATTATATATAGTTTATATTGAGTTTGATGATGGCTCTGATTGAACGCTATCCAAGTGCTTGACACATGCTAATCGAACGTCTAATTTCATTAGAAATAATTTAGTTAGAAGTGGTGTACAGGTGAGTAAATGATATTATGGCTACCTTGGAGTAAGGGACATTAAAATCCCTTATATCATACTATGCTTTTGTATTAAAAGAAATTTATTTTCGCTCCTAGATGGAAATTAATATCTCGGACAGGTAGTAGTTAAGGTAATGGCTTAACTAGCTTATGCCCGTAGTCGAGACTGAGAGGTCGATCGATCACATTGGGTCTGAAAAAACCCCAATACGTATAGTACAGCAGTGAGGAATATTGGTCAATGGCCTAACGGCTGAACCAGCAACTTGGGGGAATGGATATATATTAGAGATAATATATAGTACCGACTGTGTCGGATAAAGTTCTAGATAGAATAATGATAATGACAATTTTCTATCTATATGTCTTGACCAAATCTTGTGCCAGCAGTCGCGGCAACACAAGGGAGACTAGTGTTATTCATCTTTATTAGGTTTAAAGGGTACCTAGACGGTATGTCATGCCCCAAAAGGGAACGGATATACTAGAGTTTTATGTGAGAGGCAAATATAGTACTATTGGTGTAGAGATAAAATTCATTGATACCTCTAGGCACGGGTAACGGCGAAGGCAATCCTCTATGTAAAAACTGACGTTGAGGGACGAAGGCTCGGGTAGCGAATAGGATTAGATACCCTAGTAGTCCGGGCAGACAATTATGAATGTCATAGATTAGAAATATTTGGTCTATAAATGAAAGTGTAAGCATTCCACCTCAAGAGTAAGGCGGCAACGTTGGAACTGAAATCATTAGACCGTTTCTGAAACCAGTAGTGAAGTATGTTATTTAATTCGATAATCCTCGAAAAACCTTACCACAATTTGAATGTTAATTAATAAAATTAACACATGCGTTGCATGGCTGTCTTCAGTTAATGTCGTGAGATTTGGTTAGATCCAGGAAATTATCGTAAACCCTTGTTCTTTATTTGTTTGAATAATGCAGTTAACCACTATATTGGATTATATAACAGGGACTAAGACAAGTCATCATGGCCTTAACATTGTGGGCTATAGACGTGCCACATATGCCTTTACAAAGGGATGCAAAAGTGTGAACTTGAGCTAACCCCTAAAACAGGATAAAATATTAATTGTAGTCTGAAACTCGACTACATGAAAAAGGAATTACTAGTAATCGTGTGTAATCATAGCACGGTGAATTTCATCTCAGCTAGGTACTAACCACTCGTCAGGCGCTGAAAGGGGTGTGTGCAATAAGTTTGGTTATAGTTAATTTTTAACATAAGTAATTGGACTTATATATTTTTAACAAATAATCTTCGTATGCGTGACCCTGATTGGTGTTAAGTCGAAAAACCAAAAAAGAAATTGAGACCTTCTTTGTACTTTCAAGAAATACCAAACTCCGGGGACACCCTAAAGCAGTTTTTGTCAAGTCTACGTATGAAACAATAAAAGTAGATGGCCTTTCGTAATGGATAAGGGTATGGCAATAAGTTAACTGATTAATCGAAAGGTTGAATGGGCTATCGCGGATCTAAATTGACTCTATTCTCACTATCCCTCCTCCCAGTGATCACTTCTTTATAAAGATGTGATGGAGGAAATAATATAGGATATAATCTCAAGTATTTTTATATATAGTTAGTAGGTAGATCATAAAAGAGCAACGAGCAGATGGTATTTGTAGGTCCACTGATTACTTATAGTATAATCGAAAATGGTAAATAATTAGTTTTTTACTCTTCCGCATAAGTTAATATTAGAGAGATATTAGACGGATTATAAATGACTTTTATTACCGAAGTCTAGGATCTGAATAGTTCCAAGGTGGAATATTAAGGTGTGCTCTATATACAGTAGAAATACTGGTACTTAATCAACTTCGTCTCAGACCTAAATACAAGGAGTATATATTTTGTACATGGTCGAAGAAGGATAAATATGATACGGTTCGAGTAGGGGAACTTGCTCGGGAATAATTAAATATTAACAATACACCCACATATAAAAAAAAATTTTTTTTTATTCTTGGATATGTTTATATCAAAAAGAATAAAATTTAAGGGGTAGTCTTACATATATATCTTTTAGATATATATGAAAATAGATGAGGATGGTCATAGGGAGTATGTATTTTAAATTATATTTTTTTTCTTTCAATATGCTGCTACTTAATATATTTTCTATGTTCGAATACTTCTTTGATATTTTTTACTTTTTAATTGATATCTTATATGGGAATTTAGATGATATCATTTTACTATCAACTATGCCTGTTGTAGTAAAAGAGGGTTCTAAGTTACATAATGAATATGTGGTGGGATTATCTGATGCGGAAGCTACATTTACTATTTCTGTTGCAAAGGACAATAGAGTAAGAAAATCTTCTCGTCGTTCATCAGATAGTTCTAGAACTATTTACTCTGTTCACCCTTCTTTTGCTATTTCTTTAAATATTAAGGATTTACATCTAATACAAAGTTTACAATCATTTTTTGGAATAGGTAAAATAAAACAAGACTTAAAAAATAATGCCATTGTTTTCTATGTTAATTCGGTGGAGGACTTAATTAATGTTATTATTCCTTTCTTTAAAAGTCATCCTTTACTTTCTAAAAAATGAGCAGATTTCCTTTTATTTGAAAAAGCTATTAATTTAATTAAACAAGGTGCTCATCTTACAACATTGGGTCTTACTGAGATTGTAAGCATTAAAGCTTCTATGAATAAAGGTTTATCTGAGAAGTTAGCAGCTCAATTCACTGATATTTCTTTAGTCGAAAGACCTGCAGAGACAAATCAAAGTATCAGAGACGGTAATTGAATTGCAGGATTTGCAGACGGAGAAGGATCTTTCTTTGTCCGTGTTATAGTGGCTAGTACTGCAAAAAGTATTAACCGTGTTGCATTTTTCTTTTCAATAAATCAGTCAATTAGAGATAGTGATTTGATTTATAAAATCGCTAAATTCTTAGATTGTGGTGCTATCAGCAGTAATCAAAAATATATTCAATTAAAAGTATCTAAATTTGAAGATATAGATAAAAAGGTTATACCGTTCTTTAAAAATTATCATATGCATGGAATTAAAAACCTAAATTATCAAGATTTTTATCAAATTATGGAATTGGTACATTCTAAAGTACATCTTACTACAGAAGGTATTAATAAAGTTAAAAGTATCAAAGAAGGTATGAACTTTGGCATAATTTAGCTTAAATTAAAGCTGTTTTTTTTCTTTTAGACACAGTTTAAAGTGCTCACCTACTAATTGTACAATATGACAAGATTCTCTGCAGTCGGTCATCTAATTCGGTACATATGTTTAGTTTATTTTACAGATTCTTTAGTTTTAAGCAACTTATTTTGATCATTAAAAAGCATTTTTAAGTTCAAATTAGTTATTTCGTATTGTATATAAACATATAGAAGTTTTAAATACTTTTTTTATTATTTTTTTTCTGAAGGTAGGGGAACTTGCCTGGGAATAATTAAATATTAACAAAACACCCATATAAAAAAAAATATGTAATAACTGTTATTACATATTTTATACCTGTCGACGCAAGATATCTTATTAGACAGATTGTTATAAGATATCTTGGGAGTAATTAATATATCTTAATTAGTATATATGAGTATTTCTATTATTTTATTAGTAAATATAAGTATTTCTATTATTTTATTATTAAACTGTTGATAATTAGTAGCTTTTTTGTGTTGTAAGTTCTATAGGTGTACTTAAACATACAATACTCTCTTAAAATTTAATCAGTAGTGAATTATGAGATGGGAAGGTGCGCCGAAAGGGCTGCAACTTGGAGGGAGGACCCACCTGCTCACTTATAGGAGTTTAGAATAAGTGCCAGAATCCTCAGTTCCCAGCTGTCTCCAATAAAACACTGGGAATGTAAGCATGAGGATAAAAGGGGTAAACGGACACCACTTGCATGGTTGCATCTATACATCCGATCTAAATGGTCGTCGAGGAACGATATACTGTTCTCGGGCGCTGTAACCCTTTTAACTAGTAAAAAGCATACAATCATTTTAAAAATTAAAGAGTAACACGCACCTGCCAAAATAAATCAGTCAACTAAGAGAGTGACAGGAATATAGATACACAACGGTCTAGGACAGCTGGAGGGGGAAACCCGTCCTGTACCTCGAATGTAAGTACCCACGGCTAGGATGACGAACTTGAATTAAACGTCGAAAATGGCACTCACTCGGGCTATAAGCACAGATGCAAGCATGTCTGCTTATATATGTTCGCTCTGAACGATTCTTCCCGCGTTCAGGGAAAACTATACGAACATACGTGAACTTCTCTCAGATTTAATCGGCGCAAGGGCCTAAAGGTACAAGGGAAAAACCAAGTTGCACGCTACTCCGGTAACTAACCGCCTCTCAACGAAGCGGGGTCGGAGTCTTCGTAGTAGGACAACCAGAGTCCGAAGGGAGGCATCTTTACTCGATAATGCCCAAAACAATTGTAGTCCTCAGCCTTGAACTGTAACCCTTTAATTAGTAAAAAAAAAAAAATAATTTTTCTTTGAAAATCAAAAGGTGGACCAGATCATGTCCATTCTTGGCAAGCTGACGGTAACCGCCCAGCACCAATTATGCAGTTACTACAATCTGAGGACATTTTGGAAATCAACCTTGCAACTAGGATCTGGAAGTTAAAGTACTAGAAGACCAAGGTTGATGGAAGAGTAATTTGGAGAGCCGTAAGATAGGAAACTATCACGTACGGTTCGGAGGGCAGGGTAACCAATCCACTGACCCCTACATACTTTTTTTAATATGTTAAAAAATTTTTTTATGTAGCACTTTCGTTTTAGTTTTTTAGCCTAATGTTTTTTGATTTATATTTTACTAATAGTGAGATAAAATTTTTATCCATTATTCCTGTTGTCATTCATTCTAATTGTGAAGCAGATATGAAATCAACTCTTAAGGATAATAAAGATAAATCAGGGGTGTACCGTTGAACTAATAAAGTTACTGGTGATACATATATAGGTAGTGCTGTTTATTTATCTAGAAGATTAAGAGAATATTTTTCTACTAATTTTCTAGAAAAAGAGGTGCTTAAAAATAATAGTATTATATACAGAGCATTATTAAAATATGGTTATTCTATTTTTACTTTAGAAATACTTGAGTATACTGATAAAAGTTCTGTTATTGCAAAAGAACAATATTTCTTAGATATTTTAAATCCTAGCTATAACATCTGTAAGGTAGCTGGTTCTAGCTTAGGGCGTATAACTCATGATAATACACGCTTAAAACTTAGACACGCATGACTGGTTAGAATATTCAGAAGTAAGGTAAAGATATTAGTTTCTCAGAGTTTGTTTTAAACATGTTTGAAAGTAAATTAAAAGAGTCAGAATTGACTCTATCTAAACTTCAAATTAGCTTTGAAAAATTAATTTAAAAGAAAGCAAAGTATCTTTATAAACCCGTATGAAGATCTTAGCTTCTACTGCAACAGCACAAGCTGTATTGGTTACAGATTTAGAAAGCGGGGTTACTACCTTCTGCTAGAAATGCAGCTCTTACATTGGAAGCAAGTAGTTCTACTATTATGAATAAGCTTAATGGTAAAAATACTAGGCTTTTTAGAGGTAGATACTTAATAACTAGTTTAATATCTAAGTAGTTGTTCTTTAGTTTCGAAATGATAATCGTTTGTGAAGCGAGCACGCTCTCTATATTCTCTTTGCATTTATAGGGGAACTTGCTCGGGAATAATTAAATATTAACAATACACCCATATATAAAAAGGGGGGGGGGGTGGACCACCCCAACCCCCCCGCAAGCTTGCGGGGGGTAGGGGGGGGGGGTAGTCTAGTTTCTTTTATTACTATTTTTTTAGAGAGAGAATAGTGATATGCAATCGGTTATTAGAGAGCTAATTATAATTTGTAGCAGACTGGGGTTAATACTTCATATTACAATTAGCGACTCCTTAACCTTACTGACCTATTATTGCGACTTCTTACTAGAAGGACTATTACATAAAAGGAGATCCTTGTCGGTAGGAATACTCTATAGGGTAAACTTGGGCTACCTAATTAGTATTTTAGGTTCCCTATGATCTTCAAATCAACAAGTGAAATATCTTGTTGAGGTACCAAGACAAGCCCAACGAAATAGGTATGGAAAGAATTTCGGTAAATGAATTCACATTTATAGCCGAGTGAACATAGACTATAGGTGCTACCGAAAAAGTATATATCTAAAGAGGTGACTCTTTGGAACTGCAGGCCACGATCATGGCCATTGGCCATGGCCATGATCGTGGCCAAAGGCCGGGGGTTTAAGTAAGTGTTCACTAAACTACTATCAGTAGGTAAGTTTTGAGGTACTACTGAGGTTGATGAGGACGCCTTACAGGGCGCCTGGGATAAGTAGTCCACTATCGTACATAGTTAATTAGGGATGAAACTAAGGTCCTCATGGGAACGGAACGAAAGAGTTTATTTTGCCGCTTTATTTAATAGGTTCAAGTCCTATGTTATTCGTTTTTATTTATATTTTTAGCCTGTGTAATTTTTTTTTGTTATTTTTATGCTTAAAAATAACAAAAAATAAGGGCTACGAGGTCCCCCCCCCAGAGGAGTAAAGAATCTTTAATGGCAAGAATGCCATTAAAGATTCTTGGCGACAGTAAGAAGGAGGAGACCGGTCCTAAGGGATCTGGTTATAGTATTAAGAATTTTTATTTTTATTTTTATGGCTTTTCATTCCTCCATCATTTCTATATATAGAAATGATGGAGCCGGCTTGTTGAGAGAAAATGGAGGGCTTTGCCCTCCCCTACCACTAAGGTGGAAAGGGCCCCCCCCCCTCCCTTGTTTTTTTTTTTATTAAAAAATATATTTTTTAATAAAAAAAAATAACCAAAGGGGAGGGAATAATTAAATATTAACTATACACCCTAATATATAAGGAGAGTCCCTTTATTGGTAAGAAGGGTTGAGCTGTAAACTCAATAGTAATATACTTTTAAGAGTTCGAATCTCTTCTCTCCTAGTTTTAGTCTTTTTTACTAATCCTACCAGGCTTGTCCTGTTGGTACCTTTCCAACCACCCTTATTTTTTTTTGTTGGCGTACACCTAGTAATTTATTGCAAGAAATTACTTTTCCTTTATTTTTTGTAATATTTTTGGCCTTAATAAAAACTACAAAGGGAGGTCCTTTGGTCCCCTTATTTTTGTGTATAAAGCTAGCATTCTCCGTACTTTTTATTTCTCGCCCCCCCCCAGTAGTTTAAAGCAGGGGGGGGGGGCGAGAAATAAAATAACACATATAATGCTGGAAAAAAGTACAAAAAAAATTACAGCCAGCCCTTTTTATGGTTTGTTAAAAGCCATAAAATAATACATATAATAAAATCATACATGTAATAAAAAAGTAAAAAAAAAAATTAATTTTTTAAAAATAAAATTTTTAAAAAATCCAGCTGGAGTTACTTCGTTAGGGGACTAGAAGAAAAAATTAAACTAGCTACAAAAAAAAAAAGGAGATAAAGTAGCCCACCTTTTTTCTTGAGGATAAGGAGGGGTTATACCATAAATATGATTTTTTTATGAATGTATAAGAAAATATTTAACTTTAGTGTGTTTATTACGCTTCAACTAAAGACTCCTCCTATTTCTGTTGTTTAAGCTCTGCTTAAACTAAGAAATTTTCTTATTTTTTTTTTCTTTTTATTTATTTTTATATTATTATATTTATTTTATCTGCTCCCCCTTTTCCCTTTCCCCTTTGCTGCTTGGATAAAAAAAAATAAAAATAAATGAAAAAGGATACTAGTCCCCCCTCCTCTCTCTCTCTCTGAGAGAGAGAGAGAGAGAGGGGGTCCTCCCTTACCCCCATACGGGGGTTAGGAGGTCTGGGGACCACCCCCCTAACCCCCTAATTTTTTTTTTCTTTTTTTTTTTTTATTTATTTTCTGTCCCGGCTCCATCATTTCTATATATAGAAATGATGGAGCCGGGAGGGATTATATTTATATTTGTTGCCTGATTAAGAATCCGTCGCGGATTTTATCGGCTCCTTCAGGAGCCGATAAAATAAATTTTTCCTCCGAATCCGGTAGGCATTAATCGGCTACGGAAGGAGCCGATAAAATACAAAACACTGACGGTGGAGCGATCATGACCTCCCCTCCCCCCGCAAGCTTGCGGGGGGGGGGGGGAGAGGTTTATTATCATAAACCGGCTCTACAGTTTTCTTTTATTTATTACATAAATAAAAGAAAGATTAGTAGAGCAGGGGTTTTTATTCGGCGGCGCCCTTCACTTTGTGTAGGCTGGAGAAAAAAAATAAGGGGGTAAGGGGTAGTTTTTAATGACTAAATTTGTTTTTAAAAGGCCATTAATAGCCTTTATAGCTCAACGGTAGAGCGGAATACTGTTAATATTTTGATAGATGTTCGATTCATCTTAAGGGCTTAGTGTAATAATTAATTAATATAAAGTAAATGACGTTTAATGGCTTTTAATGGCATAAAAATTTATAAACTTTAAAATAATACGCGTTAGTTAAATGGTATAATGCTGTGCTACGGACACAGTGTTATAGGTTCGAATCCTGTACGCGTATTGTTATCTTTATATATTTCTTAATTATTATTCTCTCTTAATTTTTTATCAGTAGTGAATTATGAGATGGGTATATATTGTAAAAAAATGTCTAGTTTATTTGTTTTTAATGAAAGTTTTACTAATGGTTACAGAGGTGATCTTTTGGATTTTATATCTTTGACTGCTATTTTATGTGGTATATTTGTAATTATTACTAAAAATCCTGTTGTATCTGTTTTATTTTTAATTGGTTTATTTTTAAGTATATCTGGCTATTTAATTATGTTAGGTATAAATTTCATAGGTTTATCTTATTTATTAGTATATGTTGGTGCCGTATCTATACTATTTCTTTTCATATTAATGTTAATAAATGTTAGAATATCTGAATTAGTAAGTGACACTAGTAATAGTATACCATTAGCTATAATAATAGGTATACTATTTAACTATGCTGTATATGAAATATTGCCATATAGTATTGTAACTTTTAATAGTTATACTGTAAACTTAAATAACACATCGAAAGATCTTCTGTCTAATAATTATAGTGGCGATTACATAAAAAAAGTATTTAGTTTTTCTAACGATAGTAGTGAAATAGCTTTTGTATCATCTAAAATATGAGATGGTAATTTAGCAGAAACTTCACATATAACTAATATAGGAAATATAATGTATACTAGTTATTCTATATGACTTATGATAACATCTGTAATATTACTTCTTGCGATGGTAGGTTCTATAGTTATCGTTATTAAACAAAAAAAATAATCTAATCCTGTAAATAACATATATAAAAAAAGATATATAAAAAATTAATAGTCTCGGCCGCCTTAAGGCTGAGACCCCTCTCCGAGGTGGAAAAAAAATATATATAAAAGGGATTAGCTTAATTGGTAGAGCGTCTACTTTACACGTAGACGGTTAAAGGTTCGAATCCTTTATTCCTTATAAAAATATATAAACAATAAAAGCAAAAAAAGACCTTAGCTTAATGGTAAAGCATGTGCCTTTTAAGCATTATTATGCGGGTTCAAATCCCGTAGGTCTTAATGGCTATAAAGGTAGAAAAGAAAAAAATAATATAGATATACTAGCCCCCTATATTTTTTTTTATTCCATAAAAAGAACTAAAAAAAAATAACGGGGGTCCGCGGAGCGGCCCCCCCCCCCCCGGAGTATTGTCCCCCCCCCTCGTGTTTTTTTTTTAATTTTTATTAGATAACCCCCCCCTTACCCCCTTACCCCCGTGTGAGGGGGTAAGGGGGGGGGGGAGGGAGGGGGGGGGTTGGTGTATAAATAGTAAATACACATAATAAGCTAAATAGTTTCCGTCTTTAACTGAAGCAGCAGAATATTTAAATGTAATTAAGTCTTATCTTAGCAATTGCATTATACAAGATAAACCTTGTAAAGATTATATAGTAACAAAAAAAGTTAGTAATTATTTTTGTAGTTAAGTGATAAATTATATAATTTGTCGCTGATTGTAGGAGGAGGGCAAACGGTCATATGTTAATTGGTAAACAAATCGTCTTCCAAACGAATATTGTCGATTCGAGTTCGGCTGACCGTATTTATATATTTATACATACATTTTTATATATATATTTATAAAAAATAAATAAAAGCCAAACGATGTGTACCTATTCTAATTCGGTTGGTCATCCCCCCCCCCCCCCGGCTTAAGAGTCACCCTGCTTTATTTTTTTGTTAAAACAAAAATAAGGGACGGACTCTTAAGCCAGGGGAATAAGGGTTAATATCTTAATTGGTAAAGAGCTTTCTTGTCGAGAAAGACTATGCCGGATCGAGGCCGGCTTAACCCGATATCTAAATAAAAAAAATTAGTTAAAACACTAACGGATAAACTTACTAAGATATTATCATTTATATAAGTTAAATTTAGAGACTACATGCTAATATTAATTTTTAATACTCTAAAGGAAAAGTTGCCATTGGTAAGGCAAGATATTTGCTAAATATTGTGTTTTTACACCTGAAGGTTCAAATCCTTCCTTTTCCGTATATTAATTTATAATTGTATTACATTATTACGTTGATTTGTAATTTATGGCATAATATCCTTTAATATACTTTTTATTGGTGCCAACCCCCCCGATTTTTTTTTTAGCCCGAGATTATTGGAGGATGTTAATTGTATTGGTGTGAATTACTCTATATGGTATTATTCTTAACTAATCTTTCTTTGACACTATATTTTCTCTTACTGCTATAAAAGTAAAGAGTAGGATGGTACAAATTTAAACTATTTTTATGTACCACGCGGATATGCGTAGTGATTTTTGTATATTTTTTTATTTTTTTTTTATTTATTTTCCTAGTCCCCCTTATTTTTTTTTTCTTTTTTTTTTATTTTACTTACTATAAAATAAATATAATAATAAATATAAAAAAAAATAAGATTAAGTAGGGGGGGGGGGACTATATTAACCCCTGATCTTTCTTTTATTTATATAAAAAGATCAGGGGGCTCCAAGCAGCCCTATGTGTTTTTCTTGTTTTGTGTATAAAGCTAGCATTCTCCGTAATTTTTTTTAATCAATATATTATTTTATACTTAAATAATGCTGGAAAAAAGTACAAAAAAAAAATCCGCGACGGATTCTTAAGCGGCGAAATAAAAAATTTCTTTTTTTCAAAAAACATAAATTAGGAGCCGGACAAATATAAAAATTAATAAAAAAAATAAAAAAAAATAAAGGCGTACACCTAATAAAAATTTATATTTATTAGCCTTTCCCCTTTATTTTAGGGCAGGCTAGCCTTCCCAAAAAAAAATATAAACTTTAACATGAAGAGTATAGTTTAATTGGTAAAATAGGAAGCTTCAAACTTCAAATTTTCAGTTCAAGTCTGGATGCTCTTGCATAATTTTGATCAATTTAATAAATTAAAAGTTAATTTTAATAATAGATGTTAATATTTAATAACCAATGTAGTATAAATGCACACATTGTGTTTATAATATTTGATTAAGTCCTTTTTTAATATTTAGGACTTAAAAATTATTATGAAATCTGGTTTCCTACGGTGCCTGATCTTGCTGTGTTTCTTTTTTTTCCTACCTATCCCCTGCATGGTTTTATTTTTACAAATAAAAAATAAATATAATCCCTCCCGGCTCCATCATTTCTATATATAGAAATGATGGAGCCGGGACAGAAAATAAATAAATAAAAAAGAAAAAAAACCTGCGTAGGGACAAGGGTGTAGATGGACCTTGCTGAAGCCAGAGGGTTAGTAATTGCTCTCAACACCGGGGAGTCCCCCCTTATTTTTTTTTCTTTTTTTTTATTTTACTTACTATAAAATAAATATAATAATAAATATAAAAAAAAATAAAAAAAAAATAAGATTAAGTAGGGGGGGGACTATATTAACCCCTGATCTTTCTTTTATTTATATAAAAAGATCAGGGGGCTCCAAGCAGCCCTATGTGTTTTTCTTATTTTGTGTATAAAGCTAGCATTCTCCGTAGCTTTTTTATTCAATATATTATTTTATACTTAAATAATGCTGGAAAAAAGTACAAAATAAAAATTCGCGCCGCCTCCCACCCACCCGACTCTAATTATCTTTCTTTTATTTATGTAATAAATAAAGCCGCCAGAAGAAAACCGTAGAGTCAGTTTCCTTTTTTTTTATGCCTAATTTTTTTTTTGTACTTTTACATGTTTGTAAAAGTACAAAAAAAAGGGTAACCAGCGGAGTTGCTCCGCATACTAATAAAAAAAATAAAAAAATAAGAAAAAGCTACAAAAAAAAAATTAATTAAAAAAAATATATTTAAAAATCACGCTTTGGTTATTTTTGTTTTGTATTCTTATTGTCTTGCTCCCCTCCCCTCCCCTCCGCTACCAATAAAAATACAAAAAAAAACACACGAGTTTTGTAAAAAACTAGTACATATTTATTTAGTTTTAAGGTTCCTTAGCTTAATAGGTAAAGCGCATTTTTGATAAGGATGTGATCGACGTTCAATTCGTCGAGGAATCAAAATCATAAATAATTATGATAAGTATAAGAGAATTGACCGAGTGGTTTAAGGTGATAAGCTTGAAACTTATTTTAGTATAACCTACTAACATCCGTTCGAATCGGATATTCTCTGTACATAAACATATATACACGGGTCAGAGCCGGGTTGGTTAGGCGCCTCATTTGGGTTGAGGAGTAGCTATGTTCGAGTCATAGTGACCCGAAAAAAAAAACATGTGTATTATATACTATAATAATAATATTGTAATTCTTAATAGTAAGGATGATTGATGATGAATGATATGTAATGTGATATTTCATCATAACACTTTTTAGTGTTATGATGGTAAGTATATAAAGAAACTATTATGGATTATAAAAGCTATATATCAAAGAGTCTAATGTGTTGACTGTTCTGACCTGTTCTTTCTCGCCCCCCCCCCGCATTACTGCGGGGGGGGGCGAGAAATTTAGAACATGGTCGAAGACCCTGGAGATAGAGTGCACTTCTAGGGAACAATCTTAAAAGAACCCCTACTAACCAAGGTAGTTGGATCCACTAAACTCTTAGAGAAATTATATTAATAAACGAAGTGAATTGAAATATCTTAGTAACTTCAGGAAAAGAAATCAAACGAGATTCTATGATTAGTGTGAATGAAAGTAGAAAAGCCTAATAATTAAGCAAGTAAAATGGATTAATCTGTTTGAATATAGGGGAACCTTCCTCTAAGGCTAAATATGATATATAAGCGATAGTGAATTAGTACCGTGAGGGAAATATATTGAAATAGTAGTTTTATAAGCAGCTCAAGTTAAGTTAAAAAAAAACGAGAGCGTACCTTTTGTATAATGGGTCAGCAAGTTAATATTAGATGCGAGCATAGCACTATGCCTAGATAAACCGATTATGAAAAAATGATAAGTATCTAATATTAGACCCGAAGCCTAGTGATCTTACCATGATCAGGTTTATAAAAGACCGAACGGGTTATCGTTGTAAAGATATCCGAAGAATCGTGGTAAGTTAGTGAAAGACAATACTGACTAGGATAGCTGGTTTTCCGCGAAACCTATATAAGTAGGTAATTCAAGTAACATCTTAGCAGGTACAGAACTGTGATCTCAGGCAAAATTATATTATTTTAGATTTCTAAGATAATAGTTTTGCATACATCGGGGGATCGTGAAGATTTTATCGGTGAGTATTTGCTCTCGGAAGGGCAAAGATGAATATTGAATAATCAGACATAGTACGATAAGGTTGTATGTCAAAAGGGAAACAGCCCAGAACAAGTGTTTAAGGTTCCAAAATTATTGTTAAGTGAAATTAAGGAAGTATTTTTCATATACAACCAGGAAATAGGCTTAGAAGCGGCCATTTTTTGAAGACCTCGTAACAGAGCACTGGTTCAATTATAAATTAATGCAAATTAAATTATACAAGTTAAAAGCGCCGAAAATATAACGGATCTAAAACAATATACCGACACCTTGTCCATAGATATAAATATATAGGAAGTTAAAGATTTATCTTTAATTTCATGCTTCCGAAAAATAAAATGTAGCAAATATATTGTATTTATGGGGTAGCGGAACGTTGGGTAAATCATTAGATTTTTACTTTTTAAGTAAAAAAAATAAAGGACGGACTTACGGGCCCGATCCTTGTAAGATACCCCAAGTGAGAATGCTGACATGAGTAACGAAAAAGGGGAATACCCTCGCCTTAAGCTTATGGGATTTCTTTAAAGTAACGGCCTCTAAGTTTATAGACCTGCCCTAAAGGACTAAACGATGAGAAAATCTTATATATGTGTGACAACCTTAGAATATGTTAATCTATTTAACATAGATATAAGAAGATTATGTATTTCACTGAATCTGGCCGTGTTTTAGGTTTATAATTTTGTCCAACCCCTAATAACACTGTTGGCTGTGTTTTAGGTTTATAGTTTTGTCCAACTCCTAAAAACACTGTTAATGCATTTATCATAGAATCGAAAGGCATTAACAGTGTTAATACATTTGAAAGGCATGATAAATGCCTATTGGTTTATTCGAAGATAAACTAGACCAGTAAAGCTGGATACCTATAACTATGCCTATTGGTTTATTCGAAGATAAACTAGACCAATAAAGCTGGATACCTATAACTGCTCGCTACAGGGCCTCGGATCGTAGCAGGCCTACTGGTTTCTTATTTTTCCGTGCTGATTTATATAGCGAGTATTTTCAGTACATCCTTTCCCCCCCCGCAAGCAATCCTGCGGGGGGGGGAGGAGGAAACTGTATAGTAACACAGGATGCTAAACAGATGATTAAATGGATTAATATATTGGAGTACTAAGTGTTCTGGAAAAAAACATATGCTATGTTTAAGTTGTCGCAATAAACGGAAACAAGTGTTTAACGTGCTGCAATAAACTGAAATAGATGAGCTGCTTAAACCTAGAAACCGTACCTAGAAACTACCACCAGTAAGCGAGTAGAGAATACGAAGGCGTTTGAGCTAACAATCATTAAGGAACTCGGCAAATTGACTCCGTAACTGAGGGATAAGGAGTGCCATTCTAACTGATTAATATCAGGTTAAGAAGAGGAGGCACAGAATGGTGTTGTACGACTGTTTAATTAAAACACAGCACTTTGCGTAAGATGACAAATCGAAGTATAGAGTGTGCCGTCTGCCCGATGATGGATGGTTAACGAATTTACTTAGCTGACTAAAATAGGCTTGGTTTTGAAGGAACCCCCATTCAATGGCGGCCTGCTTTGAGATGTAGGATATCTCATGTGTGGGACAAACTATCAAACTCCGGGGACACCCTAAAGCTTCTGATACCAAGCAATAGCTGAAAAGCTATATGTGGCTGAAGTAATTACTCAGGTAAGGTAACAAGTCAGAAGACGATCGAAAGAGAAATGGGTTATCGCGGATCTAAGTCAACATTATATTCAAATAGTCCCACAAGCCATAAATATAGTGTTGTAAAAGAGCAACGAGTAGACGGTAGTTGGCATTTTGATAAAAAATGTTTAAGGTGTACTCTAATGGGTTTCGAAAGAAATTATCAAATAAAAGTCCTTTCTAACCAAAAAAGGTTATATTCAAATTATGGTTCTAATAAGATAAACCCTTGATTTATCACGGGATTTTCGGATGCGGAATCAACTTTTAATATTCTAATTCAGCCACGTTCTGACAGTAAAACGAAGTGAAGAGTAAAAGCTATATTTGCTATTAGTCTTAATAATAAAGATATAGCAATTTTAGAACATATTCAGGCTTCATTTGGTGTTGGTCGTGTATACACCTCAGGTTCAAAAGTTTATTATAGAGTAGAATCGTTTAAAGAATTACAAGTTATAATAGATCATTTTGATAAATATCCATTAGTAACAGCTAAGAAATTAGATTATGCTTTATTCAAAGAAAGTTTTAATATTATTAAACTTAATGAACATTTGACTGAAAAGGGTATATCTAAACTAATTGAACATAAAACTTCACTTAATAGAGGTCTATCTGAAAATTTAAGAAATAAATTTAGTGAAATAAGTCCACTTGAAAGAGTAGAATTTAAATTTGATGGAATACCTAGTTCTTATTGAGTAGCGGGATTTGTAAGTGGAGATGGTAGCTTTAATATTAAAACTACAATAGTCCGTTCTGGTAAAGTACAATTAAGATTTGCTGTTAATTTACATATTAGAGAAGAAGAGGTAATCAAAGGATTAGCTCGCTTTTTTAATTTTAAAGAAGATAATAAGTATATTTATTATACTAAAACTTCAGTAGCAATTCAAATTGTAAATACTTCGGATATTTTAAATATTATAATACCCTTCTTCAATGAATACGAGATTCAAGGAAGAAAAAAACTAGATTTCATTGATTTTAAAGAAGTAGCTGAAATTGTTAAAGCTAAAGGCCATCTAACAGAAGAAGGTCTTAGTAAAATCTTAAATATTAAAGACGGTATGAATTTAAAAAGAAATTAAAATAATTTGAGTATAATTTTTTTTTGTATGATAAATTTTATCGCTATGTATCTATAAGGGTCCTAAGGTAGCGGAATACCTTGGCCGTTAAATGCGGTCTTTGCATGAACTCATCCCTAGTTTAGGTAGATTAGGAGTAAATAATTACCTATATTCCCCCGTGGTCTTTTAATAATACCTACAAAATGCAAAAACCACTTTGTAATTCTGAATAGTAAGGGTGTAAAAAAAAATGTATCTACATTTTTTTTTGTATCCCTTATCTATAGAAGTTGTTTAGTACATTTTTATAAAAACCAAAGGAAAATTAGACCTTTATATAATAAATTCATGAATAACAACAGGTTAAAAAATAATTATAAACAATTAATTCCTGCTCATAAAATAGCTTTAAATATCCTTGAAAAGAGAATGGCAGTTACAGCTGAAATTCTTAATCAAGTTTTATCTTTTTCTGGTTTAAATATTACTCAAGAATCTCTTGATGCATTAGTTGGCAGTTCTAGGTTAGTATTTACAAATCTAAGTTTAGACACACTTAATTCTTCACAATTTAAAGATGATCTGGGAGTTATGAGAGATAGAGTGCCAGGTGTTTATATCTGAACACATATTTCTACTGGTAATAAATACGTTGGTTCATCTACTCAATTAGCCCGTAGATTAGCAGGTTACTTCAAAGGTACTCATGCAGATGCGGGTAAATTTTTACCTCTTCTTTATAAAGAAGGATTGAGTGCATTTAAATTGGAAGTTATTGTTCTAAAAAACAATTATGTGGTTAACCATGAATTGTTATTAGAACAGTATTTTTTATTACATCCTGAATTTAATCTTAATACACTTAGAGTAGTTAATAGTATACTAGGTGCAAGATCTAAGTCCTTATATATGTATACTAAAGATTTCTCTGAGTTAATACACTCTTCTTCTACGCAGGAAGAGTTTATATTTAAGCTTAACATTCATCACTCCACTTTTTCTAAATGTTTATCTACTGGTTCTCCTTTTCTAGGTAAATATGTTTTTACTAAGGACCCTGTTCCAGGGGCTAAGGTAAATAACATGTCTCTTACACAGATAAAATGTCTTTTAGATCAAGATAGATTAGTAGAAAAGGATTCTAAAAGAAAAAGTAATCAAATATTACTTAGAGATGTCGATAATTCAGACAACACTAAAGTATTTGATAGTGTAAAAGCTTGTCTTGAGTTCTTGAATACTATAGGTAATTCAAGTAAGACTACTTTATTTAGACGTATTTCAAACAATGAACCGTATCATGGTTACATTTGTGAGTGATACGGTGAGAAGGTTAGTCTTAAAGACAAAGCTATGGAGGTTGTGGTGACTGATGTTGCTACTTCTGAAGTAAAAAGTTACACTTCTTTTAGAAAAGCTGCTTCTGCCCTTGGTACAACAGGACCTACTCTTAAAAATTATGCCGATAACAGGATACTGTTCGATAATAAATACAGAGTAGAATTTAATCATCCTAGTATTGAGGACTAGTTTGGTTTATCAGCACATATATCTTTTTTAGCTAGCTCCGTAAACAGATTTAATTTAAATATATTATTTTTTACTTTATAGTATTATAAATTAAAAAAAATATACATATAAAAAAAAAGTTATTCATGGTTAATATTCATATATTATATAGGTCGTTTAAGACACCCACCTAAAAGGTTAAGTTTATAAATATAGGTAATTATTTATATTATCGGTATCAATAAATCCGATAATTGTGCAATAAAGAAGCAAACTCCAGGAACACCCTAAAGCTCTTTAAACCAAGGTTACATAGGAAATATGTAACTGGCCTGATTAATGACTCAGGGTATGGTAATATCTAAAGAGATAGACGAAAGAAAAATGGGTTACCGTGGATCTAAGTCAGATTTAGTTATATTATTAAATCTGTAAAAGAGCAACGAGCAGATGCTTCTTCAGGTATTATATCCATAAATATATTATAAGTTTGTTATAGAACATAATAATAATAATATAATATCTGTAAGGTGTGCTCTAGTCGCCGGGAAATCCGGTTCTTAGGAGAAACTAAGTAACCTAAGATTAAAGTTATCGTAATATACCTAACCTAATGATATATATTAATTATCTTAATTATATAATTATAATTAATTTAAATTGATATGTTTAAGGTGAAAGTTACGAAACGGAATGATAAAACGATACAACAGCTGTCTCAATGATTGGCTCAGTGAAATTGAAATAGCAGTGAAGATGCTGCTTACCTCTAGTTAGACGAGAGTGCGACTAGTTAAGTGCTTAATAGCAATGTGGTGAGAACCCACCAAATAACCCATCATTTGAGCTCATACGGCATGCATTCGAAGTAATTCTTTTGTGTGAAGCCCGTTAAATTAACAGTTTATGACTGTCCAACCTACCTTTCTATACTCGAGTAAATAGGAAGATAACTAGGTTGGTGAGCTAGATTACTAAGGATAGTTAACACGAATCCACGTTTGAAGCGTATATACTAGGTTTTGAGAAAAAATATTTGTTGATTGTAGAAAAGAGTTCTCGTTCTTTTCTTTATGGGTCTAATATCAACATACGTATAGTGGGATCCTAAGGCAATCATTAAGGTGTTATTAAGTAAACTAGGTAAGCCCAATGTTACCCATCTAATCATCTTTTTTATAAAAAGATGAATTTAGGTGGAAGTTCAGTCGTGAGGCTGAATATATAACAGTGGGTAAAGGATGTTCTAAAAAGCGAATGCCTTGCGGTAATAGCGAGGATAGGATCGAGAATGATCTAATTCGAAAGAATGCAGACTTAGAACAGGCGTTAATAAAATTTATACATATATTTAAAGGCAACTACATTTGTAGTTATGGACTTTTCTTGCACACATATTTATTACTTATTTGTTGGCTTTTCTTTTATTGGTTTACTCAAAAGCATCTAAAAATAAGATATTTAGAAGTACTTTTAACAGAAAAGCTGAGGTGTACCGCGTAACCTTGCGAGGGTTACTAACATAAAGATTATACGCGGGTAAGGGATGTCCCTGCTAATTGCTTAGCTGTTCTTATGTAGAGAGACCAAAGGATTTGATACATAAGGATGGTATTGATGATGTTTAAATTTTAAGATGAGTGGTTAACCTCTCCTTTGAAGAAAAGGAACTATAAACACTTTATGGGGAAAGGTGAAAACCGGGATACATAAAACTTATAGGGAGGAATAGTAGTACAACAGTGGAGTATTTAGGAGTATTATAAATATCTTATTTCATCCCTTTTTTTTTTTAATTAATACAGAAGACATGAAAGCATTAAAAAATATAAAATTCTTATTTTCTACTGATCTTAAACAGGCTAAATGCCAAAACATCTCAATCCGAACAAAATTAGTAAGAGAGTACTCTGCACTTTGTTCAATTCAAAAACAGGATTTCAAATCCTGTTTACCTTCAGGTATTAACCTAGCCCCTTGGTGGGTTTCAGGTATAATAGACTCTGAAGGAAATTTTTCGATTTTTACACAAAAAACTAATAGTGGGCATAAAATTTCTTTGGCTTTTAAAGTAACTCAAAAAGAACACTCTATGGGTATTCTTTTAGATTTGCAGAAATATTTTGGTTGTGGTAATATTTATTTCGATAATAAAAAAGAAAACGCTTATAAGTTTAGCGTTAATAAAATAGAGGATATAATAAACAATGTTATACCTCATTTAGATAAGTATCATTTATTGACATCTAAACATCTAGATTATCTAGATTTTAAAAAAGTAGCTTTACTTATGAAAGATAAACGTCATCTTAATAAAGAAGTTATGGATGATATTCTATTAATTAAAAATAATATGAATAGCTTACGTTCTTTTGAGGAAAGATGATATCATCTTAAAAAATCTGAACCTATAGAATTAAACAATGAATGAGTTCAAGCATTCATAGATGGAGAAGGTAGTTTTCAATTTGGTATTGCAAATGCTATGAGTAGAGGAAAACCTTATACAGCGTTAACTCCTACTCTAGAAATAGCACAAAGTAATCACGACGTAGGTATTCTGAATGCTTTCGTTCAATTCTTTGGCTGTGGTTATTTAAAGCCTAAATATGATATAAATGATATAGAGGCCGCAAAAAGTTCTCGTATTGTTAATAGATTTGTAGTTAATCAACATTCGGTAGTTACAGAATTTTTTGATAAGTATCCGTTATTAACACGAAAATATTTAGATTATTTAGATTGAAAAAAATTAATTAAACTAAAGGCTGAAAGAGCACAGGATACTCCTGAAGGATTACAAAAAATGAAAGATATTAAAGCTTCTATGAATAAAGGTAGAAGTTAATAAATTTTTTTATCGAAAGACTCCTTGGGTGGTTTCTTTTTGTTGTTTAATTGATATAGGTTTATTGTTATTGGTTTAATTTATAATTAAACTTTAAATATGTGTATAAATTTAATGCTCGAGCCGTATGCGATGAAAGTTGCACGTACGGTTCCACGAGGGGGAAGTTTTAGTAATAAAATAACCTATCTCTACAGACCCTATGCAGCTTTACTGTTGCTAGTAATTGGGTATGATCGAGCAAGTTGTAGTGTATAAGGTAGTCGATGAGATACAATTGAAACACCTTTACTTAGTTTATCATACCGGTAGGATACTCTTTATTAAAAATTCGTGTTTCGGACGAGTAAGGATAAATCTACATTAATAATCCATAAAGGAAAAGGGGATATTTAATATAATAGCCCGGGAAACAGTTGCTAGTGGACGGTTTATGCGGGGCACAGATCCCATAAAAAGTACCTGGGTATATCCAAAGTTAATTTTGTAAAATTGCATATAGCAATTTAATATATCTTGTCTTATTTTCAAGGAAAAGAAGACATATATATTTTATATTTATTTTGTTATTAGTTATGCATATAACTAATTCAGTTATTTTTCTATTGAGTTAGAATTATATTTTTTAAACTAAGTAAGATTTTAACTATATGGGAAATAGATGTAAAAAAAACATTAATCGCCTTACAAAGTAAGCTTTAGAGTCCTAGCGAAGCAACTCATGTTTTGGACGGACTCTAAGCGGTGCGGTAATGTTTCTAGTTGTTATATTTGTATGCTTTGTTATCAAAGATATTCTTATAATGATTTTGATATATACTTCAAAAGTTTAACGGCTTAATCTTGCTTTACTGTTTGACCTACACGTCTTTCAGTCGCTTAAGCGGGGCATAAGATCGCAAGACGCAGAAAGGAAAGGTCTTGTATTATTGAAAAAGCTACGCTAGGGATAACAGGCTAATTGCGCCAGAGAGTACAAATTGAGTGCGCAGTTTGGCACCTTGAAAAAAAAATTCATAGTTTTTTTTTCATAATGTGCATGTATTTTAAATAATAATTTTTTAGTAGCTACTTTAATGAAGAATTTGATCAAATTTGAAGACAATATAAGAGATATGTTAATTGGTTGTTTATTAGGTGATGCTCATATTGGAGTATCTGGAGGTAATAAAGCATTTATTACTTTTGAGCAAACTACTAAGCACGAGGATTATGTCATGTCTATATACCAGACATTGAAAAATGCTGGTGTTGGTTTACATGATATTAAGTATTACTCTAGAAAAGATTCTAGATATAATAGTGTTAATGGCTCTATTTATTTTAAGACTCATAATTCTGAGTTACTTTTTCCTTTAGCTAGTATGTTTTTATCAGAAGGTAGTAAAATATTACCTTTAGGAATAGAGCAATACTTAACTCCGAGAGCGTTAGCTTTCTGAATTTGTGATGATGGCCAATTAGTTAAAAGAGGAGGTATAACCCTATGTACAGATAACTATACCTTAGCTGAAGTTGAGTTATTAATTCAAATATTAGCTAATAAGTATAATGCTAAATGTTCTATCCATTATAAAAAGGGTAGAGCTGATAGATTGTATCATAGAATCTACATAGGTAAAAACTCCTTTGATAACATTAAGCCGTTAATTACACAATATGTTCATCCCTCTTTTCTATATAAATTACATATAGGGGAAGAAAACAAATAAAAATTAATTAACAGGTCTCTCATATATAAAAAATACATTAAACATTATGACATCGGGGGTTTCTTATAGTAATATAAGATTAGTAGTAGGCTATATGCTGGAACTTACTATTATTTATAGTGACAATCAGCAGGGAAGTTTAAGTCTTTATAAACACCCTCAACGACTAAACGCCTACATCCAGAATAATATTCTACTCTCGAATACTGGATGAATATATAGTCTAAACCTTAAGGATACTTAAGGATTAATAAATTAGCGATGTCGGCTTAGCTCATCCACATGAATGCAGGAAACATGAAGGGTACGACTGTTCGTCGATTAAAGAGCTACACGAGCTGGGTTAAATACGTCGTGAGACAGTATGGTTTCTATCTTCTAGAGGAAATTAGAGTAAAATAAGGATAGCCCCTTCGTACGAAAGGAGTTGGGTATGGTAACCTATGGTTTACCTGTTGTTTATACGCCTAATATTAATATGATAATTACCTTCAAAAGGTAATCTTGCACTAGTTGTAGCTGGAGGCGTAACCCCTGACCGGACACATGTGTATTGAGGGTATTGCTTTTACTCAAGTAAGTATATATAGTATAGGCATGGCAGGAAGGCTATGTTAGTTAAAGATAAGTGCTGAATGCATATAGGCACGAAACTTACCTTAGGATACTCTTAAATATATGTAGTAGAATACTACGAATATTACTTTTTAAAGTATTTATAGGCTTTAGCTTTTAGAGTTTTAATTCTTTTAGGCATAAAGTACTAATATTATTATCAACTAAATAACATACTTATCGAAAATATCTTTTATTTGCGGATTGATGTAATAGTAACATAACTGGCTCATGTCCAGTATATAGAGGTGCAAATCCTTTGTCCGCATTCTTCTCATCATTTTTTATTGGCTCCATTCTGTTTCCTATCTTTTTTTTTCTTTTTTTTTTTATTTATTTTCCCTCCCGTAAAAACACTTAAAAATTTAAGTGTTTTTACGGGACAGATTATATTTATTTTATGGCATTTGTAAAAAAAAATAAGTCTCTTAGCCTTGCTATATTTTTTTTTCTTTTTTTTTATTTTACTTACTATAAAATAAATATAATAATAAATAAAAAAAAAAGAAAAAAAATAAGAGACCCCTCTCCGAGGTGGGCCTAAAAAAAATAACTTAAGTTATTTTTGTTATTTTTTTAATGCCTCTCTCTCTAGAGAGGCGGCTCTCCAGCGTTTGAGACCCCTCTCCCTCCTCCTCCTCCTAGAGAGAGAGCACCCCCATACGGGGGGGGGAGCTGGAGTGGTGAGGTGGGCAAAAAAAAATGATGGAGGAATGAAATGTATCACTAATTTTTTGTGGCTAGCATTCTCCGTACTTTTCCCCTACTCCCCCCCCCCCCCCTGCTTTAGCACCCCGTACGGGGTGCTAAAGCAGGGGGAGTGGTTCCAGCCTCCAAAGGTATTAAAAAAATAAAGAACTTAAGTTCTTTATTTTTTAGGTCGGAACTCCCGTATAAACACTTCACTTCTTAAGTGTTTATACGGTACAGATTATATGTGTTATTTTATTTATAACAAGCCATAAAAAGTACGGGCTAGCTTGCAGCAAAAAAAAAAATAAGTGAAGTGATAGAAAATGGAAAAATTAAACAAGCCTGGTTTGCATAATAGTAATGCACCCGTTTTGTAATCGGAAGATATGAGTGCAAATCTCGTACTGGGCTTATACATAATATTTGCATGATCTAATTAAAAAATTATCTGGATTATGTTTTAAGGCTATAGCTTAATAGGTAAAGCAAGCTGCTCATGATAGCTCAGATAAGTGTTCAACTCACTTTGGCCTTACTTTCTCTCCTCCATCATTTCTCTACAATAAATGCTGGAGGATAGAGTATTATTTATTTCTTTTTTTTATGATAGGTAAATAATAGTACTTCATCTTTATACTAAGTATTCATATAAAATATTTAGAATTTAGTGGTAACCAACCCGCCTAGCCCTAAAAAGTATCCCACTTCATTCCCTCCTCCAACACTTCGGCCGCAATTTCCCTCATTATTTTTAAAATAATGAGGGAAATGGGCCGTGTTGGAGGATAGGTTGTTTTTGTGGGCCCTTATTTTTTTGTACTTTTTATGGCTTGTTATAAATAAAATAACACATATAATCTGTACCGTATAAACACTTAAGAAGTGAAGTGTTTATACGGGAGTTCCGGCCTAAAAAATAAAGAACTTAAGTTCTTTATTTTTTAAATACCTTTGGAGGCTGGAACCACTCCCCCTGCTTTAGCACCCCGTACGGGGTGCTAAAGCAGGGGGGGGGGGGGGGGGGGGGGGGGGGAAAAGGGCGGGCCCCAAGCAGCCACAAAAAAAAATTTTGGTGGTCAACCTTCTAGTTAT
>JAFISB010000087.1:98707-152729 GCA_022560015.1 Diplodia mutila | reverse complement strand
CCCCCTCGCCGCCAAACTGACATCCCCCTCCCAGATGTACTCCAAACACCAAGACTTCGCCGACGCCCCCCCCCCCCCCCCCCCCCCCCCCCCCCCACCCCCCCCCCCCCCCTCCCCCCACCGGCCCCCCCCTCCCCCGGTCCCCCCCCGGGTGCAACCCCCCCCCCCCCCCCTCCCCCCCCACCAAACACCCCCCCCCCCCCCCCCCCGCGGCCCCCCCCCCCACAACCCGCCAAAAAAAACCCCCCCCCCCCCCCCCCCCCCCCCCCCCTCCATCATGCTGAGCATCAATATGTAATACGTACCATCACCACCTCCTCCGTAGAGCCGGGCTGCGGCGACGGAAGCAGTACAAGAAGAGCGGGCGAGTCGGGTGTCCTGCAGACGCAGACGGTGCCGCGGGAAGAAAACGAGCCGAGTCGGTGATCTCCACACCCGGGTAAGAGGCAACAACAGTGTGGCCCATTTCGTCACGAATGGCGGAATCAGCGGCCGCTGTGCACTTGGTGTAGAAAAGAAGAAGAGGAGGAGCAGGGCCGAGCGGTTCGGTGTTTTATGCGGGCAAACGACGGGTTCGCCACGAGGTTTACACGACGGACCGCATCTGTCCGCCTGACGCAACCCGCATCTCGTCAGCAACGCACACGCAACCCAGGTCTCGTCACCATTTCACGTGCAAGAGCGCAAGAGCGGATGCTCCCCCTTCCCGCAGCAGAACACCAAAGAAACAGAACCAATCACGCGTGAGAACGCAAGTGCAATGAAATGCAACTCCTCCATCATTTCTACCACCACGAAAGCAAAGCCAAGAATTCATACAAACCACTAGTAGTAACCCTCCTTAGTCTACCCTCATCCCACAAACCCCCTCAATCCCCTCCTCCCCTATAACCCTCCCCACTCCCAACCCGCCTCCAGTCCCCCCGAGTTCCCCACCTCTAGAACACCTCACTCTACCCCCTTCCCATCCCCCCAGACCACACCCTAAACAATCCCCCCCTCATCAAACACATCCCCCGCCACCGCCTCCTCCACCTCCGCCAGATCCGGCCAGCCCATGCGGTACGTCTCCTCGAACGCCAAGATGCTCAGCTGGCCCAGGAACGGGCGCACGACGCCGAGGACGAACTCCATCTTGCCCATCGCCTTGGCGTCCGCCGAGTCGCCGAAGACGCCCGCCTCCTGCGCCGCGCGCAGGACGGGCTGCAGGAGGGAGCGGCGCCTGTTGCCGCCGTCGTCATCGCCCTGGGCTTCTTCCCTTGCGGCACCACCGCCGCCCCTGCCGCCGGCCGCCGTGGTCGGGGTGTTGGGCGAACCCCCGGCGGCCGCGTCCTCGCCCGCGGTTCCGGCTCCGGCGCCGGAATCCCCCGCCGACGCGGCGGCGGCGGCGACGTTGGCGGCCTGCCTCTCCTGCAGCGCCTCGGCCACCTCGTCCACGAGCGCGACGGGCCGCCAGTCGAGATCCGGCCGGTACACCGCGTCGATGGTGTCGGTGAGGAACAGCCACTCGTGGAGCTGGAAGTCGTCGTGCGCGATCGTGACGAGCGTGTCGAGCAGCTTGCACGCCTGCAGGAGCGACAGGTTGTTGTACCGCTCGTGCTGTTCTTTATCATCCGGCAGCGCCGACGCGATGGCGTGCGTGAGCTCCGCCGTGATGACGGGCCACACGGGTGCGAGGTGCACGGGCGAGATGCGCAGGACGAGGGCGCGCAGCAGTAGGAAGATGTCGGCGCGCGTGGCTGAAGAGGGGGATGACGCGGGCGTTGCCGTGAGGAGCTCCGTCAACTTCTCCAGGATGCCGCCGAGGTTGACCGTGTACGTGTCCTCGGGGTTGGCGAGGACGAGGATGGTCATCCGGCGCAGGTTCAGCTGTGTCTTGCGGTCTGCTTCGAGCCGTGCGCTAGTTGCACCGACGCCGAACATGATGCCTGCCGTGGTGGGAGCATTGATTCGGGAGAGTAGCTCCGGTATGCGGTCCTTGTCGTTTTGACTCCACATACGGAGGACGGGTAGCCACTTCTCTAGCGCAAGCTTCGTTTCGGTGGCGAAGAACTTGGTATCGTTGAATGCGGCCTCGATATCACGCTTCCATGCCTTGGTTGCAGCCGGAAGCGAAGAAGTGCGAGTCAACTCGTAAATGAGGTCGAGCAGGAGGGGCGAGACGGTCTCGGGGAAGGCCTTTGCGCGGAAAGCGGGACCAATGACATTGGTACTGATGGACGTAGCCGCATTCGCAATCCTGTCGTTGTCGACGAGGATGAGGGGAAGCTTGGGAAGTATCGACACCAAAACTGTTACAATATCCGAAGATCGAGTGGCAGAGCTGCCGTTCTCCTCCGGGATCTTGTCAATAGACACCGAGGACGTGTCTTGAAAGTATCCCATTGGACGGGTCGTGAACGTAGCTGTAAGCAGACGCATGAACAAATCCTGATATCTTGTCAGTACAACACACACGTAAGCTGACCATCACACTCACCCCAAGGTCGCGGCGCATGCGGCGCTGCTCGCCAAAGTTTGTGTTATCGACCTTCTCCGCAAGTGTGGCAGTGAACTCCAGCAACGCAGGTAGAATCTGGCGATGCGGCATAGGATTCGCCAGAACGTCTCTCAAAAACGTTAGGCAGTCCGGCCAGATCTCATCCATAGCATCGTCCTCCAGCGACTTCGTGTAGTCAACTAAGAACGCCACCAAGTCGGTATCAGCAAGGTCGGATGTCAAGGTCGACATGCGGTGCGGATCCAGTGCGTGCGGATTTGTTCTGCTGTAGACGGCATTGAATATCGCAGGAGTCGTGTGCTTGGGACTTGACCCGTTGAGAACGTTGAGAAGGCTCATGACGGCGTTCGCTTCTTGGCTTGCTCGCGGAGACCGACACCAGACAACAGCTAACGTTTCCAAGCACTCCAAAGTCTCCGCAGTGAACAGATGCTCAAGGATGCGTCTGGCCCTGTTTCTCATCCGCAGGGATGTGTACCCGAAAGACGCAAGAGAGGTATGGTCATGCTTGGAGTGGCCATAGCCTCCCCACGACCAGATGCCGAAACAAATGCGAACCGTGTCTTGGAAGCAAAGAAGGACCGTGAGTCTGCTATTCGCGGTGACAGCTCGAGTCTGGTTAGCTTCGTTGGCGAAGACACCAGAAACCATGTTGCCAAAGAAGCCCTGGGGCTGCTCCGGCGTTTTCACCGTGGTGACCTTCATTTCCTGAAGGACTAGTCTCTGATGAGCATTTGCCAGAATTTGCTCCAATCCGTTCATCAACGCAATCAGTGTCGACTCTGGTGAGATCGAACCAGGGTGGACAGATTGGCTGAATGTTGACTTCAGCTGACCGAAGGTCAATTGAATCTGCTTGCACAAGCACTCGACCAAAGGAAGCAAGTTCTGGAAAATCGTGTCCGCAAAGAGAGGCAAGACTTCAATCAGGAATTTGACCCAGTCGTCCAGAACCAGTCGGCTTGATGGAGAGGAGAACCCATTCCTGAGGCACTCGACTAATTGAGGTGGTGGTGCAATTACAGGGATTTCTTCCTCGACGGCCTTGTCCACTGATTCGCGAATACTCCCTGTGCGTTCTCGGGACATCCTTTGTTCCACTGGCGATACCGGTACCACAGCGCGCAAGCGGAGTTGAAGAGCAGCCAGCGTGGCTTCCAGTAAAAGTGATTGCAACGATGGGCTGGCAGATTGCAAGCGAGCCATGAGGAACGACTCCAACTCGAGGTCCTTGAGCGGCAAAGAATACGGGTTCAGTAAGATTGCGCGGATAGTTGAGATGGTTGTTCGGTACAGGGCATCGATATGCGGTTCTGATCCGGAGGATTTTGTCGAACTCGAAACTGACAGTGCACGCATGCAGATGCGGACCAACAGATTCTGCAGCATCAATTCCTGCTCCTCGTTCGCAGATGGATCCACAACTGGGACGTAGTCTTTGGAGAGAACCACCCAGGTATGATCGGAAGACCAACGGAAGATGTTGAGTAGCTGTTGCATGTAATACAGACACTCCTTCGAGTCGTCTATCAAGACAGGCGGCCGAGCGGCCGATGCCTCCAGTCGGTCTGTTGATTGATACTTGATGCAGTGGAGGCTTTGGAGATGAGACATTATTATGTCAAAAACGCGGTTCAAGCTGGGGAGATCCTGCAGCCATGTGCGGACATAAAAGAAGAGTTCAGTGCCTTCCTCTGACAGAGCATCCAGAAGCAAGAAGAGTGGCCGAGTCAGGACGGATTGGTAGCCGCCCACCAAACTATTAAGGCCACTCAGAACAGGCAAGCCGCTCGTTCGTCTGGAGAGTCTGCCAGGTTTTTGAGCTTGTTGGTTCTGTTCGTGAATCGTATGGGTCCAGAGTACTGCCAAGCGGCGACCAGCGTCCGCCGCATCTGCTGAACCGGACTTGGCCGTAGTACTCGTGGCCTGGGTCATCAGTGAAGTCACGGCAGCTTCGACGAGGTGGTCTGATGCAGTCATGGCCTGAAGTTGCCACAGGCACCTTACTGCCTCGACATGGTACTTGGGTCGGAAAGGAGATAGATAATACCAAGTCGACACCGCCAAGGAATTCACGAGATCTGGCATACGCTCAGGCGGAAAGAAAGCGGGTGAAACGTTGCTGGGTTGGAATGCCGTCATTGTCGTCGTGACCGCGATGATTGAAGAGAAAGGTATACAGTGTTCGGAACCATTGGCCTTCTCCACTTTGATAGTTTCTTCAAATGCCGCCAACAGATCTTGGCTGCTGACAACGGTTGTGTCGGAGACCCTTGACAGGATGCTAGAGAGCAGTTTCGTGCTGGTCTCTTTCATGATGTCGGAGGTGCTGGCACGAAGAGCGTTGATGAAGAAGGTTACTGTCTCTTGCAATAACGTGTTTCTGAGCTGGACAGAAGAGAATGGAGCGCCTTCTGTTTCGAGATTGCCGTGTTGTTCGTTGTAGAATGCTCGTACCCGTTCAACGGTTGGCGTGCCCTTCGCCTCCGTCTCCACCTCGGGACCATTGTCAGCGAGTGCGCGGTCGGATATACTCTGAACCAGAATATCCACAATGTCCAGCTTCGTTGTCAAGATGAAGTTTTCTGTTTCATTTTGATTTTTGACAGAAGGTGGGGTGTGGTTGAGCATTTTTAGCGTAGCACACGCTACCAAAGGAATGTGGTGAAGTAACATTTCTTCTTCCCGGATGTTGAAACGAGTAATGATAAACTTGGCCGACTTCAACTTCTGCAGCACCTCGCCGCGATCCTTGGCATTTTCCGGCATGGCTTCATCCAAGAGTTCGAACAGTTTGCCCCAGATGAGTCCGCTCTCCACGCCATCGAAGAAGATGCTGGCACTACGTAGGACCTCCTCGAAATTGTCCCTGCTTGTAGATTCGCCGTAGCGCCGAGCACTTTCGAGAAGGGGCAGGAAGACAGACGGGACAAGGAGTCCGCCTACCTCCCAGCGATCCATCAGAGACAAGCAAACTCTGAAAGGCTTTGCATGTGCAGCGGGCGATTGGTCGCGAGTGTTGATCATGAACATGATTCCATCTGTGAGGGCGCGCAAGCCGTATCTTTGAAAGTAGGCGGCGTGATGTGAGTTGATATCATTGGGATCTGCCTGTCCGTCCGCTCCGTCAGCGTCGGTACCAGGGTCAGGCCCCAGGAACCATGACCAAAGTCTCCGATTCAGACTCATATCCCTTCTCGTGACGACTCCGGCGGCGGCCGATACCAATCGTTCCAGATCCTTTCCATCGATCCGCACTTGGAGGACTTCGGAGTGCAACGGTAACGAGTTGACCAAGAGATCCAGGTACCCTCTTTGGACCAAGAGTTGGCTATCACCGAGACCCGCAGCAAAGCACCTAATCAACAAGCCCGGCTCCGGTGCAATGGCAGCCTCCGCAGCCATGGATAGCGCCTCAGCGGGCACATCATCTTCCTCCGTGGCGACTACAGAATTCCGCCTTTGTTTCGTCCCGAACTGTGGTAATCTCCGAACCAGATACGCGAGGGCTCCCTGACGGCGGGGAGCATTGGTGATGGTGGCCAGAAAGAAGCACTGCCAGAAGTATGAGTCCTGCGCGTCACCAGCACCGTCATTCTTGCGCGCGTCGTCACCACTTATTGTAAACCTCAGCTTGTCCACGATCTGCAGGATGCGTTCAAAGTCCTCGGCGGTCTCGTCTTCCAAACCGGGCAAAAGGCACAGTATTATTGATTTGAGGGCCGGTCTTAGCGCCTGCGCGTCGACGGCGAGGACGTAGGTCTCGATGAGGGAGAGGAAGGCAGGCCGAACGGAGAGCGAGGCGAAGGAGAGGACGGAAGCGAGGCCTGGGAAGTAGACGTGGAGATTGCGGGAAAGGGCGGAATTCTGGATTTGTGAGCCAATGCTTCGCTGCGCAGTGCGGGAGCGGCTGACCTTGAGAATGGAGAAAATGTAGGCGTAGACCTCGAGGGCTTTCTGGTGTACGCCCGAGGGTAATGAGGGATTGAGGCATTGGGCCAGGCGGGTTGCGATGGTGGCGCTATGGGGAACGTGGGGCACATCTTGCGGGTGCGTCTGGATGGCCTGCAATATGTGAGCAGCGTGGGCGGCGCAGAGGGCTCGGGCGTGGGCGTACCTTCAACAGGCGGCCCAGGAAGGAAATGTAGTCAGCCCATTCTTGTTGTGGAGTATCGAACAGAGCGAGGGCGCGCTCGACGTTGGACTCGTAGCGGCGGAAGGCCTTGTCCTTCTTAACGGGGGCTGCAGGCATGTGTGAGCGGGGCCTGGGAGCTTTCTCGAAGCTTGGTGGAGCTCCGGCGAACGACGTACATACCGTCCTCGAGTGGGCGTCGAGGCGAGCGGGCAGCGGGCGATTGGCCCACGGAACTGGAAGGCGAGGCAGCGCGGGCCTGCGACTGCGGATCAAGCGACATGGTTCGCGGGTGGGTGCATCAGGGAGGGAAGAGCGATCATCTCACAGCTCAGCTCGGCGCATTGCGCAGTCGTCGCGGCTGCGGCCTGGATGGCGGGCATGAGCTCCAAAAGCCCACGCGTCAACTCCGGTCTTGGCGCGTCGCGTCGTCAGGCTGCCAGGGTCGAGGGTCCCTCGCGCCTGCCGCGCACCCGCCGATCTCATTTTTCTCACATGGTTCGATGACCGCATTACCGTCGCACATGCTCTCAACCGTTTTTTCAATGTTGTCTCTCGGTGCCGGCCTCTTCTCATTTTCCGTTTCTCAAAATAGTCACAAGCGACACTAATGATTTACCTGTCTGCTACAAGTCCATTTCCTCCCGACTTCCCAGCTAACCCTATTGGCCCCCATTAGGTCTGAGGGTCATGTAAATGTCGCGCTTCTCACTGCAGAACATGCTCTCTGTGTCATCGGTAATGTCCTTTCCCGGGGCGCCCAGCTTGCAAACGAGGGGCCCAGTCCTCCACACTCCCGAGAGTTTTTCACTGTTTGCAAAAGAAAAATCGTCAGCTTCAACACGCCTCGGACAGAAAGAAAGAGGGAGGAAGAGAGGGAGCCGGTCACTTACTTGCCCACCTGCTTTTCTATGGCGACGACGTAACCATTCCTGGTGTAAGCATTTGGTTCCTTACTGATGGTCTTGAGGGTACCGTCGACTTTGAAGCGGTACGCAGGATTGCTGCAGGGGACGAAGAAGCCTTGCGGGAACCTGCCGCTGTTGGGGTCGAAGTCGCATCTGATGTCAAGGTTAGGCCCGTGGAGCCCGAACTTGACGCCTTGGGTGCTGATGACGTAGCCGTCTTGGATTATGAAACCCCGGATGGTGACGTTCTCCTCGTCGATGGTGGGGGCCGCGGCGACGGCGGCGGCGGCACCGAGGAAAGCAGCAACGGTGGACGAACGCATGTTGATGGCTTTGAACCAGGAATCTTGTGTTTTTTGTGGCGGGGAAAAGAGCGAGTGTTGGATCGGAGGATGCGCTGGAGAGTTGGAGCTGCGGTGGTAGTCGGATTGCAGAAGTGCCGGTGTTGCTTTTATAGACTTTCGAGGCCCGTTGAAGCAACCCTGTAAAAAAAAAAGGGTACGAAATCCCACGGTGGTGTTGTGGGGCGGAAATATCAGTGTTCATAAGGCTGAGTAGGGGTGTTGGGAAACTAACGCTAGATCGGGAAATCATGGCTGGCGGGAATGCATCACATGGCCTGGGAAACTCCATATACATATAGCTTACCGTCGGCAGCCCTGGATTGATTCACAGCAGTCTCGCCTTTACAAGCTTCTTCGATGTATTCTTGGGACAATTTTTAGCAAGCTGTGGCTTCATGGTCATCTTAATGCCCGCTTCAACGCTCAACTATCAGCACCACTGCTCCATACAGACTGTGCTCCTTTAAAACCAGTTACGAAGAGAGCTCAAGTTCCATATATGCAATAAACACCGAATTGCTTAATCCCTAATTACCCGGCTGGGGCCGGGTGCCACAGTTTACCCATTCACTGCTCACTGAGGGACTCACCACCCACGGGTACGCTAATACCACATCAACAACACATAGGGCCCAAGCTGAAACAGTCACAATCACGCGAACTGAACTGCACTCATGCCTATTTGCACCATTCAACGTAGTCCACGCGCTTAATCACCATCACGAAACCAAAGCGAAAAGCTAACCAGCGTTGCTTCACCGCACCGCCGCGGACACAAGTTATAAATGGGGCCAGCTACCGCACCGGAGACACCGTTATTCCATGATTCTCAAGACAAGATTGCTTGTGGCACAACTTCAAAACAGAGCCATCATCCCACAACGGTGGTGAAGAAGTACATTTGGGGTCAGGAATTTATTGCTCGTTTCGTCGAATTTGGATATCTTCAAAGTGCCCGTATGTACCTTCCTTCCTCCCTCCCTTCCCTTCGTCTCCATCCATCCGGGGTCATATCCGCAACTTTCCTTCCAAAAAAAAAAAAAAAAATACACGAAAGGACAGCGAAAAGCCCCAACACACACCCCCTACCCCTTACTCCCCCCACGACGCCACCGTACTCAGCGGGCTCGCCACCAACATCTGAATCTCCTCCATGCCGGGATACAGCTCCTTGATCTTCTCGAACTTCTGGTTCAAGATGCGCTTGTGCTTCGGATCGATGCGCGGGAACGAAAACAAAAACTTCTTCAGGAACAGGACGTCGTCGACGCGCTGCAGCGTGTCCTCGGTGGGCGCCTGCGGCAGGTTGATGACGACGTCGAGGATGGAGTTGGTGATCTCGAACAGCTTGTGCAGGATGCCGCTGCCGTGGATGCCGACGGCCTGGGGCGACAGGTGGGTGATGCACAGGCGCAGCTCGCTCGACAGCCGCAGCGGCATCGTCAGCGAGAGGTGCGTCGACGTCGACGCCTCCGTCGCCTCGTCCGCCCCCTCGTCGACGCCCGGCTGCTCCCCCGGCGCCTCGATCGTCAGCAGCATGCTCGAGATGGCCATCTGCCACAGCATCGTGCGCAGCCACTGCCGCGTGATGAGGATGTCCGCCTGCTGCATCGCGGGCAGCAGCGCCAGCTCGGACCTTGGCCACCGCTCGTCGTCCAGCTGGCGGTGCTTGCCGTTGATCCACGCCGACGGAATCCGCGAGCGGTCGCCGCGCCAGTAGTCGACGAACTGGCGGTCGATCAACAGGAACGTCCGGATGAGGTAGTTCCAGCCCTGCTGGATGGCGGGCTCCAGCGCCGGGTCGTGCGCGGGCGGGCCGGGCAGCGGGTCCAGCAGGACGGGCTCCCAGTCGGTCAGGGCGGAGAAGCGCTCGTGGATGAAGCACTCCCAGTACGCGCGCTGCCACCTGGCGCGGTCGGCGGCGCCCATGCCGTGCATCGTGGTGCCCTCCCCCTCGTCGTCGACGTGCATCATCTTGACGAGCGACTGCGCCTCGCGCAGGTGCAGCAGCGCGAGGTCCGTCTGCTGCAGCCCCATCAGGCAGATCTCGATGAAGATGCTGGTCATGACCTGCAGCGGCGTCGGCTTGAGGGTCATGCTGAGTCGCGGCCGGTGGTCGAAGCAGCGCTGGACGAGCGTCGCGATCTGCTCGCGGATGCCCGGCATGCATTGCAGGAAGTCGACCCGCGCCAGGTTGATGGTGACGGCGGCGAAGATGTACAGGAAGGAGACGGCCTCGTCGTCCGTGTGCATGCGCCGCACGCAGGCGTGCACGTCGGCCTCGGTGATGACCGGGCTCACCGGGTAGACGTCGGAGAGGTATTCCGGGAGGAGCTCGAGGAAGAAGGAGGCGTCCGGGTGTCCTGTGGCGGAGGGCCGGGAGATGGCGAGGGTGGTGGCTGAGGTTGGACTGAGAGCAGATGTGGGAGCGGGGTTCGGGGCGGGGGCGACTTCGAGAGGGGTGTTGGGAGAATGGGATTTGCTCGTGCTCTTCCTGTAGGACTGGATGACGGCGCCTCGGCCTTGGGCATGTTTCCTGGAGGAGCCGCGGGTGGGTGAGGTGTAGATGCACTTGAGGTTCAGATGCGAGCACTGCTGGCAGCGGGTCTGGCCGTTGCAGCGGACTTTGCGGCGGCGGCAGGCATCGCAGGCCTGCTGGGAACGTCGTTGGTTGACAGCCGCGGCGGGATCCATGGTTGACACATGTGGGGCATCAGAGGGGCCCTTGCGGTGGTGGTGAGGAGAAGGGATTATTTGGCGGGTTGGATTAAATAGCGCGCGTCATCCTTGGCATTTCTTCCCAGGGCCGCTCCCGCACTGCGCTAACCCGCCGCGGAAAGGCTTCGGCTGTGCCTTGCACATTGGTGTTGAAGTTTTCTGCACGAGGAAAATCTTCGTCTCCTGACACTCGATTCGACCGGTCTAGGGCGCCCTGTCATGCGAAGCCTTTCACATGCCGGCGGCCCGCATCGGGCCTCATCACCGAAAATAGGCGCGCGGATTTAGTGGCCTTGTAAGGACCGCATAACACTACGGCACAGTTTGGCTCCAAAGGATTCCACTGTTTCATGAGAACCATCCGGACTCTTCCGGTCGTGGACTTGCTAATCAACACCTGAGCGTGGACGTAGATCTCATGACTACTACAAATCGCCCATGCTATAGGTTGGAGAGTGGCGAAACCGTGAGACCCACTGTACATAGGGCTATAGCAATATATACTATGAGAAAAAGAAACAAAGTGAAAAATGCCATGCCTCGGAACTTCGTCAAATATCGTCAACACCTCACGCGTGCTCGACCTTCTCGACCCGCACATTCACCTCCTCCTTGTCGATGGACGAGCTGCTCGTCGACCTCCCCCCAGCCACGAACTGATCCACGACCGTGGTCTTGAACTTGCGCGCCGACACCTTCTTCTCGAACAGCACATCCAGCTCCGCGTACGTGCGGCCCTTGGGCTCCGGCAGCCGGAAGTACGTCCACACGGTACACAACAAGCACGACCCGGCCCAGAAGAAGCCGGTCTTCGCGCCCCAGTTCCACGCCGACGGGTTGAGCATGCGGGGGGTCAAGATGTTCGTGACGAGGCCGGTGACGTTGTACAGGATGCGGGCCAGCACCACCGTCTTCGCGCGCAGCCGGTTGGAGCTGAGCTCCGACACGAGCGAGTAGCAGACGGGGCCGACGGTGGCGTCGTAGATGAAGGTGTAGACGAGCAGGCAGCTGCCGATGGCCCACTGCGCGGCCGCGTTCTCGCGCGACACGACGCCCAAGCAGCCGATGACGGCGAGCATGACGAACATGCCGAGCTGGCCGGCCAGGTACAGCGAGCGGCGCCCGCACCAGCCCATCAGCGCCCACGACGAGATGGTCCCGAGCGCGCCGAGCGCGTACTGCGCCATCGACATGGTGAAGCTGTGCTCGGTGCTCATGCCCGCCTGCTGGTAGAAGTACGTCGAGAAGCCCATGAAGCTGCTGGCGCCGCACAGCGTCTGGATCGCCCACGTGAAGGTGACGACCTCGGTGCGGCGCCGGTCCGTCTTGGCGAAGCAGTCGCGGTACGACGTGCCCGCCTGGTGCGCCTTCTCCAGCTCGTTGGTCAGCTCCATCATGGCGACCGTCTCGTCGGCGTTGAAGCTGGGGTCCTTGGCCGACGACGTGAGCCGCAGCAGCGCCTTCTTGGCATCGTCGCGCCGCTCCTTGCGGATCAGCCACCAGGGAGACTCGGGCGCGTAGCAGAGCCCGATGATGATGGGGATGGGCCACATCCACTGCAGCGCGAAGGGGATCTTGTAGCCCCACTTGTCGCTGCGGCTGAGCATGCCGCGGAGCACCGACGACGCGATCAGCTGGCCCATCACCCAGCAGAGGTTGATGTACGTGGTGAGGTACGCGCGGAGGGCGACGGGGCAGACTTCGGCGGCGTAGGTGGTGGTGATGGTCTGGAATATGCCTGGGGTGGGTTGGTCAGCGTCAAGTGATGACGATGCATGAGTCGATTTTCTTGTGGAAAAACTCACCCCACGGGATTCCGCAGAGGATCTGGCCGACGAGTAAAGTGACCGTGTTCTGGGCGAAGAAGACGACGAAGATGAAGGCAATGACAAGACCCAGAGCGGTGATCATGGTCTTCCTGTATCCGAACCTCTCGGCGGCGATGCCGTTGACCAAGAGTCCCAAGATCTCGCCAATCAGGGCACCGTTGCTGAGCGCCGACTGCCACGCGGCAGTGAGCTGGTAGGTCCCGTCGGCCAGCTGCACGCCGAAGGCCTTCTGGAAGGGCTCGTAGGCGAAGAGGTTGTTGATCAGAACCTTGTCGAATCCTTCCATAACAATGCACGTCGACAAAAATACGGACCAGCCCACAGCGTAGGGGTATGTCTTGAGACCTGTGGCGTCATCGTCAGACGACGGTGAAGGATCTGATGGTGTGATGGTACCAACCTTGCCACAGGCTCATTTTCCGCTCGGCACGGGTGGCATTGGCGGCATCGCGGGCCAAGTCCTCGAGGTGAGTATGGCTAACGGACATCTGGCGGACCTCGTCGGCGCCCAGGGCCACAACCTTGGGCTCGGAGGCGCTCTCCTGGCGGGTAGCCATGCTGGCAGAGACAGAGGTCGGCAAATGATAGGAGAATTGATAACGCTCGACCGGAGTAGGGAGGTGGTAGCTTGCAGTGTGCAGTGTGCAGGAGTCAATGCAGTTTCAGCGAGGAATCCGGGGAACTATATAGGCTGCGCGCGTGGTGTTTGGCGACAGCTGCCAGGTTGGGGTAGTGCAGCCGTGATGGAGCCCATGGAAGCGGCTCGCCACCGGAAGACAAGGCTCTAGAAGGACGGGAGCGAGGCTAAAAACGCCCGCTTCTTCCGTTGGAGTCCAGAGCGGGCCGAGATTGCGCGAATTGTATGGGAATTCAACCACGCAGCAGCCCTCTTGGCCGCCGGGCCCTGCAAGGGACAAGCAGGGGCGGCAGGCGTCGCAAGAGCCGCCTGATCGTCTTGAATGTGCCGTGACCTTGGCGTGGAGTTACCCCAGATTTGCGGAGGGAGCGGGGAGAGGGTGTGCTACACCATGCCGGCCCGACATTGGACGAATCGCAGCCTCCGCATCCGCCGATTCGGAACCGAGGCCATGTCGGACCGACATATGGCCAATGAGAGCCGGAAGGGAGGCCCTCTCAGTCCCCGCCTCGCCCTGGATCTCCTCCGCAGCTTCCACATCGCGTAGTGCAAGTGAAACGGTTACGCGTTTATTGAGCGGAGCATCGCGGTTTCTCAATTCCGACCACCAGCAACATTGGGCATAAAGAAGCCCGAATTCCAACTTCTCCGAGGATCAAGCCACCCTCCTCTTTTTGCTTTTGGTCCTTCCCGAGCCCC
The DNA here is from genome assembly GCA_022560015.1 of Diplodia mutila. Taxonomy (NCBI): domain Eukaryota; kingdom Fungi; phylum Ascomycota; class Dothideomycetes; order Botryosphaeriales; family Botryosphaeriaceae; genus Diplodia; species Diplodia mutila. The sequence goes on along the minus strand of JAFISB010000087.1, from coordinate 138,962 downwards.
CCGGTCCCGCCCCTCCATCGCTCGGGGTCATCACCGCCGGACTTCTTGCCTGTTTGTCCGCGCCTTTATTTTTTCCCCGCGACTTCGACACATCCCGGCAATATCGTACCTTGCACCACCAGACCCCAGACCAGTTTTCCCCGCGACTTCGCCTAATCCGCGGACGCCACATACGCCTTCCGACGCAGACCACACCACACCCAATCATGACCATCATCGACGATCCCTGGTGGAAGAATGCCGCCATCTACCAGATCTACCCGGCGAGCTTCAAGGACTCCAACGGAGACGGCCTGGGCGACCTACCAGGCATCCTATCCGAGCTCGACTACATCAAGTCCCTCGGCGTAGACGCAATCTGGATCTGTCCCATGTACGACAGCCCCCAGCATGACATGGTAAGTGCACCCCTATCCGCAAACCGAACCTCATCCTCACGCTTCAACAGGGCTACGACATCTCCGACTACGAGAAGGTGTACCCGCCGTACGGCACGGTCGAGGACATGGAGCGCATCATCGCGGCCAGCCACGAGCGGGGACTACGCGTGCTGCTCGACCTGGTCATCAACCACACGTCAGACGAGCACGCGTGGTTCAAGGAGTCGCGCGCCTCCAAGGACAGCCCCAAGCGCGACTGGTACATCTGGCGGCCGGCCAAACACGACGCCCAGGGCAACCGCCAGCCGCCGAACAACTGGCGCAGCAACTTCGGCGGCAGCGCATGGGCGTGGGACGAGCAGACCCAGGAGTACTACCTGCACCTCTTCTGCCCCGAGCAGCCCGACCTCAACTGGGAGAACGACGAGACCCGCGCCGCCATCTACGAGTCCGCCATGGAGTTCTGGCTGCGCAAGGGCATCGACGGCTTCCGCGTCGACACGGTAAACGTACGTCCATACACCATCCCTCCCATCTCCCCCCCCCCCCCTCGCCGCCAAACTGACATCCCCCTCCCAGATGTACTCCAAACACCAAGACTTCGCCGACGCCCCCACCCTCGACCCCACCTCCCCCCACCAACCCGCCGCCTCCCTCTACTGCAACGGGCCGCGCATGCACGAGTTCCTCACCGAGATGAACGCCATCCTCACCCGCCACAACGCCATGACGGTCGGCGAGCTCCCGCACACGCACGACCGCGCGCACGTGCTCCGCTACGTCTCGGCCGCCGCGCGCCAGCTCGACATGACCTTCATGTTCGACGTCATCAACGTCGGCTTCGGCGGCGGCGCCTCCGGCCAGCGCTTCGACACGACGCCGCGCGCGTGGGCGCTGCGCGACCTCAAGGCCGCCGTCGCGCGCACGCAGGCCCTCGTCGACGGCACGACGGACGCGTGGACGACGGCGTTCATGGAGAACCACGACCAGGCGCGGTCCGTGTCGCGCTTCGGCAGCGACGCGTCGCCCGCGGCGCGGGAGCGCAGCGGGAAGATGCTGGCGGCGCTGCTGGCGAGCCTGTCCGGGACGCTGTTCGTGTATCAGGGGCAGGAGATCGGGATGGTGAACGCGCCGCCCGGGTGGGGCGTCGACGAGTACAAGGACGTGGATAGCCGCAATTTCGCGGCGTGGATGGAGGAAAGGCACGGTAGGGATGTCGGCGTGCCGAGGGCGATGGCCGCGCTGCAGCATTTGGCGAGGGACCATGCGAGGTTGCCGATGCAGTGGGATGATGGGTATCAGGCGGGGTTTACGACGAGTGACAGCCCGTGGATGCGGGTGCATGATGGGTATAAGGAGGTTAATGTGAAGAGGGAGGCGGCGCGGAAGGATTCGGTGTTGGCGTTTTGGCGGAGGGTGTTGAAGACGAGGAAGGAGTATGCGCCGAGTTTGGTGTATGGGGCGACGGTCGTGCGGGATTGGGATGATGAGAAGACGTTTGTGTTTGAGAAGAGAGGGAAGGGGCAGGATGCGGTGGTGGCGTTGAATTTCACGGATGAGGAGGTGGGGCTGGTGGTGGAGGGGAGGGAGGGGAAGAAGCTGGTGATTGGGAACTATGCGGATGAGGTTGAGGGGGTGTTGAGACCGTTTGAGGCCAGGGTTTGGGTTAGTGCGTGAGGAAGGGAGAGGATGCGGAGAGGTTAGAGGGGTGATGTAGAGGATGACGCTGGGTGGTAGATTGACGACTTACGACTCTTCTTCCCTTTCGGAATGGGATGCCCGGATATGGCTTTAGTCGGTGCTTGGAGAAGAATGAAATGAATGGAATTCTTGGAACAATGCCCTCAACTTAGTTGAATTGCCTGATGCCTTGCCTTATAGACAAGTCTCTGCTTTCAATCATTCTTTCAGTTCTACCATCGGAAAATTCCTCGATCATGTGTTGGTCCTTTCCTGTTTGTTGACTTACCAGAAGTGTTCAGTTCAGCGGATAATAAGACCTGTACGTATCATCATACCCAGGGGCGCTCTGGTACATATGGCGGCGTATTATGAAGGACCGCACTCGCGCGCCATCATTTCGTCTGTCGTGGGCTGTCAGCGGCAACTTTAAGCTTTGAATTGGGGCTATCGAGAGGTATGGCAAACAACGCACCTGACTCAATCCACCAGGGTTTATTGCACATGATTACCTGAGCACCTGTTCTAGCCAAACAGGAGGTTGGTCATTGGATTCAAAAGACTCTGACTCTGCTCTGGCAAATATCTCCTTCCACTCAATCCAACCGAGCTTCACAGTCTACTCACTGCAAAAAGAGCAGGTACGCGTACACTGCCTTGCGGCTTGGGGCTTGCTTCTTCCGAAGGCAGGTTCTCTCACTCGTACTCTTTCATACGTAAAGTAGAGATCAACGATGACGCCGCTCACCTACAGCGCATTTTGCTCACGGTCTCCATACTTGAACAATGCTGACGCACGTAAAGCAAGGAAATTGTTGAATGCTAAATTGTAAGCCCACGCCGTCCCGTCTTCTTCACCTTAGTCGCCGGCCACCGCGGTCACACACCCAAGCTTGTCTTCATCGACACCTGGATTTCGCTTCTCAAAAGAGAGGGAAAGGGACTACGGAGCCAAAATGGCAAGGCAGGCTGCCTTCAATAGCCTTTCCTGTCCCTTTGCTGACCAAGTAGTGAGATTGCTTCTTCTCGACGTGCAGAAGCGACAAAGCTGGTGATCATCAACGATAGAAAATGCTGAAGACGAGGTACGCAAAGGCACTGTGGCCAGACGTGGGAAAGATGAGGATGTATCGAGGCAGCAGCCGCCACAGTGTTCGTTAGCTTCCCAGTCAGTCCAAAGGCATTCCTATGCCTGTTCGACAATCCAATCCGTTGGTTGAACAGCTCAATCAATGACTACGGCGACAGCCTCTTATAGTAAAACTCCCCAACAGGCGCGAGCAGCCACGGGCGGCCTGCTGACCCCATCTCCCGCCCCAGCACATGCGCAACTTACCCACGTGGTGTCCAAACAAGCGGACTGTCCGAGTATAAAGGCCACCACACAAGCGCGCATCTTTCGCTTGAACTAGCTCCACCACTGGAAGTTTCGAGCTTCCCTGAGTAGGAGATGGTGTTCACTTTCCTTTAAGACTGAAAAAGCCCGAGTACTTCGTTGTCCCGGGTGCCGGTGCGTTCGCGAAATGAAAGGGCTCAAAAGCCTACTGGCCATGACGCCAGAGTGAAGGGCAATTTCGATCGTTCATGCTGGACAGCAGCGATATCAAGAAATGGTGGAGTGCGGCATTAGTCCGTACAGAGGGGCTGCAATCACACAGAACGCGGAGGCAAGCTTGATCCCAGCTCTCCAAGTGCGTTGCAATCCAGACGAAAGACAAGAAAGAAAAGTGCAATCTTCCCCAGAATCTCTAGCTTCTGTAGACAGTATACGTCTTGCCATGTGTTGATGTTGGCCGACAGAACCACAGCAACGAAGCAGAAAAGAAATGTAGTCGCACTAAGCTCACTATTTAAACCCAAACCCAGCAAATCACGACGGCCAGCTGCCACCGACACAGATCCTTCCTCCCATCGCTCCAATCACACGAGCTACACCTCCGATTCGACCCAAAGGAGCTTCGGAGCCTGCCAAAAACGAGTGATGCACCCCGCAGCCAGTATAGAGTCATGACAGGTGTGACGGAGCGGAGCAGTCAAGCACACCAGTATCCACCGGCTGCGACCTCATTCGCCAGCGCGGCGAGCTCACGACACATCATTTGACCGGGCTGGGCTGGTTGGTGGAACCTTGATTTTCCTGTCTCATTGCTTATTCCTTCTGTACCTGTTCATCTCTGTTGTTCTTCTCTTCGCCCTCTTTCTCCGTCCCATCTACCCTGTATTCCATACACACTTTCCAAACACCAAACCAGAGCAACGATTATCGTAAACCTTCGCGCATTACAGGAAAAAATTCTATCAAAGAAAAACCCAAGGATATCGCACACTATCACCACCACCACTACCACACCTACAAACTCGCCGCCGCCGCCGCATCCGCATCCGTCCCCCTCCCCGCAGCCACGCCCTCCTTCAACAACCTCCTCGCCTCCACCAACTCGCCCTCCAAATCCTCATCCCAGATCCACCCCATCCTGCCGGCCAAATTCTCCGCAATCCTCCGCACATCATCCGCGCACCCCTCCAGCTCGAAATCATACAACCTCCCCGCCTCATTACTGGTCGTGACCAGCCTGTGCGTCCTCTCCAACCTGACCTTCTCGAACGCGTCGAACGCCCTCTGCACGTCCGCGCCGTCGCGCCGCGCGTCGCCCAGCAGCGCGCCCATCAGCCACGCGTCCTCGACGGCCATGCCGGCGCCGGACCCCTGGTGCGGCGTCGTGGCGTGCGCGGCGTCGCCGACGAGGCAGATGCGGTCGCGCGTGTAGCGCGGCGCGGGCGGGTGCTCGAACAGCGCCCAGATGTCGGTTTTCTGCATCAGCGACATGATGTCGCGGACGTGTTGGGACCACCCCGCGAAGTCGGCGAGGAGGGCGTCTTTGGTGGTCGGGACGACCCAGTTGGGGTTGTCCCAGGTTTTGCTGCTGGCGAAGGCGACGACTGAGGGGAAGGTGAGTTAGCATTGGTGGACGTTTGAATGCTGATTTGGGGAAAGGGGGGAGATGCTCACCGTTCATGGTGGCGCCGTGCTCGATGGGGAAGGTCAGCACGTGGCCGTGGTAGCCCAGGTACATCTGGCTGTTGCGGGCGAGCTCGTCGCCGAGCAGCTCGGCGGCCTTGTCCATGGGGATCAGGCCGCGGTAGGCGTACTTGCGGCTGAAGCGGGCGCGGGCGGCGGGGTGGTCGTCGCCGAGGACGATCTGGCGGGTGCGGCTCTTGATGCCGTCGCAGCCGACGACGGCGCTGTGGACCGCCTCGCTGCCGTCCAGGAAGTGCAGCTTCACGTTTCCGTCCGCCAGGTTCTCGATGCGGTCCAGCCGCTTGCCGAACTTGGCGACGCCGTCGGGCACCAGCTTGACCATCTCGTCGAGGAAGTGGGCGCGGTGCACGGCGGCCTGGCCCGCGGGGCCGGGCAGCGTGTGGATCAGCTCGCCCTGGTTCGCGTCGGCGTGGCTGCCGCCGTGGCCCATGCCGCGGCGGAAGTCGAACCACACGCTCTTCTTGCTGTCCCACTGGTTGAAGGTGGCGACCCTCTCGAAGCCCGACCGCACCTCGGGGGCGATCAGCGACATGGCGCGGGCGGCATTGGCGCCGAAGGCGACGCCGGCACCTATCTCGCCAAATGCGTGGGCGGATTCGTACAGGGTGACGGGGACGTTTTGGCGCAGCAGGCCGATGGTGAGGGTGAGGCCGGCGATGCCGCCGCCGACAACGGCGATGTCGAAATTGCGGTCGGTCGACATTTCGCGGGTGTGGTGTTGGGAGGGGGGATTCAGGGAGGAGGGGGGTTTTGAGAGGGGTCTGGAGAAGATGCGGGGTATCTTTGGTGTTGAGCGAGAAGCCAAAGTCAGGCGGCAATTGTCAGTTATAAACACAAGCTTCGTACGAGGAGCTCGAGGAGGGAGCTCGGTCAGGGAGTTTGGCAATGCTATGGTTGGTAGATTTCGTCGGATGAGGGCCGCGGGTATGGGGTACGGAGGCACACACCCTGCACTATGACGCTCGTCCCCCGAACCCAGCTCGGCCGGTCGCGACGAATTCGCGAATATTCACATGGCTGTCGCGAAGTTGCAGTCCGGCAGCGCGCGGGAGTGGCGAGTGAGACGTGTGGAGAAGCGAGTCGTGCGAAGATGCATCGGAGTCGGAGGGTGTGTAATTCGGTGATGATGATGATGATGATGAAGCGTCGGATCCCGCACCCAAAGCCGCAGCAACCCAACCCGCCGCCCCGCACGTGACTAGCTGCAAAGCCACACTGCGGCGCTGTCAACTGTGGCTGGCCACCATTATTATTCCGCAGCTGTGCAACCGTGACTGAGACACCCAGTAGCAACCCGCGGTACGCCGTGAGGACCTAACTCGGTCATGGCCAGACTTGCCATGAGCGAGGGTTTTATTGGTCGTCCATTGGCCGGAGGTAACGGTGGAATCATGGCCGCGGTCAGCTAATAACGCGGGGTACCGTCCGGTGGTCCAACCCGAACCCTCTCCCTCTTCCTCAACGCTTTCTCAGCTTCAGCCTCATCTTCGCATCCTGTCTCTACTACTTAACCTCATCCACTGTCATTCCGAACACCACCCCCCGAACACCACCCCAGTGCGCCGTTCGAGCCAGCTTCATACGTAGCAACTCACGAGACTCCCGAACTCGCCCCGAAGCCCCATATTCGACCCATCGCGGCCCCATCCACGGCCCCAGGAAGCTTCTGTTCTTTGGCCCTCGTCAAGCTTTATCCAAGCTTCCGGATATTGCAGATCGTCGGCTTCGTACGAGGTACCCTTGACCTCCGCACTTGAATTACGCCACCATGGGAGATATTCCAGCTTCGGACCTCGAATCCGCGCCCCCCGACGTCCCCACCCTTGACTCGTCCGAGCGAGAAGTCACCGTCCTCGTCACCGGCTTTGGTGTAAGTTTTGTCCCTCGTCTCTTATCTCCCATCTTGAATTCGTGTCCCCTTCGGCCTGATTCCGGCCTTTGTTCCTTCTCCGCTTGTTCCCACACCAATTTCCCTCAATACCCGCTCCGAACATACGTCATCTCTCTACACAAGACAAAACACCGCGTCGGCAGTTGATGCTGGTCTGCGGTGTGCCGGTTCGGCTGTCAACACACGTGCTCGCAATTCCCATTGCATCCACAATCTCCCCCTCCATCCATCCTCCCACCACTCCATCAACCCAAAAACGCGGGAAAAAAAAACCCCCCCAGCTGACCACCGACCCCCCCTCTCCCCCGCTTTCCACAAAACAGCCCTTCCTCGACGAATTCCCCATAAACCCCTCGTGGGAAATCGCCCGCCGCCTCCCCTCCACGCTCGACCTCACCCCTCCCCCCCCTTCGCCCCCCTCCCCCCGCACCACAACCACAACCACCCGCATCAAGATCCTAACCCCCCACCCCCCCAACCCCCTCCGCGTCTCCTACCACCCCACCTCCACCGCCCTGCCCGCCCTCCTCTCCTCCCTCCGCCCGGACCTCGTCCTCCACGTCGGCCTCGCCGCCGGCCGCGACTTCTTCGCCGTCGAGCGCGGCGCCGCGCGCCTCGGCTACGCGCGCAACGCCGACGTCGACGGCCGGCGGTGGACGGCGGGGGAGAGCGAGGCCGCGTGGCCGAAGGGGAGGTTTCCCGAGCGGTTGGAGACGGGGTTGGGGTTCGAGGGGGTGTGGGGGCGGTGGCGGGAGGGGTGTTGCGGGGTGGTGGAGGGGGTTGTTGCGGGGGAGGGAGGGGAGGGGGAGGGGGATGTAGGGGGGAAGGGCACGAGGCGGACGGTGGCGATCAGGCCGTTCGATAGCGTGGGGAGCTATCTGTGCGGGTTTAGCTATTATACCAGCTTGGCGTGGTTTTGGGCTAGGGAGAGGGAGAGGGAGGAGGGGGTCGAGGTCGAGCGGCCGGTGTTGTTTCTGCATGTGCCGGCGTGTCCGGAGGAGGAGGATGTGGCGCAGGGGAGGGAGATTACGGAGGAGCTGATCAAGGCCATGGTGGGGTGTTGGGTCGCGCAGAAGGAGAGGATGGAGAAGGAGAGGGAGGCGGTGACGTCGGCGGCTGCGTAGCGCGGGGGCGGGGTGGTGGGTTGGGGTTGCTGGGGTGGTTTTGGGGGCACGGGGTCGGGGTGTGTAGATGGTGCTTTGGGTTTTTGTTTAAATACTGTTTGAGATCTCGTTTTCAACTTTCCTTGCGCAGCACACTTGCCCGTGAGAGTGTGGCTATTTATGTCGCGAGTCGGGCAAGAACGACTGTTTTTCTCGTTTGTCTTTGCGAAAATAACGCAGACCTTGCCACTGAGGTTCCGACGCAACTGATTAGTCGCACTCATCAGTATCCATAAACTCATCAGCACCAGGGTTGTCCGATTACTAAAATGATTGTCACATAGCACTGCTGAAAAGCATCATCATTATGATCTGCGTGTGTTTCAGCACGAGGCTTGCTTGTGCAAACTCGCTATCGAGAAACGAGCCACGAAAGGAACAAGTACGTTTCTGGCATCTTTCATGGTGCCACCATTGCACGGAGAGAAGCGCTAAAGACGAGTGAAAGAAGAAGCTGGCAAGATGTGACTTTTATACCTCTACTCTTCGTAGGGCATCTTCTGTTTTGCCAATGACCTCAGGTGATCATGTGCGACGTGCTCCAACCGGTGCAGCTGAGTGCGCTCTATAGCACGTGTCGAGTGTCACGCTTCAAGGCTGGTATGGTGTTGAAAGTGTGACGGCGTATGATGCGGTGAAGATGTTGTCAGACCAAGTGAATATAAAGAAATGTAATACTTGGTTGACGAAAGTGTCAGACTCGGGTTTTCAAGATGGTCTGACGACCCGACAAACCCCGTAACTTCTGCACACCACGAAGGAACTCTCTTTGGGAGTTTGGTTTGCTCGAGCGGCTGGAGGTGCCCTGTGATGGATGAATGGATTGCATCATCATCGTTCGTTGGAGATGCTGAGCAATTCCAGCGGACGGAGATGATCAGGTGCAGTGGTGACTGGGATAAGGCGAGTGCCGTTTTCAACACCCTAAGCTTGACACGTTTGAAGCGGAGCCCCCACAGTGATCCCAGAAATTTCTTCTTCCTCTGTGTCTTCAATTTCATTTCTGCGAATGTATTCAGAGTTTATTACATTGGTAAGCCTGAGAAGGATGTTGGGGTTCTTAAAAGCGTCTTCGAAAGCGCTTCGATATGTGCACCTGACGCGAAACTGAGTATAGTATCTCCTCAGTCAGCGTGATCCACCGACACCGTCCACCGGCAGATTACCCAAGTTCCTAGGCCTCGCCGCGGACGTGGGAAGTTGGAACAATATTTGGACTTAGCTACAAGGTTCAATCCAATAGAAACACACTGAATCAAAGATGCCCCAATGCCGAGGTACTTCAGCATCCTTGTTCTGGAGACATAGAATTCCACGACTTACGTATATATGGTGGCGATATAATAGAGACTCACCCAGCAAGCCATTCGAAGACACTGCAGCCAATTCCCTTTTCTCGTCCTCTGATGGCTTCCCACATCATGCATTCACCATCCCATCTTAAGTAGACCCCGAATTGTCCGCACACGAAAACGCCGAGCCTGTCACACGAAGCATTAGCACTATCTCCCCCAAAACACCGCCACCTCCGCGGCCTCTCCGGCAGTACTCACCAATCGTCCCATCCGCATACGCATCGATAATCTGCTGCACAACCGCATACGTGCCGCCCACCAAAAAGAACAACCCCAACGCCACCAACCCCCAATGAAACCAATACCACGCCGCCCTCGCCACCCCCCTCCCGGACCTCCACTCCCCATGATCAAACAACCACAACCACCCGGGCAGACTAATCGCCAACGGCGCAAAGCACACCGTCCCCGTCAACGCCAGTATGAAGTTAAAAATCGGGATACTCTGCGCCAGCACGAAACTCACCGCGCCCAGCCCGACCACGCACCCCAACCACGTCGCCCAATGCGTCGCCGTCTCGGCCTGCAGGTGGCGGGACCCGCGCAGCGCGCGCACGAAGACGTATTTCGCCGCGACGTGCAGGTACAGGCACGCGGAGACGACCAGCCCGACGAGCCCCACCCCGTACGCCGCCTTCTTGACGGCCGGCCCCGCCGACCCCAGCGACGGCGACGCCACCCACGCGCCGCACCAGCGGTACACCACCAGCGAGAAGGCGAGGTACATGGCCGTGACCAGCGCCATGCACACGCACAGCGCGCGCGTGTAGTCCCTCGGCCGCCGCATCTCGCTCACGACGGGCAGGAACGCCGAGGTCCCCGCGGACGAGACGAAGATGGTGGCCGACGCGGCCATGCCGGCGGCGAAGGTCGGGTAGGCGATGGCGTGGTAGCCGAGGTCGTAGGGCCCGGTTTGCGGGGCGGCGGCGGGCCGGGAGAGGGTCGTGACGGCGACGACGACGGTGAGGACGGCGGCGAAGATGGAGAAGAAGCCCGCCCAGGTGAGCCAGGCGATCTGCTCGAACTTGCGGACGGATGCGAAGGCGATGATGACGGCTGTGGCGAGGAAGGCCCACCAGTTGGTGCAGGCGGCGTGGGTGGAGAGGGCGTTGAGCGCGGTGGAGACGCCGATGATGCCGGAGCCGGCGCAGAGGACGTAGCTAGGTGTTTTGTGGTGAGCGGTTGGGTTGGTGGGGAGGTGGGTGGGAGGGAAGACGGGGGACCGGGGAAGGAATGGTTTGAGGAGGCCCCCTTACGCGATGATGAAGAGGGCGCCGGCGATTTCCTTGCAGACGACGCCGCCGACGTGCTCGGCCATGTCGGCGATGGAGTGGCAGTGGGCGTGCTTGTTGCGGAAGTCGCCCTGGATGGCGGCCGTGTAGGTGTTCAGGGCGCCCCAGCCGATGACCGAGAGCGCCCCGCCGACGGCGCCGAGGGTGTACATGGCCGTTGGGATGGACAGGACGCCGGTGGCGAAGATGATCTTCAGGAAGATGACCGTCGCTTTGACCTGTTTTGCGGTGCGTTTTAGCCTCCCGTTTCGAGGGATGGGGGATTGGAGTTGGACTCACCCAGCTGACCGTTCTGAAATCGACGCCTTCGCCTTTCTTGAACACTTCGAAGTCATTTTCGATCTCCTTGTCGTACACGATTGCTTCTGCGTCTCCGACGCCACGGTCAGGTGGCGTTTGCGCGATGTCAAGGCTGGACTTCTTCTCGGACATGTTGGAAAGTCTGGATGGCTTGGAAAGAAAATTGAAACACTCGATTCAAGAGAAGACGAAAAAGCAGGCGCGAAGTGGGCTGCACAATGGCAAACATCGGAGGTGTATATAAACCTTGACGATCTTGATACGGGCCGGGGATAGTGAATGCTTACGGCCAAGGCTGCCGATAACACCCTCCGACCCCTCAGCGATCCATCCCACTTTTGGCACCATGTCCTGGAAGATCGGGCATGAAGTCACCTCGTTCTTATCACTGCCAAGTCGATTCTGAGATTTTCGTTTGGTCGCTTCGACCGACAATCTTTGCTGCTTGTCAGCCCGTTCTTAGTCAATCTGGAACGGTTTCTCGGTATGGATATGGATTGCCTCCGCCCTGTATCGGCGACCGCAAATCGTGGCATTTAAGAGGCATTGGCAAAGCCCTACTTCCGGCGGAGATGCGCCGGTCATGCCGTACATCGCAAGGATGAAGTGTGATGTTTGTTGGAACGTGGACGTTGGAGGTTGAAATTGGGTTGCGAAGGAAGCGGAAGTCCGACGCCGCCGCCGGGCTTTGGCTGAGCTACATACGAGGTCGATCTCAGTAATCACTGTCACCAGGCACATAGCCTTCCTTCGTAAGCGGTCGAGACAGATATCCAAATGTAAATGCGGGACTTGAAACTGTGCATACGCATCCAGATATAGGTTTCCACTGCCCATGTCAATTATTTTGCAAACCGCGGGTGATGCGTAAAGCCTATCTCGCCGGCCCCCAAGCGCTTGGCTCGCCGGGTGACATCGCGGCGGAAATAGAGGGGCGGAAACAACGGCATTCCTCAATCCCCACAAGTGCTCCACAAAAAGCCTGCTTTGCGTCAAGATGACCGGCAGCGGATCGCCTCGGAAAAATGCCATGGCCCGGACAGGAATGCTGTAACCTTGACCGCGGGGGATCGAGTTCCCGCTGATCGGGAGTGCTACCCGATGGCAACCGTTGATCATGACCGCAGTGACGCACAGATGCCTAGCACCACGGCCGCACGGTCCTTTGTCTTCTCCATGACCGCGGGCTCCATGATAATTGAGCCTACCCACGTCTGCCTCGCAGGTATTGGATTCGGTTACCCATGAAGGAAGCGGAGGCTGAAGCGTGACGCATCTCCCCGCCACATCATTTGCCTCAGGCGCACTGAACGAGTCAAGCAATTGGGCAATGTAATGAATTGTTTGTGACCCGAACTATTAAACGATGTGTCCCTGATGGATGCTAAGAATTCGCCCATCAAGTCATTCTCTGGCCTCCGACGGGGCAATCAACAACAAACGAAAGAATTCTGAAATGACCCGCAGCGTCTACCATCAGGTCTAAAAGTGGCGTGAGCCAAACACAACGCGAAGAATAGTCATCTCCAAGCCGGATGGCGTACTAATCTTTTCCTCCGTTTAGGTGGAGGGCTTTGCGATGCCCTTCGCTCCGTTTGCGAAGCCGCAGGGGGTGCCAACCTCGTCTCATTTTTCTTCCGACACCGCACCCTTATTAGAACGTTGACGTTAGAGGCCCTAATCAGTTCCCGGAGGTGATGCGGTACAATCCAGTCTTGAATCTCGAGCCCAGGACCTTGCAGCCATGGGACGGTTTTGAGCACCTTCAGTCGCGGGAAGTACTGGGGCTTTTTGCGAAGGATATCTTCAACCCAGCCATGATCCTCCATGTCCCATGTAATACTGCCGGACTGCCATAAGCTGGTCACCGTTGGCTCGTCGAAATCGGTACGGAAATGGATCTGAAACAGTGTTAACTTGAAAGAAACACATTGCATAACCTGTGACTCACTTCCAACACCTCGAGGCATTGTGGCAAAATGTCTGCAGGGGACTTTTTCTTTTCGTACGGGATAAAAAAGCACTCTGCCGGGATTTTGACGTTTGTGAGCTTGGAAAAGGGTGATAAGTCGATACGGGTCTTGGCATGGAAGTCTAGCCCGGTGAAGTGGAACAAATTCGGCCCGGGATCTTCTACTCCAGAAGGAGGGATCCAGATTTCGTACCCAGAGCAGACCATGTCGAGCGACTCAATGGTTCCAGATACCACCTCCAAAGACTGTCCTGCACGTTCTGGGTCCAGTCGCGCATCCTCTAAGGTGTGAGTGAGATCCACCACGTTACATCCAATGTAAGGCAACTCGAGATAGCCGGTACGACACCCCCCGCCAGCTCTGGGAATGCTGATTCTGAGCCTTGTCACTGGATCTGCCATCTCCAACAACGAGTCCAACTGATCGTAAGTGAGAGCGCATTCCGACAAATCCAGAATCATCAATGCGACACTGCGTGGCGGGAACGGCGGATTCAGACGAGTTGGAAACCAGAATTCCCGTATGATGGGCGCTGCGACGACGGCTCTCGTTCCCAGCCGGAGCAGGAATTCGACCAGGAAGAATGGGTCCAGAGCAATCCGTTTCAGCTGCAGTATAGCAAGCTCCGGGAGCTGATCGAGGCGCGGAATAAACTGTTCTTGATGGTTGCCATCTGGCTGCACGTCCGCTAAGAGATGCAGTACCTTCAGTCCGGTGAAACTTACACGAGCGAAGATGTTGCATATCCTCCTGAAAGGGCCTATTTCGTAACCTTGAGAGGGAATGCCCTTGATGATGATGTTTTGGATCGCAGAAGCAAGAATTGTACCGTTGGGTCCGGCTAGGTGGTGTTGAAAAAGCGCCAGACAGACTTTGTCGTGCACTCTCCCGCGACTGCAATCGAGGGTGATATCGTGGATACCTGCCGCGACGTCTGCTGGAATTCCTACAAAATAGTACTGAGAGAAAACACGATAAACGCGCGGAACTTCCTGGGGTTCGGTCTCCGTTGCTGGAACCGTCTCTCCAAATAACGAAGCGAGAAAATGCAAACTGGGCGAAGAATCCGTGCTTGAGTCCGACGACAGGTCGATTACTGATCTTCGGGGAGCCTGATCCGACATGGCTGTTGCTGGGCAGCTGGAAGAAAGGATAAAGCCGGATATGGGAAGCGAGTAATGATTCAGTACCTCGTAGCGATGATGATAGATCGTAGAAGTTGGTGACGGGGTGTAGCGGTCGAGGTTCGCGCAGCGTGACCTTCAGCTGGCGCGCATACAGCAGTCATGGAAGGGGCCTCCCACTCCCCGAGTCGGGAAGCCACCCCCGCCGAGCGCCGCGGAAGCTGACATCCTCACGAATTGGTCTCCGGCTGATTGGCCCAGCCAAGGACATCAACTCCCTCACGATTCCCTCATCCGGTCACTTCCCAAACCCTCAACACCTCACCCCCGTTCGCTGACTTCCACACGCCCTGATCACCTTCTCCGCCTCCGTCCCCGCCGCACTCCCACCAACCACCAAGCCGCCGCCCGCCAGAGTCGTCCGCGTCCATCCTCTCCGCTCACCCTCCTCCTCCTCCTCCTCGTCAGTCACCTACGGGCCTCGTGCACGACCGGTCCCATGTCAGGCAGTATGGTGTCGCAGCCGCCGCCCGCCCGCCCGTCATCATCATCGCCAAGTCGACCGATGTTATCCGGAGGAGGGAGTATGCGCATGGACATGGACATGCGGATACAGAAGCAGGTGCCGCCGTGTTCGGCGCAGCTCGTGGGGTGGCGCGGCGATCGTCGGGGAAGTCGGTACGTGGAGGGCTGTGTAGCGGTGAGAGTTACAATGGTATTTGGGTGGGGTTCCTCTTTTTTCTTTTGCGAATCGGTCGTGTTGGTTTGAGTGAAGTGTTGGAGGAGGACGGCGACGACGACGACGCCGATGACGATGACGAGGCGGCGGAGCTTAGAGTGTTGAGAGAGAGGAGCGCGGCGTGATGGGCTGGAGGTCTGCGGATGAGGCGCATGTGGAACTGAGTTTCGACGCGAACGCATACACTCCTGCTGATGTTGCTCGGTGCAAAAGAAATGCTGTCTGTTCGAACCCCCCGGGGATGAGTGCAGTGGAACGTTGAAGTGCAACGAATTACAGAAGAACTACTCCACAAACACCTTGATGTCTTGATATCTCGATCAGACATCATAGGGCCATGCCTTCTCGTCGATCCAGCCATTGGCTATGAAAACCCTCTTGAACTTGCCCAGCCTTCTCTTGGACCTTCTGTAATCTGCGCTGCTGATTGAGCCTCCAAACAGCATTAATTCTTCCATACGTACCCTAAGACAGCCTTCAAGATCACATCCATGATACCATCTTTGCAAGTCTTTATAGATGCTTCTGACATGGCTACGCGTAAGTGTTGCAATGAACGATGAAGAAGGATCGTATTGGACTTCTGCTAAGGAGTGGCATGAGGAGCAGAGGGGAGGGTCACCCGAAGGTGCCTTTATAACCCAATGCGGATGACTAAGCTATCTACTAGTACCAAAACAGCTTATATTGCAACAGTAAGCTCGATCGGAAAATCAGGCTGCGTCTTCTGCACATGCGGCAAGCCCTTCTTCCAGTTCGCTCGCAAGAATACCACTCTGTGAGCCATTGGCGCTTCCACCTGGCCGAAAATTTCCTCCGAATGTTTAAGTATGTAGCCAGCAATGCTATACTAATACATTTTGGCATGTAGGATGTCAGCCCTTCGGTGAGAGTTCAGTATCTCTCTCGATAGAACAGAATACTTCATCGATTCATCGAAAGGCCCATCGATCCCGTAGCCCTGTTCTTCATATCCATACTCTGCATCAGCTTTGGCCTCCCAGCTTGAAAAGTCATGACATAGCTTCTGCTTGAAGAGAGGAGCGATCTGTGTGTTATCCCAGCCAGTAATGCCGATGATCTTGGAATGGTCATTGACGTCGACGTGGATGGCGTCTAAATGTACTAGATCGATTCGGTTGAGCCAGAAGCGAAAATCAGAGAGGTGAGGTTGTGTCGGAATGATGTGCGCGAGCAATTGTAGATACATGCTTCTGAGACGGCGCTTCTTGTCGACAGTAGGCCTGTAGGCACCCAGGCCGAGAAACGAATCAAGGGGCTGTGGAAGCTTCTTTGCAGTCTTGACTGCTCGCAACTCGCGATGTATAATAGCCTGGAGGAATTCGAGAGAGCTGCTCCTTGTTCATTCAGGTCAGCGAAATGCCATGTTAATCCAACAGTTGGCCTTACAAGGGCCGCGATCACATTTCAGCTTGCAAAAACCATTCGCCAACCATTGACGATTGGTTACCGGCCCAATGGCGAACCTTGAGTTGTTGATTTCTTTCCCTTCTGGAGTCGAGTATACAAAAGCTTCGGCGGCGGCAACATCATCTTTGTAGTATATCGCGCCGATGTTACGGAACTTCATGTCTAGAAGGGGCCTCTCGAAATCGGCAATTTGTCGAGCAAGCACATACGTGTCGTGTTCGTTGAGCCTATCTTAAACACTCTCGAGCAGCGTGTCCAGTCAATCTGAAAATTGACCAATCTCAGCAAGCCTTGCAATTCAAGCGCTGTTTTTTTTTCACTTACTTAATTCGGGTATATTACTTATAAATTAATTCTGTTCTCTAAAGAAGGCAATTAATTTAATTTATTTAATGCCGAAACACACCGCTAGAACGGCACACGGCCTTATTAGGCTACGAAGAATATAATTCCGATATAATTATACGTCGAACTAGTTACTTTTACGGTTAGAATACGAGTAATAGCTAGGATCGTAAGCCGTTTATATATAGTATTAAGTTTTAGAGGCGGTATAGTTGCCGTTTAGCCCTACGCTAAGCCTATCTAGATAGATACTAGCTATTTAGCGTTAGCGTCCGGGCGGGCCGCGCGAATCTAAGAGTACTCTAATAAACTTCGTTTCTAGCCTCCTCCTTACTAATACTCCTTCTATATTAATACCGCTATACTATACTACGCGTTTTTATCTATCTAAGCGACGGGAAGTCTAAGGCGCGCTATCGCGATATAGATAAAAAATTACTAGCCGCATTATAGATAGTTATAGTTTTTATACTAATAGTAAAGATTAGTATTATAATCGCGTTTTACTAGAGATAGATATAAATAATAGAATATTACGCCCGACGCCTTTAACTACTATAAATAATCTCTAGGCTAATATTTACTCTTAATACTTATATATACCTACTTTACTCCGGTAACGCGAAAGCGAAAAGGTAAGGCTCGCGCTTCTAAGTCTACTACCTCTTTTAAACGATTACTACGATACCGCGACGCGTTTATTAACGCGATACCTCTCTTTAGCCGCCTACTACGTAGCGCGACCTATAATACGGGCCTTAATCGCTTCTTTCTTCTCGCTACTCTACCTACTAAAGGTACGGGCGAAGGTCTTTTAAGACCTTTTACTACTTTTTCTACTTCTACTATACCGTCGCGCTCGAATACTTTAACTACTAGAAGGGCCCGTAAGCGTATATAACGCGAGGTCGCGTTATTAGATATCTCTCGCGACTTTTTATCCGCCTCCGCCGCCGCCGCCGCCGCTTTAAGTAGCCCTTCTACCGCTTCTACCGTCGCTTTAAGTAGCTCCTCCGCTAATCTAATCGCCGTCGATAACTCTTATCGCTTTATCGCGTTTTTCTTCTTTACGTCGACCGTACCGGATAGCCTATTAGATAGCCTTAAGCGCTATAATCTACTCTCGTAGCTAATACTATATAAGCGTATTTTTATTTATTTATTTATTTAGTTTAACGTCCCTCTAGAGTCTTAGACTATTAGGAACGGGGCTAGGCCCGTTTCTATCTATCTATTTAAGTAGGCGTTCGGTACTTAGGTTCGGAATTAGTATAAGAAATAGTACGCTTAAAAGCTTATTACCTCTAGATATAGAGGGAAGAGAATAGCGCCTAAAGTTAAGGTAAAAACTCCGAAGAGAAAACCTATTAACTAAAGACTTAATAATAGGAAATAAAAGATAAAATAAGAGAAAGTATAAGTAAAGAACGAGGGAATTTACGATAAAAGAGATAAGAGTTAGAGACGTAGACCTTCTACTCGTAGGCGGAGGCCGGCGATATAAAGGCTATTTTTTATAGCTTTATTCGCCTTAGATTTAGTAGAAAAGCTAAGATAAATCGAGTCTATAGACTAACTTACCCGCTTCTCTTCTTACGTTAGCTAGTATAAAGTACCGGCTACTTCTAAGCCGTCGTTAAAGATAGCTACGTCTTCTCTAATAGAGAAAAGTACCTTCGGGGAGATATATTTCTTAGTAGAAAGGCCGTAGGCAGCTATCTTAAACTACGTCTTAGGCCGTTCTACCGCCCTAAACGGGATAAGATTATCCTATAGAGGACGATTCTCTAGTAGAAAACTACTAGAGAAGGAGGCGGTAGTCGTAAGTACTAAGTTCCCTTTAAGAGAAATAGTACTCGCGGTAAGAACGGGTTCTTTCTCGATACTAGAGAAGCGAGCGTTAAAAACGTCTCGAAATTCTCTAGCGTTAAAGAGAGACGAAAGGGCGGGGTCGCGTAGAACTAGTTATCTAGTAGTAGAGACCCGCGGCTTAGCTACTAAGATAACTTTTACGGCGGGTTTACTAGAAGGTCTAGTCGTTTTCGAAGCCGATAGCGGAAGATTCGTTATTATAGCCGCGGCGTAGGTTCGAGGGGGTTTACTAGACGTTCGAGGCGTTTTAGTAGGCGGGTTCGAGATACTAGTAGGCTAGCGAGGCTTTAAACTATTAGAAGAAAGGCGGTTCTTCTTAATATAATCGCGGAAGACTTTTAGAAGATCTAGAAGCCGCGATTCTTTAGGGCGAGAGTTCGAGAGGTCTACGGCCTTTTAAATATAGTCTTAGGCTAGAAATATAGTATCTAAGGCCGTAGTCGGGTCCGTAGATAGCGGGGTAGAGATCGAGGGCGTAGGTCGAGATTCGGGTTTTAGAATAGCCGACTAGGGTTAAAATTAAACTCTAAGATAGAGAGCGACTTCTAGAATAGAAGAGGCTTTACTTCTAGCGCTAGGCGTAGAAGGAGGCCTCTTACTACCTCGTAGAAGTAGATCCGAAGGCGGGATCGGCTAGTTAACCTCTATTTCCGTAGAGATAGAGGCGTGCGGAGGGGTCTTTAGAGGGGCTATAAATAAAAATCTATTACCCGGAGGCGGGGTCGAGGGCGGGAGAGATATAGGGTCTAAAATCGTATTATATAGATAGAGAAAAGTAAAGAGATCTACCTTTCTACTACTCGTTTACGTCTAGTATCTTAGATTTCTATCCGATACGGGCTCGTTATAAATAATCCTACTTTCGATTTATCTTTATACCGTCTCCGGAAGGGTTCTAAAGACGGGATACGCGTTAAAGATATCTAGGGCCTTTAAAAGCCGCACTAGGGCGGCTTTTTTCTTTAGGGCTATAGCGTTTTTCGGATTTAAGAGGTTGCGAGTAAGGATTTAGTTACGGGACTTAAATCTCGAGTCGTACGAGTTAGGGCGGAGGATTCTACGTACGGGCGTATAAATTTTTTCTACTAGTTAAGGGGGAAAAGAGAAGTAATTCTACGGGGATAGTAACGATTTACTCGACTACGGCTAGGCTAATATTAATATAAATTTAATCCCGGGGAGTCTAGGGTGCCCCGATAGCGCTATCGAACTTTAGTAGAAGTCTAGATAGAACTAGTAGAGCGAGGGTGTTATAGAGGGTAAGTATTCTTTAGGCCTAACTTTTTTCTCTTCCTACGTAGTAGCGCGGGTAGCTACTAAGCTAGAATTCGAGATTCTAACTAAGTAGACTACGAAGAATCGATTAGTATTAGTCTTAGCGTAAATTTCGAAGGTCGATTTCGATAGTCGGGTTAAAGCTATAAGTATAACTATATAAGCGTAGAAGATAACGTATTACCTTATTTATCTACTAATATAGATATATCTATAAGGATAATAACTATACGGTTTATTAGGTCTATAAGTTCTATAAGCTATACGCCTTTAGAGGAATTTCTACGTAATTTACTAATAAAACTATTCTTTAGATAACGCGGCGGGTAACCTCTACTTCTATATCTTTAAGGTTTAAGCATCTACTACTAACGTAATTAGATACCTCCGCGAGTAATACTAGGTTAGGCTAGTAGGCTCCGCGAAGTAGATACGCTAGTAGTAGCCGACTATAAACTTCGTTACTCCTTATAAAGTAGAGGAGTAAAGGCGTAGCTTTATTATATAGATAGTAATATATAATATTAGCTTTCTCGCCGTAACGAGTAGATGGCTAAAGCACCTATTTACGTTAGTATATCTAGTAATTACTAACGCCTTCTCTTCTTCTACGATAACCCTACGTAAATAGGTGCTTAGATTCTTTAACGTATATAAGAACGAGGTTAAGTAGAATATTAATACCGCGAAGACCTATATTTATATTTTATTCGACGTCTAGACCTTCTCCTCCGCGGTTTACGACCTTCTTAGAGTCTTCGCTTACTATATAAACGCCTCTAGCGCCCGACGATCGATTTCTATTATTCTATAATCTATCTTTAAGTCTATAAACGCCCCTAATCTCGCCGGTATTCTAGAGGAGGTTTTAAAGGACTATAATATAACTCTAGATCGCCTAGGGTTCTTTATCTACGATAATCTACCCGCTAACGACGCTACGATCGCTCTACTATAAGGCCGCTAGTACTTCGCCGTAAACGATCGCCGCCTTCGCTATACTAAGTATATCTTTAATCTTACCGCGAAGTCGCTCGTGCTCGCTATAGATTAGACTTAACTACCCGACGTTATTAAACTCTTTAGTAGCGAATAGAACGCGTAGCGCTAGCGGAGCGCGACGAGCCTTATATAACGCCTATAAAATATTATTATCTAGATTAATAGCTTACCGCAGCGGCGCTTCTAATTTTAAGAGAAGTAGAAGATCGCGCCTAGTAAGATAAAAAACGATAAGATCTACTTCTATATACTTATAAAGAGTAGCGATATCCGGTAGAACGCCTACTATAAGATAATAGAGCGCGCGCTACTATTAAAGGACGCGCTTATTCTTATAACCCTCGATAACCCTAAGCTTACGGCGATCGCGCTATCTACTAACGAGTAGCACTAGATTAAGCTATACTATAAGATTCTTATTCTATTACTATATACGACGAAGCGCCTAAAGGGCCTCGGCCGTAAGAACGGCTCTTATAGCGCTCTTTAGAAGGTTTTTACTACTATAGACTAGATTCTTACTTATCTAGAGTAGTAGAAGAACGATCTAAGAATCGCTCGCCGCGGAGCTAAGAATCGCCTACGCGTAGGTATTAAGCTTACGTATTATAAGCTTAGTATATACTATCGCTATATAGATTCGACGTTTATCTACGCCCTCTTAGTCGTTCTTTACTCGTCGTTTAAGTAGACATTCTACGAGAAGGCTTAGAAGGAGTTTCTAAATTAGATACGGCTAGTAAGTAAAGCTTAATACTATAGCGGGTATCGTAGCGGGTATTATAGCGAATATCGCGGCGGTATCGCGGTAGGTATCGCGGTAGATATTACGCTTAATACCGCGGCGGGTATTGCGCTTAATACTACGGCGGGTATCGTAGGGTATCGCGGCGGTAGCGCTAACTATATAATAGACGCGGATTATCTATAGAAGCGAGTAGAAGGCCTTCCGCGACTCTTACCCGCCGTTACCGCCTCTAGTAGTAGTATCTTCGTAGGCGGCGGCTACTAATAATAATATCTTATCTTTTAAGCGCTACCTTCGCGATCGCTAGCCCGGCGGCGGGCCTACTAACGAGTACGAGCGCTACTATTTAATACTACGGCTAGATAAGCTACCGCGTAGAGGACCGGTATAATAGTAGTTAAATAATAAGACGGTATATTCTACGCTCTTAAGGCTCGCGCTAGACCTTCTAATAAGCCCTAGTATATCGGATAACTACGAGAGGCTCTTTAGCTAGGCCGGTAGAGTACTTACGAGCGATAGAAATAGGCTAGCGGTTAATACTATAGAGGCGGAGCTTCTTACGAAGATCTAGGTCGATTATAAGGTCGTCTTCGTTAAGAAGGAGCTATAAGAATCGCGGTGGTAGTAGTAGTAGTAGGAGGAGTAGAAGGTTTAATACTATAGCGGCGGTAGTAGTAGTAGAAGCGCGGCGGCGGATTTAATACTACGCTAAGAATCGTAATACTAGTAGGCAGGCGGCGGCGGTAGTAGTAGTAGCGGAGGTTTAATACTATAAATATAACCGGGGGGGGGTATTAATTCGGCCTTTTATAAAGCATCTACGCGAGTTATATAATTTAGGCGTTTCTTAGTAGATATAGGTGAAGAATATATAGGGAAGTACGAGAATACACGACTTATAAGCTTATAAGTAACTACTTATAAACTTAATACTATACTAAGTATCGTAACATCGGCGGCGGCGGTAGCAGTAGTTAAGCCTTACTAAGCCTATTAGGGTAATAAGAGCCGCAACACCATGCTAAGAATCGTGACCCAATTTACTAGTAAAACTAGTATTAAATAGTTTAAATCGACCCTAAGCACAATTAAGTTAAGTCGTTACTATTTTACCTATAATCTACTACTTTAGATGGCTTGAATTGATTAAATTGATTGGTGTACACGCTGCTCTCGAGTGTGACACTAGGAAGTTTTTCCATGAGAACATACTTAGCGCCCACCGGGTTCTCATCCAAGCGAGAATTCCAGTCCAACACTTTGGGAGCAGGTGCTTGAAGAACGGCTCGGGCCTTCCGCGGCGGCCGTCAGTCTCAGAGCATTCGAAACAATTGGCGTATGCACTCACAAAGTCCATTGCAGCGACTTGATTCGCACAGGTCAGATGCGGCAAGCTGACGTGCGGCAGAGGTAGCTTGGCGATCAAGCGCCTTCCGTCCCCCATCAAAAGCTCGTAGCACCTGTGATAGCCGGTCTCGGATATCTTGGTGATGCTCCGGCAATCTGACTGCTTCGTTGCTTCAGCCGCGATGCGGGCCAGGGCATTTACATCGAATTCTACTCGGTGAGTGGCCATGAAACCATCTTCATCTGCCAGCATGCGGTGGCTCGTCCATTTGAAGAGATCCTTTTCCTTGACACAATCTGCGGCGTTGGCTTGTTCTTAGCAGGTTTCTCGTAAAAAAAAAAATTCGCCACGTTTTCCCTTTCTTACGTTCCTTCAGGTCGCACAGTGCCGAAAATGTTGGGACTGGCCAGCCATGTAGCTTCCTGCAAAATACCCTTCTCATGTGTCTCCATGATTGAAGGAACATCTTGATTTCGTCTGCGACATTGGCGAGATCAGCTGCAGTATTCGGAAACATGTAAACCTGCAGACACCTGTTGAAACCTTGAAAAAAAAAACACTCATGCTTTATGAAAGCTGTTTCCATTTCGGCACCTTCGCCATAGAAATGGACTTGATGCATGTTTGCCATTGGACCTTCCAGCATGCGGTGGGTTGCCTCTCCTCCGCAGTATGCTCAGAGTCCATAGTCAAGTCGACCGTGCCACCATGACTGAGGGATTCACAGGGAGAACAGCCGCTCAGAAGCTCGCTGTGACAAAAATGAGCGGAACCCATTGATGCGCTTATGTAAAGGACCGTGTAAAGTCTCCAGCAACGGAAAAGTTACTAATGCCCAGCCTCAGGGGCCAGGTGTCGCAGCAGTCATTGGAATGTTTACACGAGAACTGGAGCCTTGGCACTTGGGTTGTGTAATGCCTAGCAAGAACACTCGTGCAGCTGGAGCACCTCGGCCGATTCTTTACGTAACGTTGCGCAGGTGCCCGGAGAAGGCAATTTTCGACTGCGATGTTGCGTGACGTATAAAGACGACGTCGACTTTGTGGTGAGGTTGAAGGATCAACTCAAGCGAGCATCACGCGGCTA
Organism: Diplodia mutila; assembly: GCA_022560015.1. Taxonomy (NCBI): domain Eukaryota; kingdom Fungi; phylum Ascomycota; class Dothideomycetes; order Botryosphaeriales; family Botryosphaeriaceae; genus Diplodia; species Diplodia mutila. The sequence continues at coordinate 114,915 of JAFISB010000087.1, read as the reverse complement.
ATGGCGGCTGTCGAGGAGAACAGCACAAGAAGAATCGACAAGCACCAAAGGGAAAGATTCAGCCCTACGTCGTCGGTGGCTGGAAGCTTAGGCCACATTCTGGGGTCGACCGCGGCTGGCCTATGAAACTTGGTCGCAAGCAACATCAGCTCACCCTCCACCGTCTCTGCCTGCGCCCAAACTTTCTCCACGCTCGTTTCCCGGCCCAGGTCACGAAGGAGCCACCCGCACGCGACACACCCACCCACCACCGATTGGCCAATCCTTTTGCCGCAAACGCACGCCCATCCTTTCCCCGCAGCAGCACATGTCGGCCTACGCCCCCATCTCGTCGTCCGACGCGGGTGGAGCAGCAGCGGAGCCCCAGCGCCCCTCCCACCACCACCAGCAAGCGGGCCGCTCGCGCTCCTCCAACAACACCAACCGGTACTCGGCCAGCTCCTTCTTCAGCTACCCGGTATCGCGCACCGTCTCGGGGCTGCTGCGGCGCATCTCGACGGAACCCTCATCATCGAACGACCTGTCAGCCATGGGCGGCCTGAAGCCCAACACCAGCAACCTGCCGGGCGTGTACACGCCGCCGCGGCGGCAGGCGTCGCCGTTCCAGCCGCCGCCGCTGTCACCCCTGAACCTGGAGGGGTGGAAGCCGGGCACGGCGGAGCGCTCGAAGCTGCTGTCGCGGCAGCTGGCCGAGGAGATCCGGCTGCTGATCCCGCCGCGGCTGCAGCTGGTCGAGGACTGGCGGCTGGCGTACAGCCTGGAGCAGGACGGCGTCAGCCTGGCGACGCTGTACAAGAATTGCGAGGAGCTGCGCGGGAAGCGCGGGGGTTACGTCTTGGTCGTGCGAGACGGCGGTGGCGGGGTAAGTCGAGACCTACCTCTCCCTTTCTTTCTCCCTCCATTCCGCAACCCAACACCCGGGGCACCACCGGCAATGCTCGGATTGCTTTGAAGCTGACTCCGGGCTGGCGATAGGTTTTCGGCGCATACCTGACCGACGCGCCGCATCCGAACCCGCACTTCTTCGGCACGGGCGAGTGCTTCCTGTGGCGCGCCCACGTCCTGCCGGGCCTGCCCAGCCTGGCCAACCTGCCGCCGCCGCCGTCGGCCGACACGACAAACGCGCAGCGCATGACGACGATAGCGCAGCCGAAGAGCCACCACCTCAGCCCGCCGCACTCGAACGCGCCGAGCAACGCCGGCAGCGGCGCCAGCACCCCCGAGCGGATCCGGTTCAAGGCGTTCCCGTACAGCGGCGTCAACGACTACATGTTGTTCTGCGAGCAGGGCTTTTTGAGCGTGGGCGGAGGGTAAGTGCTTGCTTCTCTCGCGTGCGGGCCATCCTGTGGAATTGGGGGCAAATGCTGACGCGCGTCGCGATTGAAGGGACGGCCACTACGGCCTCTGGCTCGACGACAACCTCGAGAACGGCATCTCCAGCTCCTGCCCTACGTTCGGCAACGAGCCTCTCAGCGACGAAGGCGAGAAGTTCGACGTCTTGGGGGTCGAGCTGTGGTTCATTGGTTGAAACGGGTGCAAACCAACACCGGCTCAAATCAACGATGACAAGAATGCATGACGCAGCTCCGTCATGATTAACGACGTGTGGGGAGGATAATGCTCGTTGCAGCTGCATTACTTGGGGAGGAATTTGCATACTCGGCGCCAGGGGATGATTGGAAACTAGTAGGGAAAGCAACAACCCCCCGCCCAATCACGGATCCAAGGCGTTTGTGGATGGTGAGGATACATTCGAAGTTTTCCTTGGGCGACGTAGGATACCATTGGCAGCATTTTGCCTTACTTGTTTTCGGCTTTCGTTTTAGATTCGCTCCGAACACTTTCACGATTTAATTGAGCGAATTTCTTGTTATGGATCGACTAGAGATGTGATCAAAGGCGCATTGGGATCGATTGATAGAAGGTGAAGATTTTCTGAACCATTCAGGCAATTCGTGCCTTGGTTTGAGGGAAGCATCCGAGGCAATGGTTGCACGGATGCAACTGACTCGCTACTTGACCGGCGCACTATAAGCTTTCTCATTGATTGGCAAAAATAGTGTGGTATGGTGAGATTTGGAACCGTCACCAGAAGTTTGTTGTTCGGGAAGCATTGAGAGACATCAATTGGTGGTAGACGAATGCCGATTGGAGACGGCTGGATCTCGTTTTAACGCCAAACGAATAGTTTTATGTCAACACCCAAGGCAAAGTAGCTATGTATACGACCCCGCTGCAGCCTGAGCTCTGGCGGACGCCGTAGCTTAATAAGTCAAATCACGTGCCAAGCACGACTGTTCTGATGTCACGCACGGCTAAGATTGCGACATCCAGCGCGCGCAACCCTCCACCGCGATCCGGACGCGTCTCCCCGGCTCTCTTTTGCCTGTGAGCTCTGATTGACCCCTCCTCCCCATGGCGGGGCTTATCACAGGAACGAGCCCGGAGTCAGGGCGGTGATGCCGCAATGCGCACTTGACGCGAAAGAGCTCCGCAGATCGCCAGGACCCCCGCTTCGCGATGCTGAGCTGGAATCGCGACATTCGCTGTACATGCAGCTCCGCTGCTGTCATACGTCTTCCGGACCCGCAGCCCTGGGTAGTTATAGCTGGCCTGCCTGCCTGTGCTGTGCAGCTTGCCTGCAGATTCCTTGACTTTTTTGCCCCTCCATCGTCTCTCGTCCACTTGCGGTGTTTTCCCAACCCATTGACGCTCAATTGACGACCAATTGAGCTTCCATCTCATCTCATCCAACTCTTCTCGTTTCCTACTATCAATCCTACCTACGTCTCTTTTTTCTTGATACCCCACGTCCCTCACAATGACTGCTGTTGTCAACGGCAGCGTGAACGGCGGCATTCCGCCCCCGGCCACCGACCCGATCGTCTACGAAGAGTATCGCTTCAAGTGGTCGAGTCTGCCTTTGACCGCTGAAGAGTGGCTCGGACGGGCCACAGAAGTTAAAGAGGTCCTCGCGCGGGACGTCGTGAAGCGCGACCGCGAGAACAAGACGCCGCGCGCCGAGATCGCGCTGCTCAAGCACTCGGGCTTGCTGAAGGTGCTCGGGCCGCTGAAGTACGGGGGCGGAGGTCAGCCGTGGGCGGTTGGGTACCGGGTCATCAGGGAGGTCGCGAAGGGCGATGGGTGAGTTTTTGCCGTCTCGGTCAATGTTTTGTTTTGGTACTAGACGGAGAACACGCCTCGCTGACCCGGCGATCATCCACTCAGCTCGATCGGCATGCTCCTGGGCTACCACCTCCTCTGGAGCACGACGGCCAACGTGGTGGGCACGGCGGAGCAGGCCGAGGCGCTGCAGGAGTACATCGTCGGCAACAACCTGTTCCTGGGCGGCGCCGTCAACCCGCGCGACAACGACCTGAAGGCGACGCCCGAGGGCGACACCCTCGTCTTCAACGGCTTCAAGAACTTCAACACCGGCGGCGTGATTTCGGACCTGACGGTGCTGGAGGGCGTGGTCGAGGGCACCGCCGACCACGTCTTCACCGTCGTGCGCACGCAGCAGCCCGGCATCCAGTTCGCGTACAACTGGGACAACATCGGGCTGCGCCTGACCGAGTCGGGCAGCGTGAAGATCGACAACGTCGTCGTGCCGTGGTCGGACGCGCTGGGCTGGGACGCCAGGACGAGGAAGCCGGACCCGACCGTCTTGGGCATCCCCTTCGCCTCGTTGCTGCTGCCGACGTACGTCCCATACATACACACACCCTCCCCCCATCAAGATAGAGGAGAGCCAGAACTGACACATTCACACCAGCATCCAACTCGTCTTCTCCAACTTCTACCTCGGCATCGCCCAGGGCGCCCTCGACGCCGCGGCCGCCTACACGCGCACCTCCACCCGCGCCTGGCCGTACGTCACGCACGGCGCGGGCGACCCGCCCAAGGCCACCCCGCTCGACGAGTTCTACATCCTCGAGCGCTACGGCAACCACCACGCGCACCTCGCGGCCGCCGACGCGCTGGCCGACCGCGCCGGCGCCGCCGCCTCCGCCCTGTACGCCGCGCACGCCGACAACCGCGCGGAGCTGACGGCGAGGCAGCGCGGCGAGTTCGCGGAGCTGGTCGCGAGCGCGAAGGTCGTGACGACGGACGTGGGGTTGCGGGTGACGGCCGGCGTGTTCGAGGTCGCGGGGAGCAGGGCGACGGGGTCGGCGGTCGGGTTGGATCGGTTTTGGAGGGATGTCAGGACCCATACGTTGCATGATCCCGTGGCGTACAAGAATCGGGAGTTGGGGAGGTGGGTGTTGCTGGATGAGGTGCCCGAGGTTACGTGGTATACGTGAGGGTGGGAAGTTGGGTTGTCGTGTTTGCCGGGGTGGTGGACGCTCCGGCGTGGCGGGTTGTGAGATAGTTGTGTCGGTGCGGATGGGGGACTCTTGGTTGTGTGGTAGGCGAATCGGATGGCTGGATGCGCGTGTGTTGGTTTTGTGAGTCGTGTTTGTGTCTGGATCTTTGGTTTGACTGCCTGCCTTGGGAAACTCACATCTATGTCCGGACCTCTCCTTCTTCTGCCCATGTAGGTGGGCTCATTCTCCGCAAACCGACACCGGGGAGCCGCGCTTCTCGATGTAACGAACCTTGGTTCTAGTATCGTTCCGGCCCAACACCAGGAGGTAATCGGAAACAAGGTTTGACAAAGAAAACAACGGGCTTGGGGACTTGTGCAGGGGGGTCAGCATTTTCTCGGCATTCGTGCCCCGAATTGGCGGCCTCTTACTCGATTTATTGATTTGCCCGCGTCTTTCGTCACGATACCATGGCGGATGGTAAAAGAACGTGGCCATCTCGTATTCCGTGGAAGATTTTATATCTAACGTACGTAGGTAGCTGAATCTAATATCCGGAGGCATTTGTTCATATTTAAGCCTCGCATCTATGTCCAGACGTTAGATTCAACCACCCATAGAGGATATAATATCTCCCGCGATATAAGATCGAGAGGGGCAAATTCTTTACTCCTCTGGCAGTGATACCACCTGGGAAGTTCCGCAAGGGTCTCACAGCAGGTAGCAAAGGACTTGACTCTCTTCTTCCTCCGTGGGCAGTTGAAGCAGATATCCGGACGTAGATGTGAGTTTTAAACCCGTATGAACATATCAGGATATGGGATTCCACTACCCACGTAGGTGCGCTTAATTCTTTTGCAACACGCATCAAGGGCAGATACGTTTTCCCAACGCATATGTTCGCAGCTGGGTCTCCCAGTACTCGCCTAAAGCTGTTACCGAGAGCACAATATAGAGCATGGGAGGTCGATTGGTTTACACGCAAACAAGAGCAGTAGAATTGTATTGTACGTAGCTATCAATGCTACAGCTATTCAGACCATTGTAGAGCCTGGCGTCAAAATGAGCGATAAGTTATTCGACTACCAAAAAGGAATGGGGGTAAGTCCAAGAAACAACTCATGTAATAGGTTCAGGCGGGGCGAAAAGTTCAAGGCAGCTCCCACAACACGTCTTGAAGGTTTGAAAGCATCCACGAAGGCATCCACAACATCTATCCCCGGCTTGCTGCCCTGTGTCGGCAGACTGAGTGGGCTGCTGATGGGCCTCACGATCCGGACCAAGCGTTGAACCCGAGCGTTGAGCGTCGCTAAGATTTCTTAGGTGGATGCCCCTTTCACCGTCCATCGTCCAATTCCCCTCGAACATGTTCCGGCGAGCTTGATTGATGTTTTCATCTGGTGATCTCTGACCTTCGCCGTCGTGACTGGATGGTCGAATCGCCATGTCATCCTCATCGCTCCGGGGCTCATTGGGGGGACGATTCGGAGGGGCTTGATTATTGTCGTCACGGGTTGGCTGGTTTGTTGGAAGTTCGTGCCGGTTTGACTAGTCGATTTGAAGGTTAGTGGCGCCTTCATCCTAAGGGGGTTCCTCGTTTTTTAGGCCGTAACCTTCACGCACAGAATCAAGCATGCCTCTTTGCAAGGTTGTACCAATTGAATTGTGACGAGCTGGGACGGGTTCCCTCAGGTCGTCAGATCTGGCGATGTCGGGCTTCTTGAGAGGATTGCGCGGGGGATCCATGAGTCTCGAGTGTGTGTGTGTATAATAAATGAAGAATGGAGATGGTAGCGGCTGTAGCTGCTTGCTTAACGAAGACTGTGGCTAGCAATTGGATCTGGGTGATGAAGAAGTGGAAGAGATGGGAGCGCAGCGAAGAGTTAAGAGGGAAGCGTGTCAAGAAGCGCCGCTACGGAGGTAGGCGCGAAGCCCACGAATGATCTTTCCTGACGGGGAAGTCTGCTGTGCCTTCAAGCCTGTCGCCTCTCAAAGTCGGAGGCGGCTACCACCACCCAGAGCGAGAGCGGACGCCCCAAGTCGAGTCGGCCATGTATTAGGAGAGTGTTGGAAGGAGCATTCCGGAGTGGGAATCAATGATGGTGGTCGCCATTATACAGCACTTGATTGGAAAAACAGCGCGGAAGGGTAAGTTCAATAATGGTATCAGTGTCGGTTGGTGAAGTTCCCAAGTCTGATGGTTTCGGCACTTCTGAAGTAGCATTTGAAATTGTGCCAACTTCGGTCTCCAAGAACCTCATGTCCGGCTTCTAGCGGACACGGCGTGGTGCGTAACCTAAACCTAGCATCGCGCGTACGGCTGCGCGCCCAAATTTTGCTGCCAACTTTTGTCCTCATACCTGGTCTGCTTTTGCTGGAACCAGTACCTGGGTGGGGCCATTGGTGGGTGTGGTCTTGAGTCGTCAAGAACCACCTCATGCCGCGGCGGCAGGCTGCTGCAGCTGCTGCATCTCAGTCTGCAGGGTGATGATCTGTGTAATGTCAGAACTCCGACTCAGTGCGCGATATCCTAGGCAGACCAACCTCGATCTTCTTCTTCTCGCTGCGCTCCTGAATTTCGCTGATTTGTCCCTCGATGCGTTTGCTGCAGCCTGTGTCAGTCCAGGCGCTTTCAAATCGTGGGCCACTACGACGAGAAGCTCACATTTCCTTCTCGATGAATTCCAAGCGTCCAACCACAGCAAGGACAGCTTCAGATTTGTCCTGCTTCAGCAACACGGGTCCCACGAGCTTGTAGACGTTGGCATCGTCGGCGATCTTCTCAAACTCCTGGTATGGCGGGTGAGATGGGGGCCGGTGAGGGGAGTTTCAAGAAGCGCGAACCTGCTGAACTCCCTTGTTCTCCTGCTGCTGCGACTCAAGTTTCTGGCGACCGTCGACAGTGCTCTGCAGCTCTGCGAAAGGCGTCAGCATGCGCGGTAGAAAATGAAGCGGGGGCTCAGCGCACCGCCCTGGAGTTTCTGAAACTCGTCGGTGAGGTCCTGCAGCTTCTTCTGCTGCTCCGCCATCTCCGCAGGTGGTATCGGGTGCGATTGAAGGGATGCGTGCGGTGGGGAGGGATTCGCGGGCGGTGGTGGAGGGAGAGAGTCCGGGGCCTTGGCATTCGCGGGGCGGCAGTGGGCGACATGGGCCTTGCTGCGTGCCTCTCGCCGCCCCAGCTCAAAGCGCAACAACTCTGCCCGCCTCTCACCCCATCTTTGCCCTTGCGCTGCTCCACCGGTAAATTTTCGCTTGCCTCCTCTCTAAGGTCATAGCTGACATTCTTAAGCGCGTCTTTCTCTGTACCTGCGCTCCAGCTCCGCCTCGCACGCTGCCGTAGCAACCACGCGCTGATCGCGCTGTAAACGCCGACATCTGCTGCACCAACCCACAGACACGAGAGCCTTGACGACTGCGGACGCTCCACAGCCATTGTACCAACCCCGGTCGCATTTTGTGCCACGCAGCCAGCGACATCGGAAGCGCAGCCCACTCGTAGACGCCGACCCAACTCTCCCAGCCCACAATGAGCGGCACCGACTTCCTTGGCCGCGCCATCGACGTGGTCAAGAAGGCAATCGACAAGGACACCAACGGCGACTATGAAACTGCCTACCAGATGTACTACCAGGCCCTGGAGCTGTTCATGCTGGCGCTCAAGTGGGAGAAGAATACAAAGTCGAAGGACATGATCCGCGCCAAGGTGGGCGAGTACATGGAGCGCGCCGAAAAGCTCAAGAACCATCTCGCCGAGAACGACACCAACAACCAAAAGAAACCCGGCGCGATAGGCGCGAACGGCAAGGTCGCCGGTGGCAGTGGGAAGGGCCAGGGTGGAGACGAGGAGGAAGACGCCGACTCCAAGAAGCTGCGCGGTGCGCTCGCTGGCGCCATCCTGTCGGAGAAGCCGAACGTCAGGTGGGAAGATGTTGCCGGCTTGGACCAGGCGAAGGAGGCGCTGAAGGAGGCCGTGATATTACCCATCAAGTTCCCTCACTTGTTCACGGGCAAGAGACAGCCGTGGAAGGGTATCCTGATGTACGGCCCGCCCGGTACCGGTAAGAGTTACTTGGCCAAGGCGGTCGCCACGGAGGCGAACAGCACCTTCTTCAGTGTCAGCAGCAGTGACTTGGTCTCGAAATGGATGGGAGAGAGTGAACGGTAAGGCCTGATGCGGAAATTACCTCCCTTTACGTTCAATTCTAATCAATGCGCAGCCTTGTCAAGCAATTGTTCAACATGGCAAGAGAGAACAAGCCGTCAATTGTCTTCATCGACGAGATCGACGCGCTGTGCGGTCCTCGTGGGGAGGGTGAGTCGGAGGCGTCAAGACGCATCAAGACCGAACTCTTGGTGCAAATGGATGGTGTTGGCAAGGATTCGAAGGGCGTGCTGATCCTTGGCGCAACAAACATCCCGTGGCAGCTCGATGGAGCCATTAGGAGACGTTTCCAGAGACGTGTCCATATCAGCTTGCCCGATCTTGCTGCACGAATGAAGATGTTCGAGCTTGCAGTCGGCTCTACGCCGTGCTCTCTGAAGCCCGAGGACTTCAGGGAGCTCGGCAGACTAAGCGAGGGATACTCCGGTAGCGATATCAGCATCGCCGTGCAAGATGCACTGATGCAACCGGTGCGGAAGATTCAGACGGCAACGCACTACAAGAAGGTATGGGGGCAAATTTGACGACTCTGCGAGGTTCTTTTACTAATTCCCTCATCAGGTCGTGGTGGACGGTCAGGAAAAGCTCACTCCCTGCTCTCCGGGCGACGCTGGGGCAATGGAGATGCAATGGACGGATGTTGAGTCCGACCAGCTGCTGGAGCCCCCGCTCTTGCTGAAGGACTTCATCAAGGCGATCAAGAGCTCAAGACCCACTGTCAGCGGGGAAGACCTCACGAAGAACGCGGACTGGACTAAGGAGTTTGGTAGCGAAGGCAACTAAGAAGACGGCAGCGGCAAGGGTTCTGCATGCATTTTGTTTCGCGTACATAGCGGTTGGTTGGTCACGGGCGTTTTTACTGTAGCTACGGAGAGCATGATATACCTATCCTCGACAAATACAGCAGAAGTGCACGGGGCAGCACGAGTCAGGACGCGGACCCTTGCTTGCTGGTCGCCTCCTCCGCCGCATCTTCCGCATCCTGTCCCCCTCTTATTCTCACCTGATCATCTGCTATTTAACTTACCGCCGCACTGTAGGCTGCTGTGGAATGTTCATCTGCAAAGTCCGGGGGTTCCCAGATTGATCCTTCGATAGTCCGTCTCAAACACAAAACGCACGTCAGCTTCCTTCGAGCTCCGCGTCAACCCCGGAAGCTAGCTCCAAGCACAACGACACCATGTTGCGCAACCTAGCATTGGCAGCCGCCTGCCTGTTCGCCCATCAGGCAAGCGGCCATGATGCAAGCAGCCATCAGGACCACCTTTCCGCCGCCAGCATACCCGCCAAAAGGGTCGCCGTCATAGGTACGCAGGCAGCAGCCTAGCTCCCCGCCTGCCCTCATCAAGCTCCCGTTCTCGTCGAGCTATGCGTCGTATGACGGCTGACACCCCGTCACAGGCGCCGGTGCCGGCGGCTCGTCTGCTGCCTACCATCTGTCCGAGTTCGCCTCGTCGGCCGGCATCCCGACCAACATCACCATCTTCGAGCGGGCTCCCTACATCGGCGGGCGCTCCACCACCGTGCACGCCTACGATGCGCCCTCCATCCCCGTCGAGCTCGGCGCGAGCATCTTCGTCCAAGTCAACCAGATCCTCGTGAACGCGACGGCGCGCTTCAACCTGTCGTCCGACGGCTTCCGCGATGCAATCGCCGTCGAAGGGGAGGACGACGACGACAAAGGCGGGGACTTCTTGGGCGTGTGGGACGGACACCAGTTCGTGCTGACCACCCCGGAGGACATGGGCTGGTGGGACAAGGCCAAGATGCTGTGGAAGTACGGGCTCGCCCCGATTCGCACCATGCAGCTGATGAAGAAGACGGTCGGCGCGTTCCTGGAAATGTACGAGGAGCCACATTTCCCGTGGGCGTCGTTGTCTGAGAAGGCTCATGAGCTGGGGCTGGTAGATGCCTCCGCGGCAACGGGAGCGGAGTTCTTGAAGAAGAACGGGATCGGGGAAGCTTTTGCGCACGATGTGGTGCAGGCGAGGTACACTCTATCACCACTTGATATCGGGGGGCAACAGCTAACCAAACCCCCACAGCACTCGCGTCAACTACGCTCAAAACCTAGCCCTCGTCAACGGCCTCATCTCCATGGTCTGCATGGCCACCGACGGCGCCATGAGCATCGACGGTGGCAACTGGCAAATCTTCGCCAACATGGCCACCGCCGCAACGAAGGACATCCGCCTCAACACCACCGTCTCCGCCCTCGCCAAGCAACCCGACGGCACCTACGTGCTCACCCCGCAAAACGCCAGCACGGCCGCCCTGCACGCCCCGGAGCCCTTCGACGAAGTCATCCTCGCGGCCCCCTACCAATTCGCCAACATCGACTTCACGCCGCAACCGCCCCGCCACGTCCCCGACACCATCCCCTACGTGCAACTCCACGTCACCCTCTTCGCGTCCCCGCACCGCCTCGCCCCCTCCGCCTTCAACCTGCCCCCCGGCTCCCCCGTCCCGCGCGTCGTCCTCACCACCCTCGCGCCCGGCGACGCCCCCAACGACGACCACGCCGACCCCCCGAACAAATCGCGCGTCGGCAGCCCCGGCTTCTTCAGCATCTCCACCCTCCGCACCGTCCGCAACCCGGCCACGTCGCGCCGCGAGCACCTCTACAAGGTCTTCTCGCCCGCCCCCGTCACCGGCGCGTTTCTGGCCAAGATCCTCGGCGTCCCCACCGACTTCGACGACGGCGAGAGCGACCTCGGCGAGGACGTCGTCGGCCGCCGGGGGGACGTCACGTGGGTCCATCGGAAGGTGTGGGATAGCTATCCGTACGAGTTCCCGCGCGTGACGTTCGAGGAGATGAGGTTGGATGACGGGCTGTGGTATACCAGTGCGATTGAGGGGCTGATTAGTACGATGGAGACGAGTGCGTTGGCGGGGAGGAACGTGGCGAGGTTGGTGGTTGATGGGTGGGTTGGTGGTGGGGAGAAGAGTGCGGAGGGTGTGGGGAAGGATGGTCTGGAGGAGGAGGGGGTGAAGGAGCTTTGAGGTGTTGCGGAGGAAGACTTGGAGAGATTGGTATTTGTCACCGAATGCAACAATGGGATTGAGAAGGGGTCATCTTGGCTGAGGCAGGGGAGTGGGCTTGTTTGTACAGCGATTTGCTTCGAGAGGTAGATGTGGATGGCAGAGTGTTTGCGGTGTTGGCTACTTAACGACCTATGAGGTACGAACAATAAATGCGCCGTTCTTTTCGCTCCTTCTCCCGCAACGCCGGCATCACTGCATGTTTGTCCTTTCAGCCCTCCATTTCTCGCCAACCAGTCAGAGAAAAGATCATTACCTACCTCCTCCTTCCCTTCCTCCAACATCAGCCCTACCCATATTAATCCCCCACTAACTCGTCCACCAGGGCCACCCCTAGGAAAAGATCGAACCAGCTCCCTTCATATTCGCCAATCGAGCGCCGCCTTCCAACAGCCGTGACAACATCCGTTCTGTCAACTTTTATATTGAAACCGTCTCGCCTCGCCTCGCCTCACACCATCGTTGTCGAAACTCGCCTGGACGCCGCGTCGCCGGGGCCGATGCGCTGGGCTGTGTACAATACTCAGTAGCGTGCGGCGAGCCGCGTGCGTTCATCTACCTCCGACCAGACCCGATAACATCACACCCATCGGCCCCGCGCGCGCAGAGCGTAGATTGACGGGACGTTGCTTTTGCTCCACACGGTCGCCGCAACGACGGCGGCTTTGCGCGGGATTTGCTGTGCTGCGCTGTGCTGTGCGGTAGATCGTGCAGCTGAGGCGAGACGAAGCAGCCAAATGCGACGGACGAGGGAATGTGGGAAGCTGCAGGAGGAGGGAAGACGGGGGCGGAGAAACGAAGGCAGGGGAGGGGTGTCTTTGGGGCACTCCACTTCGCTCGCGGGGCTCTCCCATCGGGTTCCTGTCCATTATCGAGGGCTTGTCGAGTCGAGTGGGTGTATATTTCAAATTCGTCCCTCCCGCATCCTTTTCGGCCGCAAGGGAGGGAGGGAAGGGCAGAAGAAGCAACAGTCAAGCCAAGCCAAGCCACGAACGCCCTGCGGACATTTTCCTCAAAGCGAGCAAGTCGTGGCTATTGGAGCGCGTATAGATCAAACACGTGGCTGTGAGTCTGACAAGTACATCTAGAGCCCTCTTCTCCGTGCAGTTCCGAGATCGTGAGCACGGTACAAAGAACGGGCGGGGGAGGGGAGTAGAACGGAATGAGGGGGCGGGAAATATCCCACGGAGAAATAGCGAAACGGCGGCATTTGCCACAAGAGCCTATGATAGTTCTCCCGAAAAAAAGGAGATATTCGGCAAGAAGGTAATGCCTTTGATTCCTCATTACGTCGGGAATATCGCCGTAGATCGCTGATGTTTCTCTTTTCCTGAGAGTACGAATGGGAGTGGACATAGCAGTAGGGAAATAATGGGAGGAGGGAGAAGGAAAGGTATTTAGATGCTCCCGCCGCTCGCTAGGTGAATGCAGTAGGGCGTCATCGTCGGTTGTCGGCAATTGACCCGCTTCGGCAACTTAAGAAAACCACGGACGTGCAAGCTAAAGGGAACGCCGGCTTCATCGGCTTGTGGGAACTACTTTGCCTTTAGATCGTGGTGGGCAGAGTGAACAAAAGAATCGCCTAAGTAGAACCTTAAAATTTTCCCCGGGAAAGGAGACAGTGGTGTGATGTTTGCCGGTGTCGGACCGTGAGCGTGGGTGACTGGAGGAGGAGAACAGGAGGGTGATGATTTTTTTGATGTGTTAGTGCGTACAGTAATACTTACGCGTCGTCCTTCCCGCGCGCCGGTCGTCGCGGGTGTGGTTAGCACCGTTAAAGATGCGCGACACCTGCCGGACGCGGGATAGTTCGCGCAAGCCACCCCGCCGACTTGCAATCGGGGCGTCTTGGCAAGGTCGAGGGAGAGCCAAGGTTGCGTAGCTATTCTTGTGTTGCCTTTTTGCTGTTCAAGTGAAGCGCCTGCGTATAAACATCAGTAGTTCACTCGGTTCACAAATGAAGGATTGTCGCAATGTCAGCGACTCAAGCATTGCTTTTTCTGGCAACCCCTACGGTATGGAACAGCCACAATTTGCTCGCATTTGCGGCGAAGCATCTGGATTCTAGAAGCACGTATCCGCGCGGGTTGCTTCGGCAAATGTCCTGTAATCTAATCAGCCATGCCGGTGCCATCGAAATCCCACGGGATCCTTCCGGTAACGCAATCGGGCGCTGTCGAGGAGGCGTTCCAAATTATAGAACAATGGAATGTGCCGGGCCAATAGCGTGCCTATGGGCTTTGAAGTATTTTGAAATCGGCTGGAGATGGTTCGATGTACGGGAGGATTCGATAAGAATCTCGGCAGCTTCCAAGGGCGTCATTGGCGGCCATCAAGTTCCAGGCAGAGACGCGAAGGCGAAAGAGAGTGCAAATTGTGGCTGCGGCAGATTGAGGGATTGGGGGAGTATTTCGCTGCCGAGACATGAAGCTGTGCCTTGCATGATGCAGGGCCGTTGGTCGCTGTGCCGCCGAGGGGGATTCGGCAGTGCCGAGATCTGCCTCGAATCCTACATGGGCGAAGTGTGGCTTCCTGCAGGAGAGTCCGGGTCGGGAAGCTGCCTTGCACATCTCAGTTGCGATATGGACCGATCGGATCTCGCAAGCTGGCAACGGAAGCACATGGCAGTCGTCACACGGTGGCCCCGTCTTTCTTTCTTGTCATCACACCCCATTGATCTGCAGGTCACGGTGGTATTCCGCTGTGGGGGAGGGGGCCGAAGAAACGTGCGACTCCCAAAGAGACGGCGCGACCGCTCGGGACAGCAGTCGAACACGACCGTCATCAGCAACCAACCATGGGACAACAAGCAGCAAGTACGGCCGAGGACGAGCGAGAATGGACCGCTCGGATGGGCCCCTTTTGATTGTGTGAACTGGGTCTCGTCACAAGGCGGGAAGGCGTTGAAAGAGAAACACAACGGGGTGGCAGACGTGGCGCACGCGTTGGCAGGGCTGGCCACGGAAGATAGCGGAGCGAAAAGACAGTAGAATTGTCGTCCAAGCGCAAAGGAAGCGGGCCGGGGGGAGGCGGTTGATTGGGGCAGGAGCCGCGTCAGAAGGAATTTGGCTGCAGCGGCGCGGCTTCAGTTGCTCTGCGGCTGAGGGTGGCGCGCAGTCGTCTCCGGCGCCGGAGCTCGCATTTCGAGCTGAGCCTGTCACCTGTGTGCCTGTGTGCAATTGCACGATCGGCAGCAGTGCCGTCACCGTCAGCCGGAAGGATCGTGGGCAAAGGTTGACCGGCGATTCCGATCGACGGGGAGCGCTGTGCTACTCTCGCAGGCGGCGCAGGCAGTGGGCAAGGTCGCAATGGTGTTGGAACGGTGCCGGAGGTGTGGGCGGAAGGTCGTCGGCGAGCTCGGAGAATGACTCGCTTAGGGCAGGCGCAAATCAGTGATTGGCCTCGCCTGCCACGTTTTAGCTGCTCCAACCGGCAAAGCGTCGGCCTCGACGTCTCCATTGTCTCTGCGCGCCATCGCCCAGGGCCCACACCACGACCCATGTCCGCGCCTCATCACCGCAGGGCCTCGCGCCGCCCGCCTGATAGGGCAGCCCCAAAGATGGCGACTCGCCCTCCGCAGGCCAATGACGCCCCCGCGCTGCCTGGCCTTCAGGGACCATCCGAGCCAGGCCAGCGGTACGCCGGGGACCCGCCCCAGGAGCAGCCTTTATTGTAGCCTGCTGCGCCGCTTGCAATTGCTTGCGTTGCTTCTCTGTCTCGACGTCGTCTTGTCCCCCGTCTTGCTGGTTGCTCCCGTCTCACCAAAGGAGCCATGCCGTGACCTCAGGCAGCAGCTACCCCTCGCGTACCACAGCATCTCACCATCGTCGTTGCACCAACATAAGCTTCCAACCCCGAGTCAGCACCTGCTTGTCCGGCTTCACCGCGTCTTGTCTCCGGCCATCGTCATTCTGTGAGTATGTGCGCGCCGTGGATCCCTATAGACAACACATCTTTTCCGCTTCCGGCACAGCGCCTCAACTCACTGCCCAATCCCGTGGTCTCTGCGTGCCCGAATATTGATTTTCGTTCCGCGACACCTTTCTGGCGAGTGCGAAAAAGACCCACACCACTCATCATCATTGCCGACGGGAAGCACAAACTTACGCCGCACAGCTTGCAGTCATCCGAACCCGAACCCCCCGTGCCCTCTTGTGCCCTCCGCTCTCTCCGCTCTTTGCACCAGACTCAGCTCCAGAGCCCTACTTTTGGCGCGCGCCAGTCAATTCGCGTCCCGCTGCTCATTTATCTTTCCGGCCCTCCGCCTCCGTTCCCGCCCTTCGCGCCGCCCAGTCAAAGCTTCTCGACTTGAATGCGGAGGCAGACCCGGGGCTCCGCTTAGTCCCGCTCTTGCACTTATTCGATCAAGCCGCTTCCACCCGGCGAGCTTCACCTCACCATGGCGAAGGGAGATCCCAGCCACCAGGAGGTGCTCATTGAGAGCATCATCTTTTACATTTTCGCTCTTCTTCTCTTCGTCGGTAGACTGTAAGTACATTTGCTTCCAACACCCAATCAGTGTCTGACTTGGCGCAGTTGGTCGAGAGCAATCACTGCAGGCTCCATCAAGAGACTTTCTTGTGAGTACACCTCCAGTCCCCCCGCCCCCCCCCCCCGCCCCCCCACCCCCCCCCCCCCCCCCCCACCCACCCCCCCCCCCCCACCCCCACCCCCAACCCCCCGAGCTCCCCATCCAC
>JAFISB010000087.1:0-98697 GCA_022560015.1 Diplodia mutila | reverse complement strand
GTTTTTGTGGGGGGGGGTGGTGGAGGGCAAAAAGCGCCCGGGCCATAAAAGGGCTTTTGTGTGACTACCCCCCCCCCCCCCCCCCCCCCCCCCCCAAAAAAAAAGGCATCTTCATGCTAACTAAGTCGCAGCCGATGACTTTGTAATGATTGCGACGTTCCTTTTCTACACAGCACTGATAGTGCTCCTTAATTTCAACATCCGATTCGCTAGCAACCTCATGCACCCTTCGGAAGTCTCAGCAGTCCTTGCCGATCCCGCGCAGGTTAAGAGCCGGATCTTTGGCAGCAAAATCACACTCGCCGTGGAACAATGCATGATCCACGCGCAATGGGGCACCAAAGCCAGCCTCCTCATTCTCTACCACAAAATGACCCAAGGACTCCGCGAGAACCTCTTTAACAAGATTTGCGCCGCCTACGTGTTTCTCGGCTACGTCATCATCCAGATCACCTTCTTCGGCGTCTGGTGCCGACCCTTCAGCCAGTACTGGTCGATCAACCCGGCCAACGAACAGTGCGCCAACTACGGCAACTACTGCATCATGATCCTCGTCTTCAACACCTCGTCGGACCTGCTCCTCATGTGGGTGCCTATCCCGCTGATCTGGAAGGCTCAGATGAAGCGCAAGAAGAAGATCATGCTGTGCGCCGTCTTCTCGCTCGGCATATTCAACGTCATCGCCGCGGTGCTCAACAAGACGTACAACTGGATCCTGCCCGGCTCGCACGTCTACATGATCTGGTACGTACGCGAAAGCAGCACGGGCATCTACGTCGCCAACGCCACCTGCTGCTGGCCGCTGTTCCGCAAGATCGTCTCGGCCTCGGGCCTCGGCGGCTCGTGGACCAACTCCATCTCGGGCGGCAAGGGCCCGGACAAGTACGTGTACGACGAGTACGGCCACAAGACGACCCTCAACGGCGACGGCACGGGCGGCAAGTCGTCGAACCGCAAGAGCACGATCCGCGGCTCGCAGCGCTTCAGCAAGCTCCGCTCCGTCCGCGACCGCACCATGCACAGCCTGCACTCCAACAGCACCCACATCGGCGGCGGGCTGTCGGTGCACGGCGGCACCATCCACCGCGGCGGAAGCCAAAACGACACCGAGAGGAACGGCAGCCAGGAGGCCATCAACAGCAGCTACGGCGAGCAGAACTCCAGCATGCCCCTCGAGATCTGGCGCCAGGTCGACTACGACATCGAGTCCGGCCTGCCCCGCACCCCCAGCATGTACGCCGACGACAGCCACAAGTACGGAGGATCCGAGGCCAAGGGGGGCGACATCGTCATGGGGCTACGCAGCGACGTTGTGACGGCGACGGTGACGGAGGTGAAGGGCGGCGCCGCGGCGACGAAGGGGCACGTCAGCAGGAAGGAGAGCGAGGGCAGTTCGAGTGGGGGGAGTGGGTACGGGAGGAGTGAGAACGCGAGTCGCGCGTCGAGTAGATGAGGGTTGAATTCTAGTAAAAGGCGGATGAGATGGAGTATTATGAGGATTCTCCTTTTGTTTAATTTCTTTTTTTCCCTGTCGTTGGTTGGAGCGATATGGATGGATGGACGGACATCTCTGCAAGGTGGTGGGAAAAAGTGGCATATGGCGGGAGATGGACGAACAAGGATATTATTTACGATACCCAGGACTGCTACTTAGAAACTTATTTTCTCTTTCTTCCATCACTGCTCTGGCTTTACTCTCGAATGGAAACGTGTGAAACGGAAAGTTTATATCCCCTCGCCTCGCCCTGTCCGAATTCTTGGAGGTCTTTGCCGAACTACATGGTTCAAGAGGAACGATCGCCACCCTACCCATGTGTTGGAAACCCCTGCACATACTTACGTACATTGCTCGTTACCACCCTGGCTCCATCTCCAGGTTATTCGGATGGTGCTCCCTCCCGACCCAGACGCTCGGAACTTGCGTTCGTATCTTGGGACCACACCCCTGTCGCAGATCCCACAGTGATAAGTCTTCTCCGAACCTCATTCCTTGGCGGTTATATGTGCATACTGGATAGAACAGCTTCTTTTTTTTTCTTTCTCTGGTCTTGGAACTGGTAATGTATCTGCTTGATCTTTTGTTTCTTTCTCGGTTTACTTGAGGCCGAGCTTGGGCGCTGGTGTGCATTCATCAGTGACGTGATGCGATTGGGCTGTTATATGCCCTGACTCAGTCTGAGTTGACCTTTATTTTCGGCTCTGCACAGTGCGATGTACATACTGAGAAAGCAATGCTGTGGCGGACAGGATGTAGGTGTTGGTCTGTGATGGGGCTGGGGCCTGAAGTGACAAGAAGACTATGCGGGTTCATGGGCGTACGTTTTGGAGTCTCATATTCTAACGTTGCTCATGATTTCTTGTTTCATTTGATGTCACGGTATGCTCTTCACTTGTGGAATCAAATTCATGGCATTGAAGTGATGGTTTGTCATCTGCGTCCCGGTGTTTTTGCGCTCAGGCGTTGCTACAAAATCTCCCTCTCATGGTCTAAGAGCCCTTTTGGTCGGTCGTCGCGACGGAGTAAGGAAACTTGCGGTATCTTTCCAAGTGGCGCACAATACTCATACGCAAGGCCCTCCTGCTGCCTGCGTGCATGAGCTGAGTGACATCCGCACCAAAGTTCTTCACATGCCGAATCGCATATCAAGCAGGTGCCCTCTGGCCATGTGCCTCATGTGTGTGACGAGACGCAGGGTGGCTCCTCTCTGCAATCGCTCGTGACTCCTCTTTGCACTCGCAAGTGAGCACGAGGGGTCTCTCACGGCCATGTGGCTTCCTTTCGCGACACCACCACCCCTGACTTCGCCCAACTCGGCCAGCACGAGGCATTGAAGGACGTCCACGCGGACGACCCTGCGTCAAAGGGTCTTCACGCGGCTGCGAATCATCCGTTCAACCGCCCAAAGTAGTCAGTGCGCCGCAGCCGCTCCTACCGTGATGCGTTGCTACCCAGACAGAGGACCCGTGCCACTGCCCGGGTCAACTCCTTCCTCCAAGTATATAAGCCTTGCCTTTCCTCGACCCAACCCCCTCTTCTTTTCTCTTCAGCTCTCTTTGCCTTTTGGCTTAGGTACGTCACCCATTCCTCCCTTTGCCATCCCTTGAGGACCGGCTCACCAAAGCCTCTCTTCATCTTCCCTCTTCTTCCCCCTCCGCTCCGCTCACCCAAGCATCTTGAACGAACCAACGCTGACCTGTCTCAACCACAGATCAAGTGTAGTATCTGTTCTTTTTAGTTTAATCTCTAGAACGTCCCTACGGGGACACTTCTTTTGATTAAACTAGTTTTTGGAAGCCGGTTTGGTGGCCGCTGGGCTCCGCCTAACGTCACTGACCACAGTGTCGCCTGTATTGCACTGTCTCGGGCTGACGCGAACTCTCTTTCTCCATCTTTTTTCGTTGTGTTTCTTCACCTTGAGTGGAGACGCGAGGAAGAAAGGAAGGCTGCGCGTTGACGAGGAAGATCGATGGTTTGGAGCTGGGTCACTGTGATGGCAATTGTGAAAAGAACAGCTGTGGGCTTTGGCAGACAACGCGATGTTCGCTTTTCACCTGATTTGATTCATGTGCGAGCAGACATTGGGATGAGCTCTGTGTCATGGCACCACGGGTAAGGCAATGGAGCTCGATGCGCGATGACCATTTGTCAACGCAATGCCACAGCACGGTGCTGCCAGTCTGACACGCGCGAACCCTTCTGATTCAGTATCCCTTCCATTGAGGGCAATTCTTGTCCGGCGGGTTTTGTTCTACCACCCGGATATGTACACCCACCGCGTCGTCCATTTCCCTCAAAACCACGCCCAATCCCACCACTTCCCCCATCAATCAAAGCAACAGAAAGCGCGCCACAATCCCCAAATCTAGTTGGACTCCCTGGGCGTGGGAGCGAAGTACGGCCGCACGAACCTACGATAGCAGCAGCAGCAAGTCAGCATTCCACACTAAATGTTTCATCCATCCTCTCAAAAGCCCAATTCTCGATGTGTATTACGCACCTGTCGCTGTTGTAGATCTTGGTCTCGGCGCCGAGCAGCTCCTTCTCGCGGGCCTGGTTGGCGAGATGCCGCCGGACCTGGTCCCTGTCCTCCTCGGCCTGCAGCAGCGGGATGAGGTGGATGCGGCTCCACATCTTCTCGCGGGCGAGCTCGCTGCAAAAACGTACACACTCGTCAGCCAATTGCACTTTCTCTTCCCCGCCCCTCCCGCTTTCTTTCTTCCACGGCCCCCCCATCAATTCCTCGCGAAACATCCAATCCCACGTTTCGTTCCTCATCCGCGCGCGGGGAAGTAGCAGGAACGGGAGGGGTAGGGGAGGGGTGGTGGGCACGTACTTGTGCTCCCGGATGCCCTGGCCGATGCGGTAGAAGCCGTAGGTCATGATGCCGCCCATGATGGCGAGGTAGGCGGCGGGGCGGAAGCCGCGGGCGGGCAGGTTGCGCTTGTACTGGACGGGCTCGTAGCCGCCGGTGGGCGGCATGTCCTGAGGCATTGTGGGCGGATGGGCGCGTTTCGCGGGCGGTTTTCGGGGATTCGGCGTCGTGCGGCTTCGTCGCCTGGGGGTGCGCGGGGTGCGGTTCGGTCGCGGTCGTTGGTGCGAGATGGGGTCGGTGGTGCGTTTGGTAGGTGGGTAATGCGGATTGCCTGCGCCGTGAGAGGTTGGCCGAAGCTTGCCGTCGGGTGCCTTTCGTCGGGAGAATCTCGGGGGAAGTGGTTGATTGGTTGGAGCTTGCGGGCGCCGGGACGTCACACACCACCCCCGCCGCGCGAAAACACTTTTGTCACGATCACGGAAAAAAAAGAATTGTTGCTTGCGACGACGACGCAGCAACCATGGCCGACCACGAGAGACCCGCGAAGATGCAGAAGAGGGATCACAGCCCGCAGACCGAGGAGGCCGCCTTCGCAGAAACCACACAGCCCGCCGCCGCCAATGGCTCAGCAGACCTCACCACCACCACTGCTGCCGCGCAGCCCGATGCCGCGCAGAACGCCGCCGCGAATGACAACGACGACGCCATGAGCGTTGACGACGGCGACAACAACAACGCAGGCGACAATGCCGAAGCTTCGACCGCCGCCGCCGCCGCCACAGCCTCCTCCGCCGCCGACCAACCCGCCAAACCCGGCCCGCCGCCGGGCATGACCAAGTCAGCATGGAAGAAGCAAAAGCGGCAGCAAGAATGGGAAGCCGGGCGCGACGCGCGCAAAGCGCAGCGCAAGGAAAAGAACAAGGCGCGGAAAGAGCGCAAGCGGCAAGCATACGCCGACGGCGAGCTCGACAGCCACAACAACCACAACAACAACGAAGACGTCGCCCTCGACCACCCGCACAAGCACCAGCGCGAGGCGCAGGACAAGCCGCGCAACCAGAAGGCCGTCCAGCTGCCCATCACCTTCGTGTTCGACTGCAGCTTCGACGAGCTGATGATGGACAAGGAGATGAAGAGCCTGGGGCAGCAGATCACCCGGAGCTACTCGGACAACCGCAACGCGGCGTACCGCGCGCACCTATGCGTGTCGAGCTTCGGCGGGAATCTGAAGGAGCGGTTCGACGGGTTGCTCAACCAGCATTACAAGTCTTGGAAGGGGTTCAGGGCGTTCGAGGAGGATTTCGTCGAGGTGGCGGAGAAGGCGAAGGGGTGGATGAGGGATTTGGGGGAGGGTGGGCGGTTGGCCGGGACGTTGGCGGAGATTGCGGATCGTGAGAAGCAGAGGAAGAAGGCTGAAGGCGGTGCTGCGGAAGAAGGTGGTGCTGCGGAGGGTGCGTCGAGTGATGAGAAGGAGGGCGAGGTCGTGTACCTCTCGTCCGAGGGGACGGAGACCCTTCACGAGCTGAAGCCGTACAGCACCTACATCATCGGCGGCCTGGTGGACAAGAACAGGTACAAGGGTATCTGCCACAAGCGGGCTACCGAGCGAGGCATCAAGACTGCGAAGCTGCCCATTGGCGAATTCCTGCAGATGAACAGCCGCAGCGTGTTGGCGACGAATCACGTCAACGAGATCATGCTGCAGTGGCTCGCGTGCGGCGATTGGGGCGAGGCTTTCATGAAGGTCATTCCGAAGAGGAAGGGGGGCCAGCTGAAGAGTACGGGCGAAGAGGATGACGAAGAGAACGACCATGAGAATGCGGAAGCCGAGACAGCGGAGAAGGCTGAGGCATCAAACGATACCCACGCGGAAGCAGGCTCCAGCGCAGGAGCAACTGAGGCCGCCAATCAAACGTCGGAGGCCGCAGAAGCCAAGGCTGAATGATCTTTGGTCTAGTAAGCGAATCTGTGAAAAATATCCAATCAAAAGGAATCATGCGTATCCCGGTCAGCCTGATACTTTCTTCATTGCATACAAGAACACGTGGAAATGTTTGATTAGACCAATGGCAAGAAACCCAGCCTGGCAAAAGTGGCTATGCAAGGCAGATTGCGAGGTCTAAGCGAGTATATGAAATTTACCCCGCGCTGACGCTTCCCAGCCTTGTTCTTCTCACGCCTGCTTCTTTCTCGACACAAACACCTACGCCATCGCTTTTCTATTCGGGAAGCATGGCGGAGGTCGTCGGTATCATCGCAGGAGCGGTGCAATTCCTTGATATTGGCTCCCGCGTCCTCATCGGCTTGTCACGTTTTTGTTCAGATCTCCAGCATGTCCCTCGCAAGATCAAGAAAGTCCATCGACAACTCGAGCAAACTCTTCAACTTGTGGAATCCATCAAATTTGACGTCGAGGCGCCAAACACCGGCCCTGGCACAACGCTTTCCGGTATCATATCGCAGCCGCAAGTCGACATTGCAAAGGGTCTCCTGGGAGATGCGGCAGCGCAGGTCACCGAGTTGCAGATCTTATTGAACAATCTCGCACCCGCAGGCGACAGTTTTGCCAAGAAGGCATGGAGGACGGTCGTTGCGGTCAAGAAGGAGGAAGAGATTTTGTCCAAATGCAGCGACATCGAGACAACGACTGGATTCCTCCAGACTTGGATGCAGCACCAAAGTCTGAAGCTCATCAAAGACGACATGTAAGAACTCAAAAACATGAATCCCATGCCACGGACACTGACAAGATCAGACTCATCGACAAAGACAATACCAGGAAGATATCCAATGTTGATCAAACCCTTGGCACAGTCCAACAGAGCCTCAACAACATGCCCACAGCGGTCGAGAACATCGTTCAAACTTCGCAAAATGCGGTTCTACGAGAAATTGACACGAATACCCAGTACCTTGGCGGGTGTACACGACGGATCGAGCAGAGCCTTGACGTTGTCAGGCATGACGTCCTTCAAGGGGTCACAACAGCGGAAACAAGCATGCAAGGGATAATGCGGTCGCTGAAAGGGGAAATCGTTAATGAATTAGTACTGGACCGCACAAGCCGTTCCTCTGAGAGCGAAGCCTTGCACTCACAACTGGCTCTGATGCAACAAACGATGAACCAGATACTGGTATGTCAAATCAAGCACGACATCTCCAGTCTCTTATACTAACGGCGGGAAGATCCAAAACACCAGTCAGCGCCTGATTTCGAAGCCTTCCTATTTGGAAGACATTGAAGTCAGTGCAAGATACTTCACGTCTCGACCAACAAGTACAAGAAACTCTCGTGTTCCAACTCACCCGGGATATGGTACCCTCTGCACATGTGAATCTTGGGGGACCAGGGCTCACAAAACCTGGAGAAACTTTCGCTTCCGCTACGATCCGACTTTGGTGCACGACACTAATTGTCCACTCCGTCATCGATCGAAGAGAACCTGGACTATTGGTGCCCGTGCTATCTTGCCCGCCCTGTGGTCCTATTCTCTTGATGTGGCGCTTCAAATTGATTTCGGTGCTGGAGGTTTCGCCATCTCTCCCAGCATCAGAATGGCAACAAGAATAGTGGACCGTGAGACATCCCCAGTATTCCATGCATTAATTATTCTGGATAATTATCTGTCTTTCATGTATTTGCCGGGGGACTCCAGTACGGAGCCCAGCATGAGAGAGATCCTCGAAAGGTTGAGAATTATTCTTCGCCAAACATTTTGTGACGGTCGTGCCACCGCATATGACCAGGATGTCACTGGCATGTTGGTTTTGGAGGTAAGTATTTTAATTGGTCTTGTCTGTTTCGCACTTTGACAGTTCCCCTTCAGTCTTTCCTCGGCGTGATCATGACTTGGCTTAACATTGTGCCCATGGATGATGTTGTCATTCCAATCATTGAGCTCTTTTTCGAATTTGGTGCAGAAGGAGATTCAATTCGGTGAGTCATGGCCCATTGAGCATCATTGTTTCTCTTTTCAGTTGACTTACCACGGTCAAGTCTTCCCCGTATACATACCTGCATCTCTCTCTCACGTGTTCTCGATCGTCACGGCTGCAATATAGCGTTGGATCATGTCCCCATCACCAATATCTTCCAGCTCGAGGCCATATGGCATAATGCCGACCTATGCATTGGTCAGTAAGCTTTCTCAGTCGATCCCTTTTCTATTCTTGTTTATTTTTAGAGTAGTTATGATTCATGGTGACCCACAAACACAGATTTCAACTTGCCATCGAGGTACGCTGCGGCAGTTCAAAAATTCCTACCCGGACTAGAAAAGAGCATCGAGGGCCAAACTTTCAAAAAAGGACATAGAAACCTACCCTCTATGCTAACCTTTGCATTACACTGGCCAGAAGGGAGAAAACTGCTCCTTGCAGCCGGCGCAGACCCTCTCGACAGCATACCATTTGCTCTGCAGCTTCACGATATGGAGGCGTTGAAGGATCTCATTCACGAAGACCTCCAATTTTTCTACCGAGACGGATCGTCAACTGAGGACAATCTACTAAGGAGATGGGCTCATCATACAGATGGGCGATCCAAATCTTTATGCGACACCTCATTCAAAATTATCATCACCCACCTCGCTCAACTCCGTAGACGGCTTCTGGATCTGGCTCGAAAGTACCTCCCATATCAGGAACAGAAGAAACTCAAAATTGATGCCAGCGACCGACAGGAAGATGTTCTTGATAGCGCTTTGTTGAAAGCTTATCAACAGCTCAATTGTATGGGTTACAACACCCCATCATTCCTGTATCCTGGTTGCCAGCAGTCCATCTATCACTTGGACTTTGTTGATGTCCGCCTTGCGGAACGACTATTTCGCGCTGGATTTCACCAACTTGATTCCAAAGACGAAAACGGTGCTCGTCCTGTTGAATTGGCCTGCGGAAAGGGCAGAGTGGACTTGGCTGTCTGGCTTCTTCAACACGGAGCTGCGCCGAGCAGAGAACTCATCTGGATACTCGCTGCGTGTCAGAGAATCTGGGACGAGGTTCCCTGTCGGGAATCATTGAGTGCAATCATTCTTCTGTGCAGCTACTCAGAGAATGATACCTGCCAATGTTATTGCAGTTCCAAAGGGTGTATGCCTTCAACAGTTCTGTTCAAAAGGCAACCGTCCAGCACTTGGAAATCAGTGAAAGCGGTATTTGAAAAGTTGATTAGGAGCATCCCACAGCAAAGTCAACTGGAGTCATATAGGGAGGCTTGCAGACTTCAAATCTTCAAGAGATTGGGGATGTCGCACACATGCTGTTCATTTACCACGCCTTACAAAGAACCCTACGGTGTGTATGCGAGGCACGAGATGCAGATGGACAATCAGCTCGAGATCAGAGAAGAAGAGCGAGACTTTGCGACCATCCTCAACCAGTATATGGATCTTTTCGACCAGCTATTGGAAAAATTCACTGGTCCGCTCACAGACTTCTGGAACATGTGGTGGTCGGCTGTCGACACGACATTGCCTGCTACGGACAAAAGGTCGCTTCCCACGGATGGATACTGGCGTCGCCTTTGCGAAACCAGACCAGACTTGGAGGATATCCAGCAGTATGGCCCGCATGAAGAGCTGATCCGACGGATAATTGATCAGTACTCGAACGTAGCAGGCTCTTTGGTGCGTTTTGTCCGTCCATCTGATCCCTGGAACGATATAAGGTCTTGGATATCATACCTCTCTGATTTTGGAATCCATGCCCCCTTCACCGTGTTCGATATTGATATTTTACACCATGTTCCACAAGATTTTGACCTCAACTGTCCAATGGAAGACCTTCCCCTTTTCAACAGCAATTTTTGGCTTCCTGATATAGTGTTCTGCGATCCACCAAATAGAATCAAACTGGTCAATATCTACATTACGGATAAGCTCATACCGATCATTGCGCCGGTCATTATCGCCGAGCTCTATTTCGGACACAGTATTCCAGAGGATCTACGACAACACCTTGAAGCGGAAGGACTACTTCAAGGCGACGTTCTAGTGCAACCCGCAACAAAAGAGGATCCCGAGACCATATTTCAAGACTGCATCCACAGAATTTTCGATCCCTCCACATTCTGAGGCACTACTCTTCCTGCTCAGCTGGGCAGATATCAACCGGCATCCCAGCCGTACAACAGGTTACGGAAGATCAAAGCCATTCCTCCATGGGTAGTTGAATCCATTCCATGGAGGCATTTGTCCCCATTGAAGACACACATCTACGTCCGGACACTGGATTCAACTACCCACGTAAGTGGGGTGCGATATCTCATTAAGAAAGCCCGTGAGCGTCGAGAAGAACGACCTCGCAGCAAGCAACGCAATCGAGCTCTCCGCCCCCGAAGCCGTAGCCCTCGCAATGAGAATTGCCGTCCAGAAGAACGACCTCGAACCCGCCACCCGCACAATGGGGACCGCCGTCGAGTTTCCCGCCCACGCTTTGAGCACCGCCACGGATTTGCAATTATGCAAGGAATTTTTTTTCACTGTCAAGGGTTATCTGTTTTTTTTTTTCGCTGGAAGATGGCTTCTTCTAACCCTCTTGTGTACATCCTGTCTTTCTCGGTTTCATTGTTTCTTGAGGCCTTCTTCGCAGGTAAACCGGATCTCTGTCGTGTATCTTATTTTCGGAATGTTATCAATCGAATTTCACATCGAGACAGGGGTAACACTATACGAGGTCGGTCCGCAAAGTACTGCAACAGACTGGGTGGGCAGTTGAAGCAAGCATCTGGACATGAGTACATGATATATCTGTGGACAAGAGCATCCGGATGAATGTTTCAACTACCTCCCCTCGTTGTAATACTAAGCGAACCGACCTCGAAATAACTACGAAAGGCCACAGAAAGGGGTGACCAAGAAGCCAAGAACACTACTCAACGCTGCCCCGACCCGTAAACGCCTCCGCCCAGCTCGACACGGACCGCGAGTCCTCCTCCGCCTCCACCACTTGCACCTCCCTCTCCAGCGCTTCCGGCCCCTCCTTCTTCTCTTCCCCTTCACTGCCACCACCACTACTACTCCGCATCAGCACCAACCCCGCATCAACACCCTCCCGCAACGGCGGCGCCTTCAACCTTGGATGCCCCCGCTCCTCCAGATCGAGCACGCCCAGCAACTCGCCCTTCTCCGTCACGGGGATCTCCCGATCGCAGTCCTTCCACGTGCCCAGCCCAAGCTCCTCGTGCGCCAGGCGTTGCAAGTGGAGGGTGTCGTTGGCGCACCACTCCAGGCGGGCGTAGGTGGTAGCGTCGACGCTGTCGTTGTTGTTGCGCCTCTTCTGGTAGCACCCGACGATGGGCTCCAGGAGCCACGAGGCGAGGATGATGGCGCCGCCGATGGCGTACATGAGGACGAGGCCGAGGAGGGAGAAGTTGCTGTACGCGGTGCTGAGGATTTTCTGGTGCGCGGGCGAAAAAGCATCAGTTCCAAGTCCCAACGCCCATGAAAAGAAGGAAAAAGGAGGAGAGAGAACAACAACAACACCCAACAAACCCACACACTCACCTGACTCCGACACAACACCCCGGCCTCCGTAGTATTCGGCCTCACGACGAACCTCTCCATCCGCCCATCCCCCGCCGCCGGCCCCGTCGCCGTGTCCACCGCCCTCCCCTGCATCGCCGCCAAGCTCACCGCATGCCACCGCTCCACATCCGCCATCCACTGCTCCCCCCCGAGCGGGCCCTGCATCCCGTAATTCAGCCCCTCCCGACTCACCAGCCCGCCGCCCGCCCCCAGCGCCGCCGGCACCCCGGCCAGGCTCTCCGCATCCTGCAGCACCGCCCACCGATACCAATCCAACGCATCCCTCTCCCCCTCCCCCTCCCCCACGATCCCCCCCACCCCCGCGTTGACGTCCAGATACCCCCCGAGCACCGTGCACCCGGTTTGCTCGTCGCCCCCCCCGACCATCCGCCGCGGATTGCACCACCGCGCCCGCTGCACGCACCCCAGCGCCGCCGCCGGCTCCGCGCGGTAGTAGAACGGCACCGCGCGCTGGCGGTCGGGCAGCGCGAGCCCGTCGGCGCCCGTCGCCGGGACGTAGTAGTGGCCGCCCGGCCGCGCGGCGGTGGCGTACCACGGGTCGGCGACGGGGGCGGTGTAGGAGATGTCGTTGGCGGAGAGGAAGAGGAGGGCGACGTCGCCGGCGCCGCCGCCGGAGGAGGATGGGGAGGGGAGGGCGGGGCGCAGGGCGCGGATGGGCGTGAAGGAGGAGTGCGGGGCGAAGGTGGTGGAGTCGTTGAGGGACCAGGCTTCGACGGAGCTGTGGGGGTGAGGGTTAGCTTTGGGGGATGGGATGGGGTGGGATGAGGAGGGAGGGAGGGAGGGAGGGAGGGAGGGAAACGGCAAGTGGCAAGAAGGTCTGAGGACGCTGCAGACTTCCTACGTGGGCGGTTTGATCCAATGTCCGTACGGATATGTGCGCCTTGAATGCAGACAATCACGTCCGGGTATTGGATTCGACTGCCCACGTAATTACGGTGCAATATCTATGCAGGACGAAGGTGTGTAGGTTCAGTTCTTTTGCAACCTGCAGTGAGGGCGGGTGGGAGGGGAGGGGAGTAGGAAGGAGCCGCAACGCACCCGATGCTGTAATCCGCGGCGGCGCTCAGCGTCTTGCGGTCCGCGGCCTGGAAGCGGTCGAGCAGCGGGTACTTGTACGTCGCCGTCTCGCCGACGTCCGAGTTGCGCGGCCCGTAGTAGTACTTGGCGTATGGGGTCGAGAAGTTCGGGTCGCCGCCGTCGGGCGGCGCGGTGAAGTTGGAGACGTTCCGGTGGCCGTCGGCGACGAGCGGCGCGCAGTGCGTCGTGCGGCGGTAGAGGAAGCGGCGCGACGGCGGCGCGTTGAAGCCCAGGTCGGCGTGCGTGTCGAGCAGGCCCGTGTCGAAGAAGAGGTTGCGGTCGGGCGTGCGGCACATCTCGGCGCTGAAGGGGCAGGAGGCGTTGCGGGTGGTTCGCGTCTTCAGCTGCTTGGTCACGAAGGTGTTGCATTGCTCCGTGTTGGAGCTGTTGCCGTAGCACTGCTGGGCGTAGTTGGCGTAGGTCGACATGCGCTTGGTGATGTAGGGCCAGAAGATGGTCAGCTGCTCGGTGATGTTGGTGGAGATGGCGACGGCTGCCGCGCAGTTTGGGCTGGATACAAGCACTTCGTTGCCGATGGCCGTCGAGACTCGAGAGGAGAAGCCGCTTGCTGCACCGAAGCCGTAGATGGTGAGCACTGCGAATGCGATCACTGGGAGAATACGCCGGGCGGGCTTGATGGCCTTGTTGCGCCAGGCGAGAAGAAGTTGGACTGATCTAATGAGGCCGCTCGTGCCATTGGCCGAGTTGCGTAGCATGGCTTGTCGTTGGTGGTATAGAGCATCCCGAGCTTCGCTGGACGAGTACAGGCTATGGATGGCAAAGCATGCGATTCTCCAGAAGCTTGTTCCAACGATGGTTATGAAAAGAGCGGTGAAGGCGATGAGAAGATCGCCCTGGCGCCGGGAAAGCGTGAGCGTGAGGCCCAGCACCTGTCCATGAGACCAGTTCGTCCACACACCACGATATATGGTATAGAGGGACTCGGACTCGGTTTGCGCAAAGGAGTCCATGATTGCTGAGGATTGCGATACACTGGACGAGATCTGTTGCGGAGTCCGACCATTAAATCGACCCGTCAATCGGCAGTCATTTCCGTTTGGAGAAGGTGGTGATAATGGAGCCCTGGCGCATATCCGATTGCACCACCAACGGCTCTTCCTCGTGCGGAGTAGCTTCAACGGCCACACAATGCTGAACCACGGAGCTAACGCAGATCTGGGAACGTGCCAAGCACCATGCATGTATGCATACCAAGATTTCCTTATCAGCCCGGCCGAGACTCGCAGCACATGTGAATTCTTGTGCGATCCAGGCAGCTATTTATGTCTCCGGCCGAAGAGCTGATCGTCCAACAGACGACAAGTCTTGTGCAAGCGGTTGCTGAAACGCAGTGCGACTCATGTTGAGCATGGTGGCAAAGCAATACACCATTTTCCCGTGGTGGGGGCCGTT
Organism: Diplodia mutila; assembly: GCA_022560015.1. Classification (NCBI taxonomy): domain Eukaryota; kingdom Fungi; phylum Ascomycota; class Dothideomycetes; order Botryosphaeriales; family Botryosphaeriaceae; genus Diplodia; species Diplodia mutila. The sequence continues at coordinate 84,347 of JAFISB010000087.1, read as the reverse complement.
TGCAAGGTAGGGTGGGGGCGCTTTGTCTTTCGGACTTGGAACGCGCTAGGGTTCAAGGATACTCCTGCAGGCACTATCGATCCATGTCCTATAGCTACACCTCAAGGTTTAAAATAGCTAGCGATACCAGACATGGAGGTGGAGGCAGGCGAGGATAATTTTATCAGCGAATAACCTTGCGGTCACTCTCAAAGACGTTAGCGTTAAACATTAAAACAAGAACATGTCAATTATAGCCAAAATACTGAGAAGATAGCGCTTGATCGGACGTATCCGCGAACGATTACGAGGTCGGTTCGCAAGAGGACGGGCAGTTGAAGCGAGGGTCTGGACGTGAACGCACATATCAGTAAGCAAGAGCATCCGGATAAGAGCTTCAACCACCTCATCTGGTTGCAATGTTAAGCGAACCGACCTCGTACAGTTGTGAATATGCCAAGTATATACATACCATCAGCGGGGCCACTCGGAAGACTCACAGCTGGCCCAATCACAGTACGCACGCATCAACTCCTTTTCTCAACCACCACTACCACATCATCATCCCCATCCAAGGCCGACCCCGCGCCTCACCCTCCCAACCAAGCCCCCCAGCTCCCCTCCTTACCCACCAACCCCATCCATCCACCCCGGCTTCCCAAACAAAACCCACCCCCTCCACGCCAAACACCCCACCATCGGCCCCACCTGCCCGCCAACCACGCTCCCCCAATCCAAAACGCCGTCTCCCGCCCACTTCGCCCGCCACGCCAACAACGGCACCCACAGCGCCTCCATGGCGGCGAGGGTCGCATACGCGACGAACCTTTTCTCGCGGGCGCCGGGTCCGTCCGGCAGCGCGAGGAGGAGGGGCACGGTCGTGGCGAGGGTCCAGACGCCGATCCATTGCGTGAGGAGGGATGTGAGGGTGTTGGCTTCGATGGTCGTGGTGGTGGTGGATGGCGAGGGGGAGGGGGACGAAGAGAGGAAGAGCTGGGTCGCGGTGGCGTGAGGGTGGAAGAGCATGCCGTGCGCGAGGAAGAGGTTGAAGCAGGATTCGAGCGCCATGGCGGCGCGGAGGACGGTCGTGCCGGTGGAGGAGGACGAGGAGGAGGACGTGGGGTGGTGGTGGGGTGCGGGGGGTTCGTGTTTGGAAGACATTGTTGTGGTGTGGCGGATTTGGTGCGAGGCCCTTTCGTGGCGGCGGCTGGTGGAGGAGGAGCAGGTGGTTGTGGGAGTGTCCTTCTGAGGATTACTGCTCCGGCGGATCCTTAAATATGCGGGGGCATCAAGTATGCTCCTCGGAGGTGGCGGGTGGGAGGGACTGCCCCGCATGCGAGCCGAGCAAGCCACGAGCGGTAGCGTTCGTCCTTTCCGAGCCGCGCCCTCAAACTCGTTGCTTATCATGAAGGCTTACTGGCGGTTGGTAAGCGCCAAGCGCGGCACCTGCCAGGCTGCTTTTAATGATGAAAAGGGCTCGTGGATTTGACTGTGAGGAAAACGCCGGATGCTTGTCGCGAAACACGGGGCTGGTCGAAAAAGCTGGCCAGAAATGCTACGCCTCCAACGCTTGGCTTCGGAATAATGCTGTGAGGTTGCTGTATTGCAAGATGGATTGACGGGCCATGTTGGATGAGTTCCCATGGAAATCCTCAGGGGTTTAATATCCTTAAGCGGCCATGCACACGTCCCGCGCCGCTTGCTTCATGGGCTATGCGAAGATCAAGCGAAAGTATCAGGTAGTCTCTCGATGGTGTATCTTCCCTTGGCAACGGCGATGAGAGGGACACCAGGGATCTGCCTCAAGCGGCGTCGTAGGTCCCTATCATTGGTGCCGACCAAGTAACAACGGTGCTTCTTGACGGTGGATACAATGCAATCATCTGCATAGGTGCCGGAGTGAGAGCACTTGAGTCTCTCCCACCGCTCATCCTTGGCCAGGCGCAGTGCCAGACGGTATTTGTCACCAAGCTTCTCAAGCTCTGCGATGGAGCATTCGGTAACTGTAGGAACGCACTTGGCGAGCAACAGATGCATCAAGCCGGGCAGGATGTCGATCTTGGTACGGATGGTGTGAGCAAAAAAGTTTGTGTCGAGAAGGATGTGATACGGAGGACCGAGGGCTTGGTTCGCTTGGAAGAAGAGTGCAGATGGGGCTTGTGGGATGTGTTGTACGGCGCCCTGCTCGTCTGCTTGCGATTGCCGGGGCTGCTTCTTTGCTTGCAGCCGACTGTCGCGATTGCCTAGAACCCGCTTCACCTGCGATACGTTAGCGTGAGCGAGCTCTCAGGTAGTGCGCAGTGAGGTCGAACCTGGGCGAATTTTCGTGTTGTCTTCGCTTTACCCATCTTGAAATGTTGTTGGAGTGAGGAAGTAGCTGGGTTTGAAATCAATCTTGTGCCCTAAATTGCGGGGGATTACACGAGTACGATTGCGAAGCTCGCTTATTGACCAATTACACGGCTTCCTTTACGAGTGTTGCTACCAGACATGCAGAGTCGAAGCAAACATTCATTCGGCGGACGCGGTAAGACTTGCATCCCTTCAGCTCCTCCCATTCCTCATCCCTGTCAGGGAATTTGTTGCAATACCAACGAAAGATTTGTTGTTCCATCACGCGTGGGACTCCGCAAGCAAAACCATTAACAACCAGGAACGTCAGAACTCGATATACTTGCTAAAAGGGAAAGTCTATAACTCGTGTCTATCTCGCAAAATCCCCGCATCTAAAGAGCAAATCATAACATCGTAACATCATAACATCGTAGCGTCGTAAGTCGTCATCATCCCTCTCTCCGCACACCCTACGCATAAACACTACTCCTCCTCTCCTCCCTCCTCCACCCGCTCGACCCCCTACTATCCGGCCTCCTCTCCACCATCAACTGCACCCGAGGACTCTGATGCTCCCGCGGCCCCATGTACCGCCTCTCCCTCACATGCACTTCCTCATCCTCCCTGTTCACCACCACCACATTCGTCGTCGTCATCGGCGGCAGCGGCAGCGAGCTCACGCTCGCCCGGTGGTAATACCGATCGTACGACCGCCGGCCGTGCGCGTCGTACGCCGCCACCGCCGCCCTCGCCGTGTGCGGACGCTGCTGCATGTCTCCAACCGGAGGCACGGGCAGCGAGAGCCGCTGGTAGCTTTGGTGCCGTGCGGGCGCGGTCCTGGGGCGCGGGTAGGCGGTGTGTTTGGCGATGCGGGGTGGGGGGAGGTACTGTAGTTTTGCGGTCAGTTTTGGGGGATGTTGGTTGAGGGAGAGAAAAGGGTTGCGAACCTCGGTGGTGCCGTTGCAGAAACACATTTTGTTTGGTGATGGTGATTGGCGGACCCTTGCGTTATGCGTGGTTGATGATCGCGGGAGTCTAAAAACCGGGTACGCGGGGTGCAGGTGATCGGCGGTTTCGGAGGTTTGAAGAAGGTACAGGCGGGAGACAAGGTTTTGGGGAATCGTGATCCAGGTGCGGATATCTGTGGAACAGAGCAGAGAGAGGAGGTTCATTGACCAGCCATGTCTTCCGTTCGCGGGAAAGATCAACTTAATGGATTCGCGGCAGATTGGGCGGGCGGGGCCCTGCTGGGAAGAGCCGCATGCCGCTGGCGATGACGCACCTGGTTTTCCCTGGCGGATGACTGTCGAGAAATCCCACTAAGGCTTCACCGCCGCGCCTAGTGCCAGGGGCTAGCATCGGATCCGAGCAGGACCAACCATGCCAACCCGACCAGCTGACCCCGACAATATTTAATTGTCCTCGTGTACATACAGACCAGCCTCCGACGGACATTTCCATTTCTCCATCAAAACCGCTTTCATCCGTATGAGAAACGCTTGGCTGGAAACGAACGACCACCCCACCAACCAGCCAGCCACCTGCAGCCTCACCGACTATGCTTGTCAGCGCCAGTCGCACACTGCCTCGCTTGCAGATGGCAGTCGGGCAGGCAGCCCGACTGCGCCACTGTTTGACAACCCAACCTAAGCAAACCCACTCAGACTTCATTTCTCCCGCCAAGCCAATAAGTCCTCTAAAGATCAAGATTTTCATATCCGTTCTAAATATGGTACCGAGAACGAAAGCGAAGCCATGCAGACAGGAGGAGGAGAGCCTCGTGATCAACTCAGACCAGTACCGTTCCATCACGTTGCCGGCAGATGTCAACAGTCGGCCCCATCCACTTGGAGAGAAAACTTCATGGGTCCAGATTTCATCTCGACGAGCAAAGTGTAATCCAACTCGCCGTACAACGACCCGTCCGACTGCCGGGTCGTCCGGTAAAGTGATGCTTGGGCACTTTGTTCAGGTCTGCGCGTAAGACGCAATTCACCTTGACTGTGAACAGTGCTAAATATCGCGAAAGCCGCCAGTAAAGAGCGGGAGATAGAAAATTACAGAGCGGGTTGGTAGGGTGAGTTGGTGCGAGCGAAGCGTTGGACTCGTTCTGGACTTCCAAAACTTCACCTTGTGGCTCACGCACCGCAAACTTACGGGAGAACCTAAGAGCAACCTTCTCATCGCGAACAAAGCTCAGTGTCTTGTCGGACGTTAGCGCCCGGTTTTTGTCAAGTTTACTCCTTGCACTTGCAGGTACTTTTTGGATGAACCACTTCATTGTATCACATTTCTCATCCCCTTCCCACTTGCTGGTAAGCCACCCCTGGCTTCGGTCACGACTTGGGTGGATCCAGACTTTGCATCTACGTCCAGATGGTAGACTCAATTACCCACGTAAACTCCTCACCGTTAGACTTCCATAAAATCCATTTCTCCACCCTGCCACGCCTCCGTCACACATCTGATCCCACTTCAAGGAACCCTTAACCCTCCCTCCCTCAATTCCCCAAGCACCCACCACGCCCTCGCTCAACCTGACAGTACAGTACTCTCAGCCGGACGTAGAGCCCCTCATCTCGCTCCTCGAGCTTTACCCAGAAGGTTTCCAAATGCCGCCACATCGGTATGACGCTTCCCTTTTGGTCCGCATCGGGCCAGAAAAGCGCGCGCGATATACGAACATTAAACAGGTGCAGATGCCGCAGCCGCGTCGAGTGATCTCGAACACCGACGCACAGCCGGCCCAGCGCACCTGAGCCAGAGGCGATGCCTGGCTGGTCCGTTAGCTCCATGGGCTCGTAGTTTCGTGGGTTCTCTATATCTTTGGAGGTTGTCTCTGGACAAGCCGTTGTAGTATGGCAGCGTTTGTCGCACGGCGTTTGGAGTGGCTGTGTTGAAGATCGAGAGTGCCGCACATGGCAGATACCCAGAATGGAATGCCAAATTAGGCTTAGTCTACCTCAGTCGTGTGTTTAGTCCCCTACGGTTGCATAGTCCCTCAGAGGAGTCAATCCATCAGATTCAAACACTGTATTGGACCAACAACCTCCTCATTTGGCAGGAACCAAGCGGGCCGCACCGGCCAATCCGTTAAGTCCGAATAAGCCTCCACGGCGTTCGAATATTAGTGACCAACAGCACTAAGGAAGAACACACAATGGCACGACGAGGTCGCCCACTACAGCCCACGCCTCTGGTCAGTCGGACCCTCAGTTGACAGGCACCAACAGGGCCGCACCGGCCAACCTTTCAACTCCGAGCAACGGGATGCGGAACCACACGACGAGGTCACCCAGTGCATCCGGACGCAGGAATACTGAGCCACTGGCCTCCGAAATACTGTAGAACCGCGAGCCGCAAACGAGGACTTGGAGAAGAGCTGAAGGCTACAGGCCAGCGGTCACCCCACAAAATCTCAAAGGATCTGGCATATTGCGACCGGTTGGATGCGTACGTTTGTAGATTTAATGATTACCTGATCGTGCATGCCCAAACTTGGTGCATCAGACTTACGGTGTAGATGCTCGAGAGGCAAAGGTCTCATCTGCTCACACGAATTCTCACTGTCACCACGACATCTGATATCCCCGCCTGCAAAGAAAGAAAGATGCCTTGTATTCCCACTACGCCAAAGACCGAAACCAAAAACAAACCACCGAAGATCTACGCAGTCTTCCACGCCTCGTTCAAGAAATACCCCACAATCTTCTCCAACAGCTCCTTCCCGGGCTTCTCCGCCGTGGCAATCGCCTCGGACCACTGCCTAACCCTCTCCGTCTCCCACTCCACCTCCACCTTCCCCTCCTTCTTCCCCGCACCCCCGTACTTCCCCTCCCAAAACGCCAACAGCTTCACCGACGGATTCCGCTCCGGATCCGCATCCGACCTCCTCAACCTCCCCAACCACTCCCCCACCTCCACCTCCTCGAACGGGCCGAGCCCGGCCTCCCTCAGCGCCGGCAGCAGCTCCCCCGTCCAATGCAGCGTCCGCGGGTTGACCACGTTGTACACGCCCGCCGGCGCGCGCCCGCCCACGCCGACCTCGACGCACGCCCGCGCCGCCACGTCCACCGGCAACCACCGCACGCGCTCGTCCAGCCGCGGCAGCGCCCCCGCGCTCGCGCCCGTCGCGCTCCGCAGCATCAGCGGCACCGCCTCCGTCGCGTTCCACACCCCGCGCCGCGCGTCGCCGACGATCTGGCCCACGCGCAGCACGCGCGCGCTCAGCCGTCCCGGCCCGGCGGCCGCGGCCGCGGCCGCGCGTTGGCAGATGTGCTCGGCGACGAGCTTGCTCTGCGCGTAGCCCATGTCTTGGGCGCAGGACAGGCTGGGGGGGAGGGCTTCGGCAACGCGGACGGGGGACGACGACGACGAGGACGACGACGAGGAGGAGGAGGAGGAGGAGGAGGCCGCCGCCGCCGCCGCCGCCGCCGCCTGAGAGCGCAGCAGGTGCGCCGGCGCGTTGTACACCGTCGACACGGAGCTGCAGAAGTTGAACGCCGCGGGCGCCGGCGCGCGGACCGACAGGCACAGGTCGAGCAGGTGCGCGACGCCGGCGACGCAGTCGCGCGCGAAGCTGCGCAGCTGCAGGTTGAAATTCACCGCCCACGCGCAGTGGACGACGGCGGAGAGCTGCGTGCGGAGGGCGGCGAGGGTGGGCGGGTCGAGGCCGAGCGTGGGGTGGGAGAGGTCGGCGGGGAGGGGGCGCAGTTTGGCGCGGGAGGCGGCGGGGAGGGTGTGCCAGAGGTGGCGGGTTTGCAGGGAGCGGGTGAGGCGGGTGAGCGGGTCGGTGGTGGGGGAGGGCCGGACGAGGCAGTAGATGCGGTGGACGGTGGGGAGGAGGGAGAGCTGGGCGGCGACGTGCGCGCCGAGGGAGCCGGTTGCGCCGGTGACGATCTGGGGGGGAGGGAGGGGGGTTAGTGGGGAGTGGGGAGAAAGGGGGGAGGGGGTGGGAGTCACTTACCACGTACTCGCCCTCGACCTCGCGGGGCTGGGGGATGTGCTCCCGGAAGGTGGAGTACTTCTCGATCAGCGCCTGCATCTCCTCCTCCTTCGACACCTGGCCCGCGTCCTCGCCCGTCCGCAGCGCGTACAGGTGACGCGCCAGGGCGGCCACGGACGGATGGTCGAAGACGCAGTTCAGCCCGAGCTGCGCGCCGCCCAGGTCCAGCCTCTTCACGAACGCGCTCCGCAGCCTGGTCGTCTGCAGCGAGTCCATGCCCAGGCCGAAGAAGTCCTGCTCGTCGGCGAGTTGGGTCTCCGATAGGCCCAACACGGCGGTGACCTCAGCACGGATGAAGTCCCTGAGCTGCGGCTCCTCCAGCGCCAGCGCGTCCGCGTCGGCCTTCTCCTCGTACATGGCGTCGATATCGGCGGCGAACTGCTTGTAGAAGGCCTGGCGGATGACGGTGCCCTTGTCGGTGACGCGATACTGCGTGCCGTGCGGCAGGACAAGCACCATGTCTCTATCAATCTTCGCGTACGCGGGCAGGGCGGCGTGGGCGGGCTCGACGGTCTCAAACATGGCGTCGACGACGTCTTCCCTCGACACGGCGGCGCCGTCCTCGGACAGCACGAGGGCGAGGCCCAGGCGGGCTTTGCCGGCGCCGAACATGACGGCCTCCTCGACGAGGGTGCACTCGCGGGCGGCGCCCTCGAGCTGCAGCGGGTTGGCCTTCTCGCCGTTGTTCAGCGTCAGCGTGTCGTCGAGGCGGCAGTAGTACTTCCACGCGTCCGGCAGCGTCGGGTGGCGGGTGAAGCAGTCCTTGGTGGCGTAGGCGCCGTCGGGGCGGTTGGTGGCGACCTTGGACGGCCAGCCGGGCAGGCAGACGCATTCGAACAGCCCCCCGCCGCGCTCCTCGAAGCGCAGGAACGGCTTGACCGCGTCCGACGGCCGCAGGTAGTCCCAACCCTTGTCGTCGCGCGGGCGGAAGGAGGTCATCAGCTGGCCCGTCTCGGTGGAGCCGTAGTGGCTGACGAGGTAGACGCCCCTCGCCGTCAGCTTGTCGCCCAGCGAGTCCGGGCACGACGAGCCGCCGAACATGACGATCTTGAAGCGGGTCAGCAGCGCCAGCCCCTCGTCGTCCTCGGCCAGCAGGTTCAGCACGTACGGCACGCCGTAGAAGATGTCGAAGTCGTGCTGCTTGATGACGTCGGTCAGGTACTGTTTGGCCAGCGGCAGCCCCGCGTTGTACAGGTGGATCTGCTTGCGCGAGTCGACGGCGCGAAACAGTGAGCCGATGCCGTGCGCGTGGAACAGCGGTAGCGTGATGAAGCCGCGCATGTTCATGTTGGTCGCGTAGTTCTTGAGCGCCGCCCGCTGCGTCTGGAAGATGGGCTTCGGCAGCCCCGTCGACCCCGACGAGTGGATGATCCACGCCACGTGGCCCTGCTCTGTCGGCACGTCGAGCTGCTGGTCCATTCTCGTGTCGAGCCTGTTGTCCGCATCCGAGATTGGGTGGTTGTACACCTCCGGCCCGGCAATGGGAATGACGCTGAGGTCTGGGATGTTGTCTCGCTTGAGCGCGGCCGCCATTTCGGCGAAGGAGGAGTCGATGACCATGTGTCGCGAGCCCGTCGTGTTCAGCAGCGAGGCGTGTGCCTCCTGCGAAATCCTGGTCGATTGGAACATGACCGTGTGGCCGAGCTTGGTAAGGGCCAGCATGGTGATGAGGTACTCGAGGTTTGACGGCCCAAGCAGGCCGATGACCGATGGCTTTTCATGGGAGTTCGTCCGTTGCGGTATCAATTGCTTGTACACCTGCGCGACTCTGTACGCGAATATGTCGAGCTGGCGTGGCGTGTAGTCGACGTATTCGATGCCGGACGACGGGTATGAGACGAGCGGGAGATCCGGATCTGTCCGAGACCGACTGCGCATCAACTCATCCACCGTCCTGGGCTCCGGCGGTACCGTCTCTGGCTCCGAGTCTGTGTCCACGGCATCGACGTGCGCCTCGTAGCTGTGTTTGGAGGCGACATGCGGCGCCTCGGCTGCCGAGGGAGGAACAACTGAGAGCATGCTGGAAAAGACTGCGGATTAGGGTATCGATGGTAGGGACTCTGGAAAGTGTAGAGAAGGGAATAAAAACGGATGAACGGCGCAGCGCGGTTCAAATAACGGGATAAGTGAGCAGAGGTTGAGCGGCCTTCTGCCATGGGCGCCACCATGCGCCCATCCCGAGAAGCCGGTGGGCGTACGGAAAGTGTGTTTCCGATGGTTGATGGGGCCCCGCAGTCGTCCTTTGCCGGTTTCCCGCCTCGATGCAGCCAGTGACGTGGGAGAAATGTGAGCGCGGAAAAGCCTTTAGTGGCGGATTATTATCCGCTCCCCGCTCTGCTTCCGCCACCATTTCCGCCAATGGAATGCCTTCACGCACAACATGAAGAGTTACGCAGAGTGGTTCGTAGGTAGCTCCGCTGCATACGCTTCGACTCTCTTGGAATTTTAACGGTCTCGTAAACACTGGTAGGTGCCCGAGATTAATCACAGCACCTCGAAGTGTGTAATGGCCCTCTGCTGCAGCAAGTCGAGAATTATGGAGACTGAACATGCATTGCCCATATTGCTCATCCCAGCTATATTGCTCCACTTCATCACATCATTGCTGCAGGAACCGGAACATCCTCCGAGGTAGCACAAACTTGAGCCGCGACACCGATAATCTCGTGACCAGTGCTAAAACAGACCTCATCCTATTCCTTGGAACCCAAATACAGATTCTGGTCAAACTCAGTGTACCCCAAAATACTTGGGCAATTACAGGTAGCTCTCGAAAGAGACCTATGTATTCTATTGGCAGTTGAAGCAACACAACGAGTGATAGAGGACGCTGTACTCTTCCTACGTGGGTAGTTGAATCCGAGCTGTTACTGACTTTGAGGTAATACTACAATAACTATATCGAGTAATATTAACTACAAACCGTCAAATTAAAGAACGGCAAGAACACGTTTACAGTACAAATACTCCATATATATCTGAAAGGAAATATTACAAAGTCTCATATGTAGTTTGCTCACTGGCCACTGAAGAGCCTCAGGATCACCAAAAACACAAGCAAAATTCTACGCCATTGCACTTAAATGAGGATGTGTTGAACAGTACGATAAATGAGGTGAACACTGCCGCTATATTCGTTGTACTACTGTTGCTTGCTTATATAGACGATATCTACAACAACTGGCGGTGGTAAGAAGGGTGGGGGTAGATAGTGAACGTCATGGTGTTGAGACAAGTTACCTGATAATGAGTAAAGCAAAATGGTGATAATCACTGGCATGTTGTGATACTGTTTGACAAGATGTCGATCGGCTTTGGTACAAATCTTCCGCATCACTTGCACAGTAGGTATTTTCATCAGCACCAGAATGATCAACACCTCACAACTCCACCCCAACGGCGCGACGCCACACCAAAAAAAAAGGGAACTGTAAAAAGCCATCTCATTCCCTCAACAACGCGTGTGCACAGACATACCCTCGCATGACCTTCGAATAAAGTTTAGCACTCCAACGCTCGCGCCGCAAGCGAACCAGATGATCAATCGAGAAAAAAACGTCATTCCGCAAACAGGAGATGGTGAAACCCGAGTGTAAATGAAAGGGACCGTGGGACCACGAACTAAAAAGTGAGGCTGAAGGATTCCGCAACGCACAAAAAAACGGTGTAATGGGATAGTGCCACACACCGCACGTGCATTTCGCCGAGAGAGGCACCATTCTGCCACGGCCGTGCTTTTTCACCTGTCCACCACCGGCACGAGCACGTTTGCCAACCCAAGTCTGTCTGTGCCCCGAAGCTTGATTTCTTGAGACGCTCCAGGACTTGAGGCGAAAAAAAAGAAAAAGAAAAGATGACAGCTGTGCGTTTCATGTGCTCCCCGGCCTCAACAGCCTCACATCCCGCTGACGATGACGGGTCTGGGCGGGGTGATTTTCGTAGCCGAAAGAGCTGCGTGCTGTCTTCGCACCGTACGTCGTACCACACCCCACACCTTCAAGCGTAAGGCAGTCAAGTTCCTTAGGACAATTGCGAGGTGCGACTGGGGCGGTGATGGCCCAAGGCGGCGGACTTGGCGAAGGGAGGGAGGACTCATCAGAATTCCCGCCCTCTCACCATTCCGCTTCCCAAAACAGCGGACCCCTCCCGCCCCAAAGCCAAGAAGAGCACGCACTACGTAGCGAGAGCGAGAGAGAGCGGGAAAAAGGGCGGTGCTCAGCCCCCGAAAACCCGCAGGCGGACAGGGCGCGAGGTCCAGACTCCCATGTCCAACGACCTCAAACGCCCACACTTCAAAGCCTCGTCGACGAAACGCACCAAAGAACATCGCCCATCGCCGCCGCCGCCGCCACTACTCTCCCTCAAGCCTGCCCCAACCCTTGTACGTTGTAGCCCACGGCCCACATCCAACCAACGCAACGCCAAAGGAGGGAAAGGCCGTGTTCGGTACACCTGCCCTCCGCTCACTTTCAGCTTCCGCCACCTTGACTAACCGCCGCGCCATTTACCCTGAACGAACCCCACAAAGTAGTTAGTAGTGGTGCATGTACGTATGTATGTGTGGTTTGTACAACACATCACACACATCATCACCCCGGCACCTGGCTGGCTGGCTGGCTGGCTGGCTGGCTGGCCCCCGAACCCCCGAACCCAACCGGCGGGGGGGACCGACCATCCCTCCCCCTCCCCCCATCACCATGGCCATCGCAGCCCAAATGCAAGCCACGGTGCCACACACCCCGCTTGCCCTTGCAGCAGGGGAGCACACGCCACAAAGACCGCATCCGCAAGTGCTTTCCCACACGCACACACACACACCACCTACCCATCACCATCGCTTCCACGAACCCATGTCTATCTCGATCGCAGACCCACACCAACGTGGATCCTTCGCCTCCCCCCCCATCGCTAAGGTAAACGCGTACGTACCCAATCAGCCACAACGTGCTCAAACGATGACGGTCCAGACTTTTGTTTTTTTTTCTTCTTCCCTGCCCGTCCCATCACCCCCTCCTCCCTTCTTCCCCAGCCCAAGCGGGGCCCGCAGGCCCATCCATGCACGCACGATTCTGCCGCCAGGGGTTTCGCCGATGGGGGAGGGGAGGGGGGGAAAAGAAACGCCGCGGAACGATGGCCAAAACGCGGTAGTGACGGTCCAGAAATGCGATGTATCACGTTCGCCTCACGCGCGCGGAGAGAGCGAGGGCGATGAGGGAGATAGTGGGGAAGGGGCGGAGGCGAAAAAGCCGGTGTGGCGATGCACGCAGGGACGAGGGAAAAAGAAAGAAAGGTTCCGGAACGACGAGGGGTGTCGGGATATGCCCAGCTTGTCGTCGTTGCTTGCTTGTTGTTGTTGTTGCCTCTCGCCTCCCCACCTCCCCGAGCAATGTCCGGGGATATACCCTATGCACAAAGCAACCGCGTGCGCGCCAAAAGGGCCAAACGAGAGGACGGCAATTAGCAAGCCAGATGGTAAGGGAAATGGCGTTGTCATCACCTGGCTGCTTTCAGCTCCTTCGCTTGTTAGTCAAAAAGATGGTCCAGCACCAAAACGCCACAGCAATCCCCCGCGCGGGCCGTTCTGGAAGAGACCGGGTGGTGGCTCGTCCGCTACTCTCCCTCCTCGAACGAACGGACGCCCGTACATGGTAGAGCGAAATGGTACAATGGTACAAGCCGTCGGCAGGAGCGCTTGTACATACGTACCGTCGAAAACGAGAGACTGGTCACAGGAGGAAAATGACGCAAATGGCGGGAGAAGGGACGGTCCGGGAATAAGCACGCTACGATTCGTCCGGAGCTAGAAGCATCATGGAAAAGTTAAAAAACGCCCTCAGTCAGATGAGTTGTCCTTCTTCATGGCGTTGGCGGCAGGGACGGCGGCGGCGGCGAACGATGGCGACCGCCGGCGTTACTCGGACCTGGTCCACAACGCCGCCAAACTGCGGCGGTTAGCCACGGGTGGCTTAGTGTCGAAAGTCCGCTGTCGGAGCCCGAGCACGAGCTCAAGCCTCAAGGATGGCTACGTATGCGGTGAGCGGGAAGTAGAGGCAGAAACTAAAGACGAGGTACGTGTCAGGCGCTAATCCGACTGAACAGCCAAACCACACCACGCAAAACGCACGGGAGTCGTTCGAGAGCGGTGGCGGTGTGGACTACGTAGTTGGGAGAGAGAGAGGTGGTAAAGGGTTGGAAAAATAAAAAAGGGTCCGCGCTAACCCGGAAGGCGGCGCATCCTTGCGGAAATCGAGTTGTCGATGTGCCATTGGGCTCGTCAGCCGGTGCACTTCCCAAACCCGCGCCCAGCCCGTGCCCGCACGCGCGCATATGCGCATGCGCATGCGCTTCCAACATCACTCACGCCGTCGGGGTGGTTGTCACCGTGTTCTTGAGAACCCCATAGCTCGTAGGGCAGCAAGGCAGCTAGGCGTGCCAATAAAGACCCCACATCTCGCGGTTGACCGGGGCGACATGTGGGGTCCGATTGGCTGGCTGAGACCTCTCCAAGGTCTAGAAACACCCGGGATGGGATCTCACGCCTGCGCGAATCCCCCGGCCCGAAGGAAGAAGGTCGATGGGCATGAACGTGTACCTGTTCGCTGTTGGTTTGCTGCATGATTACCCTCTTTGTGGGCCGATCATCATGGGCGCTTTCCCGGTGGATCAGGCACACCTGCAGCTCAAGCTTGCGCAGGCCAAGCCCAAATTGTGGCGCATCTGTCTGCAGAGAAGGGTCTGGCTCTGCACCTGCAGCTGAGCCGCTGTCCCGCGTACACGCGCCCATCCCCACATGGCCGACAGCAGAGCAAGCCCAGCCGTCTGCATGAGGAAAGGAAAGCGAAGCCGGTAGAACTGGTCTGGATCGCTCCTCCCGCGATATGCGATCGAAGATCGAGATGATTGAAACGACTGCCGGATAGGTATTGAAGCTCACTGGATGCAATTGAAGCAAACATCCAGATGCAGGTGATCCTTCCCTCGTGGGTAGTTGAAGCAAAATTTCAGTCATAGATATGGGGTTGACACTGTACAGAAACATCCAGACAAGGGATTCGACTACCCACGTGAGTAAATCGCAACATATTTAGTAAGGTAGCTTTGAAAAGGTCCAGTTCTTTGCGACCAGCTGTGTGTCTGTCGCAGTTGGACTCCTCACTGTTAGTTCATGCTTTCTCGGTCTTCAGTGCGGTCACTTTCTTCCATGTGCTGTTCATCTAGCAAGACGTCATCCAGTATTCAATGGCCCATCGTTCTGTTGCAATCTGCGCCATGTTGAAGCCATCAATGCTATGTGTGCAAAGCAGAAGTAATGCTCTCCCAGAATTTTCGGTCCGGCTCTTGCCTATATCTCTGCAGATCGCGCTTGCGACGATGTTCTCGCGTCGGCCTCGCAGCCGCTCGTCTCTTCATATTGAGTGTTCCCACGTGGGAAAACCAGATGACCCTGGAGTAGTCTCGCTGCGGCATGCACGATGGCGCAATCCATCACCGGCAACAAACTCTCTCGGGGTGTGCCTTCTTTTCCTGACTCGCGGTGGCAAAAGCCTGGGATTATACGAATAGTAGCACGACTTTCGGACTCGGCATGATGGCGGCTTGGTGACGAGTCGGCTCTCCGAACGCGCGGGGACAAGTGCGCGGCTGACCAGTTCGCCGATCTTCTTGTCAATATAAGGTTGCCGCTTAAGGTTCAAGCTCGGCGTTGGCGAGTGGAAGTCTTCGTGATGTCGGACGTCACAGACCAGGGTGTTGCCCGCGCAGATAAGTGCAAGGACCATGCATATCTTCAGAACCATCATCTTTCGTCGCCGCGGCTGTCCAGAATAGCCATGGTAACGCGAGACGATCTTTGCAATAATAGTCTCCCGTGCTGATCTTGTCCCGCGGAAACTGCCTTGCGGTGAGTAAGCACCCGAGGCGTCGGTATCCCACTTCATCTCCGCCGCTGCTCAAACAGTTGTTGCGACAGCAGATCTCCCTTTCTTCGGCGCCAGCATTATCCGACGCATGAACGCTCAGACGCATCTCGGAAGCCACGCGAAACTTTAAGCATTTCACCGGGACGGCGTACGCGTGGCCTGGAGGGAGCTTCCAGAATAGAGGGGCCGATGCTGTACAAAGTCGGAGCTGTGTCCGGGAACCCGTGGGTATGTCGTCTGAACCATGCGCATGATTCTAAATTTGTGCTTCAACCGTATGCGTGAGCTTGCGTCATGACCGTGGCGGAGGTTGTATTCCAGAGAGGTGCTACACGAGGAGAACATATGCGTTGGCCGTCCGTTACTGCTCCGAGCTGGCTGCAGGATGCGTGCACTGGCCACCAAGTTGAGATGTGACCATGGTAGAACAAGCCAGTTGGAAGGAATGGGTCGCTGACTGTGCCTCCTCCTGGTGTGGGAACTAAACACAAGCGGCTGACTGAAAGTGGATGGGAAGAAGCAGGTCACGAACAAGGAACTGGGACATCACGTTGGAAAAGATTCTCCGACGGGGCCGGTGAAAGTACGAGATCCGCGGTAAAAATAGTGAGGCCGATGGTGGCTTGCTATCACTCGGGCAGGTATATCGACGATGTGAGCTGTCTCGGAGAAGGCGAACGCCGGAGCTGTGAGATTCGCCATGACTACGGCGTCGCCTGGTGAAACCAGCTGCAAGTCAGTGTTGATATCGGTCTTGCTCTGACGTACTTGGAGGCATTCGGCGGCCTCAAGACGGTACCTGTGCAGAGACCACCATGTCGCGTGGAACAACCTTCTACCAGCAGCCTACTGCTCGCCCTACTGTGTAGATGACGGGATGAAAAGCAGGGCGGAATATGGGGCGCGACCATAAACGACCCTCAGATTGGAAGAAGGTGAAGACACCGTTGGCCGTTTCAGGAAGGCATGGCGTGACTTTGGTGCGCGGAGAGCGAGGCCAAGGAAGAAAGCGCCGAAGGTCTAGGACTGATGGGGGTTGATGTATAAGCGGGTGGGCGGCCCCTGAGCAATAAGCATCTGGCTTGACATCGTTTAGCGCACAGCGCCCCACGGACCTGCCGCTTGACAGCTCTCGTATTAGCTGACGACGCTTTTCGACGATAGGCTCCTGCACATCATGAAAAATGAGCGCAACCCTGCCTCGCTTGTGGAGAATGTGGGGAATCGGCCAATGTCGATGACGGGAACCACCCCGATCCCCTGCCCCTGAGATTGGCGATCACACCAGCGGTTCTGGGGTAGCATCGGACAGAGGCCATCGGAAAAGGACAGCCAAAAGGCAGCGATGCACGGTACAGGCGCAGGCGGGGCGGGCGAGGGCGGTGGAAAATTGGCGGACGCTGAAACGGTGTTGGAGGGAAGAGCAGCACCGAAGCAGGGCTGTCGGCGCCGTTTTGGAGCAGATGCAAGCCCGACGGGAGCAGCCGGGCCAACGTCCAACAGCTCGGCGGCGTCAGTGACAGGCGGGACCCGGTCCTGCTGCATCGTCCCGGGAGCCGATGAGCGCATGCAAACTGAACGGGAAAGGCGCCTCTGTCAAAATTGGCGCGAGGGGCCACCCCGAGCGACGGGCGCATGTCGATGAAACGCACTCAATCTGCGGCGCACCTGCCCGCAGGAGAAAAGCAACGAGAGCGCAGCGCTGGAAACAGAACACCATGGACCCAATGGGGCGCGGGTGAGGTAACGCTGGAGTGGACACGAAACGAGTGGGCCGGAGATTGCAGTTCCACGCTCGAGTGAGGTGAGCGGCAGCGGACTGGGTCGACACGCCGAGGCAGGGAAGCTGCTGCTCAATCGTCGACGTTGCGCGCTGGACGAGTGTTCGGGAGCGAGCCGTGTGCAGGCGGCGCCGGTCGGCAGCGCGCTCGGACGGACGGGCCTCTGTTGCAGCGCAGAGTCCAGAACGTCGTCCGCTGCGCTGGCGGCAGACGCGTCAACAGCTGGTCGAGGACAGCGGCGCCGGTGGGTGCTGGCTGTGTCACCTCCGTCTGAGGCGGACGAGAGGGTGATGGGCGACGAGCCATGAGCGATGACATGGTTGACGATGGCCGATCTGGCGAGAGAATTAAAATTGGCGGCCTCTGGTTCGCCGGCGCGCGCAGCTGCCTGAGCAATTAGGCATCGCGCAGACGCAGGCACCGCACCGCACCGCACAACCAAACCTCCACTCAGCACCGACACCGGCACCAGCTCCAGCTCCAGCTCCAGCACCAACACACCACGTGCGATCCCGCCGCTGACACGGTCCGGATGGACCCAGATATCCCCGGCCTGCCGACCGCCATCCAGATGCGGTTCCGTCCGTCTGGCATTGTGATTGCCCTCCCTTCCAACGCCTGCCTGCACCACCCTCGATCCCACGCCGGCCTCGCACCAAGCGTCCTGTCTCGTCCGCCGCCCGCCGCTCCGACGCCTCCCACTCCGTCGGCCCTGCTGCTGAGAGCGAGCCCAGCTCCCGCAGCCGGCCCTCTGGGGTTGCACGCAGCAGCCCTGCAATATCAGGCCTCCCACTAACCCATGTTCCAGCCACCCACCCCCCCGTTTCACCAATCGCCTGCTCGAGCTCGAGCGCAGAAACGCCGATCGACAGTCCGCCGCCAGGGTCAGCATCCTGCGGCTTGGATTCGACGGGAGACCGCCAGGTGATGGGGGCCGCCGCTTGGGCGTGTCCGGACGGCGGTGCAGCAAGCAGGAAGCGGCCCTGAGTACTCTTCCTTTTTTCCCCCCCGTCCCCTCTGACCACCACCACCCCCGGGCCAGCCAACGAGAGCCGCCAGGGCGCCAGGCAGAAGGTGCAACCGTCGCACACAAATGCGCCGCCGAGAGTTGCTGCGCACGGGATGTGAGCCCGCGCGTCGGGTGATCCGATCAGACGCCGACGGGAAGGGCATGGCGCCCTGATTCAAGCATTTAATCTGTAGTATTTTGGACTGTCTACTTGTCGTATTGATCATATTTTCAATGCGTAGCAGCGGCCGTCTGACCCACTGTAACTGCGGCTGTTGCAACTTTAGACTACCCTATCCCGTGCATCCATGCGCCTGTTGACTCGAAAAGTCCGCGGCTTTTCTCCCGATGCTATGCTGCCTGGGGTATGCATCTGCGCCCAAAGGAAAAAACGCCTGTGACGCCTCCACACCAAAACAACCTTGTACAATGCCAATGCCGTGCCCTGCTCCGTCCTGTCTATCCCCCTCTATGCCCGTAATGTCCGCGAAAGACGACTCATGCACGCGAAAAAGAACTTGGAACTTGCGCCTGCGCGCTATTTTCGTCCTGCCTGCCAGCCAGCCTGCCCGCCTGCCCGTGCTGCGGCTAATGCTCTTTTTTTGCCGTGACGTGCTTCCCCGGCGAGCGGCCAATCCCTGAGTTTGGTGCGTCGGTATACCTATTCATTACAGTCGTGACGCCACGACGATCGCCATATGATCTCATCTGCCATTACCCGACGGTCTCGAGGGCCTGCTCGAAATCATGAAGAAAATAGAAATGGTGGAGGGAGTCCAGCGATCGAACGGGGCTGTGCAATTACGCAGTCGTGGTGCGCTTGCCGGCCGCTGGCCTGGCACCCTTGAGGTGTATGCGCTTGACGTGGTCCCTCTGCAGCCTAAGTTAGAGAAATAGCACTTTTGAAAATGGGATTGGCGCTCCAATTTACCATGTTGTCCACTCGGCTGAAGATCCTCTCGCACCCGTCCCACTCGCACACGACGCCTGGGTTGTGCTTCGCTTCGTGCCGCGCCAGATCCTTTTTGCTGGAAAAGCCTCCGCCGGTGGCTTGCGGGCAGCCCTCGTGCCTGCAGAAGAAAGATTTGGTGTGGCGCTTGTGGTGCTTCCTGAGGTCGCAGCCGCGCGTGAAGACGGCCTTGGAGGTGCAGCCCGGGTAGGCGCATGTCCAGGTTCCGTTCTTGTTCAGGTAGCCGTATGCTCGCAGGTCGGCCGAGTTGGCGCTGGGCGAGATGGACCGCGAATACTCGGCCACGCTGCCGTCCACGGAAGGCTGCGGCGAGAAGGCTCCGGTTGATGCGGACGGTGATCTCGAGCCGCGCGGGACCAGCGTGTAGCTCGAGGGGAGGGTGCTCTCCGGCGTCATTGCCTGGGGCGGCTGAGCGTAGGCCATGGTGGGCGTAGCGAAGGGAGGTAACGAAGGGACGGCCAGTGACGGTTGCGGCGCCATCGAGTGCTGGGGAGTCCAGTACTCATGTTGTTGGAACGAGCCGTGGGCGGGGAGACCGGGGGACTGCTGGTGGGGGACGTATCCGTTCATGGGGATGGGGTGAGGCCGGGCGTCGAGCATCTGGCGCGGAGCCAGCTGTTGCATCTGGCAAGGAGCGTACATGGCTGACGAGGTGGGCTGGCAGGTGCTTCCGGGGAACATGTCCATCATGGCGAGGTCCGCCTCGTTGTAGTAGTAGGAGGTGGACATTCTCGAGGGCATGAGGGTGAGGTGTGATAGTCCAGTACCAGCGAGGCTGCGGGCGACGGTGAGGTAGCGAAGGAGGTTGATTCACGGAAGGTTGGTGAAGGAGGAAGGGCCTGTGGGGGATATGGTTGGGTGGGAGTGGACGATCCTTAAGAGGTCGCTGGAACGAGTGACTGGCGTGGGCGGTGGTCTGGTGGGAGGAGAGACGTGAGGGGCCAGAACGGTGCACCAGGGAGCTGCAGGATATAAGGCTGAGGAGAGGTACGCAGCTCGACGTGGCGGAGCCTCGTTGTTCCTGGTCAGGGTAGGTGATTGGCCAACCCCGAATTTACGAATATAGAAGCTGAAACGGCTTAGAAGTCACGCACAGCACAAATTGCAAGGCGTCTGAATCAAGCTCCCGGGCTATCTCTGGGGCTCAGCGGTTGACCGCCCTCGGATGGTCTGACCAAGTGCGTCTTGCCGGTTGCGGTAAGATGGCAGGAATCATGGATGCGCATCGGCCATGATTCTGGCGCGGCGGGATTGCCCAGGGGGCCCACGCCAAAGAACGGCAATGGCGTAAGCTTGGGCGGGACATGGCGTTTCATAGAAACATGAGCAAGCGCAAGATGCGACCCGGACGGGCTCGCTGAGTCGTCGCGCGGAGGCGGGCGGGCAGGTGGCGCCGGGCAGCACTCGCGCACGCCGCCCATCCCATCAATGCGATGCATGCGATTCGATCGCGCGGGGGCAAACCGCGGGCATGGGTGGCGCGTGCTGCCGCCCAACGTGCTGGTGCTGGTGCTGGTGCTGGTGCTGGTGCTGTCGCTGTGCTGGAGCCGGGGCCGAGCGGGCGCGTTGTCGGCGGCTCTCGTCGCAGGCAAGCCCGACGCGGTCGTGGGGAGATGCCTGCTGGGGCGAGCCCGCGGACGCTCGTGGCGGCGGGCGCTCGGTCTATGATCCGCGCAGCGCACGTGTTTGGGTGGGCGCAACGCTGACAGGAACCGCGGCGGTGTGGCCGACGCGGGTGGGGCGACACAGAGGGCCGGCCAACTTGCTGTAACTTTGGCAGGTGAGCCGCGGCGGGCATCCTGGAGGAACGGCGTGAGCGCGTGGTCGCTGGCGGGCGCCTCAGGCAGCACTGACTAAGCGCATCCCGGTGCCAGCGGCCTCTGGTCCCTCGCATGCAGCACGCCTTGCCACGCTGCTGGACCCTTGGGCTCTCCGCGCAGAGCCGCATAACGGCTGGCGACGATACGATGCTGCGATAGCCGCCGCCGCGCTCCGCCGTCGACTGCACTCCGCCGTTCCATGGCCCATGGCCGTGCAGCCCGCCCATGCCCATGCCCATGCCCACCGCTCCACCCACCCACGGTGCACCTGAACCTGGACCTGGACCTGGAGCGCGCCAAACACCGCGCGCAACTCGGCCGCCGAGCATTTCCCCGGCCGAAATAATGTGCGCGCGACAGATCTGACTATGGATGGCACGCTGGCAGCTGCCGGTGCCCCTAGCCCAGCGCGGCAGCCGCACGGGGATCATCTGCAAGCTCGTGTCACGGCTCGCAAGAAATGAGGGCTTGGCCTACGTAGGTCAGCGGAGCCGCGGAGGCCGCTGCGGCTGAAGAAGACGCCCGCGCGAACACCACCAGCGACGGATGGTGGTACACATGCGAATGCGAAGCCCTGCTCGTACCACGCGCCTGCTGTCTGCCTGCCGCTCAGCTGTGCACGCCACCTTCACACCTCTGTGACCGCGACCGCGACCCCGCGTTGGAGGTTGCCGTTGCCCTAGCCCACGACTCAGCGCTCAGCGTTCAGCGTGCAGAAGGGGCAGATTCCGCTCCTCGCCGCGCCCCAAGCCATGCCCTCTACAGCAGCCGTTACCGAGCCCGCTCTGCCGCCCTGCTTCCAGACAAGATCTGCCGCAGCATCGTCATCTTTCAGCTCTTTCTTGCCGGTTTCACTTTGGCGAGTAATGCCCCAGCACCATGCGCCCGTTGCCGTCACGTCCGTACGGTCCGCAGCCGAGCCAGACGGCTAGTAATGCTGCCTCCCCTGATTCGCTCGTCTAGCCCTCTCCCCACGACCTTGTCCCGCTGCCATCTCCTCTGCGGCGTCCGTACTCCCCCCGCCGATCCGGAGAGAGCCATTGCTCCCTGTGCCAGAATACGCGCGTTTTCCCTGCACGGGGCACCCTCGCATTTGACCGCCATGTGCGAACAGACGTCATCATTGGAGCACGGCGAAATGCGTGATTATCACGACCTGTGAGCCGGCGCTGCAATGAAATCTCCGGCCACTTTCGCCGACCCCTATGCGTCGACGACGATAATCCAATCGTCTGCTCAACGGCCAGCTCGCAACAATTTGGAATTGCAAGCCATGCGGGTTCTGGCCACTCGCCCACCCAGAGACAAAGGAATATGCCTTCCCACCCCAGCTGACTTGTCTCGCGTACCTGCCGCTCTTCTCGAGTCCGTCCGCGCCATGAGACCCTGATGGCCCGCCGACCTGGTCCGTTGGTTGCACCGAGATCTCTGGAGTGCGGCTCATGGCAACCCATCGATCCACAGCGGGACGGGCGCTTGCCAATCTAGCAAGCTGCGCATACCGAGATCCACTGTGGTTGACTTGCCCTCTACGGATTCGCCTTGCATTGGCTCAGCCGTGTTTTTCCCATCCACCTCATGGCATTGGCATTGGCATTGGCGTTGGCGTTGGCGATGCACTGCGCTATCCGGACTTCCTGTACCCAGCTTTGGAGGCTTTCACGGGCGTTCAACCCGAAGTCACACGGCAATGCCTTCGTTGTTAGGGCTCTTGGGAGGTATATAATGTGAATGTGAAGTCGGTTCCATCTCCTCATCCAACGCAGTCCTCCGCACCCAGCAGATATATCTAAATCTTTCCAAAAAAAAAAATCCGAGAATTTCTACTTCCGCCATTTTCAAAAGTTGGCCGTCTCTTCCTTCGAGTCCTACCTTTCAACCCTTGAATACGCTCCGGCCGCTCGATTACACCTTTCCTCCAACTTCGACGAAGCCTACGATCACCATGTGCTACGAATGGACCAGGGTCTGGCAGTGCGATCACGGCCCCTCCCCTCAGGAAGCTCCGCAACTTCAGCTTTGCACTGTTGGCAGGCTCAACGCCGCCGAGAACGAACGGCAAAACCCGAGCATCTACGCCGGACTCACGCAGGCGCAGATCAGAGAGGTCCAGATGCGCGGAGCGTGTGCCTACATCGAGGATGTGCGCATCCTGCAGGCGGGCTACTGTGCCCGCTGCCGCGAGGAGCAAGCAAGGGACCCGGCCAGATTCGCTAGGGAGCTGATCTGGGCGGACGAGGCGCCGGGCACGCAGATGTGATCAGTCGGCAACTCCTCGTCCATTGGCGTTTCTTTTTCGGCCTCCTTCCGGAAATAGATTGGCCCTTTGGCGTTGAGGAAAGCTTCGGCCGCCTTCACTCGTTTCGTTTCTCTCTGTTTGCTTGTTCACAAAATCCAATCCATTTACCTAATGCCCTCGCACCGGGCGTGTTGGAGGGTGGTATTTGGTTCATCTCGGTACTTGCTTTTCCCCCCAGCCCAGTCGGATCGGTTCCGGAACCACAATCTGCACGTCATCGCATGCAATGCAATGCAGCCATCCATCGAGATCTCTAAGCGAGACTACCTTTTCCCCGACTCGATAGTATACTTTCGTCCATCATTGGTAGCATGCCAAATATAATTTCAGCTCAGCTCCACTGCACCTTGGGCCTCGTGTGTGCCGCTGCAAAGACACGGTGACTTTGGACGTTGGCCGTGACCCACATGGGATCGCTGGGATGTGATCGGTCGGCAGCTTCGTATTGCATGCGGGTCGAGGTCGATCCCGTGCCTATCACCTGCGAACGTCAGCTCTGGTTGTTTTCGTGGAAAAAAACGTGGGGCCCATGCTCGACCTTTGCCAACCCCAGCTGTCACGAAGCGGCGACAGCAGCCCTCGCAGTCGCACCGCATTATCTTGTACGACAACGGGTTGCCCGCCCTTGGCCCCTTTTTCTTCACGATCCCCTGCATCGCGGCTTGCTGATTCCTGGATCGTTTTCCCGGTCGGGCGTTTGGCGACTGTTCGTTTGGTTCGTTCGCGCATGCACCCGGACCTCGCTCCGAAAAGGGAAGATGGTACATCAGGACAATGACTGGCTGCTGCCAGCGCGAGCTGGCGCCCGCACTAACCCCCACGCCACGGCACGCCAGGTGGACGATGTCAGCTGAAAAAGTCGCCATTCTCATGGGCGCTCACCAATGGCGAGGTCGGACTTGCTTCCTAACTTTGAAGAACGTGCGCTGGGGGAGACGCGTAAGGGGATCCACTTCTGCGTATACACATAGTCAGTGCGATTTCCCTGCACCATGCCCGCCCGCGGCGATGCATTGTCGTATTTTCGAAGAAGTGACGGGAACCCACCGGACCGGAATGCGTCTTGGAGTCGGGGGGGAAAGGTTCCGTCGAAGCGCCGGAGAAGAATCCGGGAATAACGTTACCAACCTCTCCAATCGCAGTGTCTCACACCCAATCGTCCTTCCAACGCCGCACACCCAGCACGACGGGTAACCTTAACCAAGTCGCCGGAAAGGAAGCAACGCGGCGGCGGGGGTTCCCGGCGCGGAAACAGTTCGCACGCCGGGTCGATCGAAAGGGTCCCGGGGCAAGTGTTTCCCAGCGGGCCATTCTTTCCCCCAAAAGAAAAAAACCGAACCTGGTGACGAGGTTTCCCCAAAGGCGCAAACTGCCGACGAATGCCGGATCGGTCCGCGCCGGCAGAAAAGCGCGCCAGCTCCCCCACTTAATAGTAGGCGCGTTAAGTTAGCATTGACGGATTGGCAGCCTCTGCTTTTTTTTTTTGTTCTCCATCCAATCCTTTCCGATAAACGAGCACCGAGGTCCGGAAGCGCGCCAGAGCGATCCTCCCCCCCGCCGCCGCGCCGGTTCGAACGGCACAGTGCCGTCTCCATAATTGTGGCGAGTGCCCGGCCTGGGAGGATGGGGGGGAGACAAACGACGGCAGCGCACACGCGCGCGCGATGTGAAAGTGGACGGGGACGGGGGAAAAGAAAACGAACACTGACCTGGTTGGCGGGCGGCGGGAGCTAATGCAAAGGCGGGAGGGCCGGTGAGTAGTTAGCGGGCGGCCAGCGAGGTGTATTTCAACCACAAGCCCGGCGGGGTGTTGGTGCGCAATCGTCAGACGGGAACAATCACGCAACGAACGGGACGGGAGAGGGGGCCAGAGAAGGACCCAAGAGGGATCGATCCCAAGGGAGTGGGTAAAACCAGATCTCGTTCGCTCGGTCGTCGAGGGACGCACGCGCGTTCTGAACACGCGCCCTGCGGGTCGTCCGGGCGCATCAAACATGCGATTCCCATTCCCCACTCTACCCGCCCGCCCGCCCCGTCCATCGCGCAAAGGATGGCGCCATCTCCCGCCCGTGTGCTAAGCGCGGACCAGGGGTATCCATTGGGTTTGTGGGGGCCGCGATTGCGCACTGCTTGCGCGTTGGAAAGCTTGGGACAGGCCGGTGACAGGGTGGTGGCGCGAAGATCCAGATTGCCCGTCCACCCACCCCCAGGAAGATCAACAGCTCTAAAAAGGACATGTCAGTGACACCCCGGAGATCATCATCCGCCACCTTTTGTCCCGGGAAACTGATCCGGTGTGAACTGTTGTTTTCGATCTTCCCCCTCCCCCCCCTTTCGTCGTCGCTGGAGCCACGTCGCCGACAAGCTTACGTTTAGTACTTGTCACTGACTCAAAAAAACAATGAAGCGGCGGCGCTGTCGGGTGCTGGCGCCAACCGTGTATACGTATGCATACACTCGTATAGGGCGACTTGAGAGTCATGGACGCTCGATGGAACCGGTCTGGACCGCGTTAAGCAAACGCCGCACCGTCATGACTACCATGCCCTGCAGCGCGATACACGCTCCGAAACCCTAGCAGCGGAAGATCACCGAAGTGGCGAGCGATCGCCTTGCGCAGATCAACTGTGCAGAAGTTTGTTTCTTTTTTTTTTTTTTTGGCTTGGCGCTATGTGTGGGTGTTGCCGGTCTTGTGGTCACGATGTTCGGCGTTTGGCGTGTATCATGTGCCTTCCTCGATTCAGCAGAGACGCTGGCGCAACGCGGCGCATGGTCCAGACCACGCCCACCTGAACGTGAGCGAGTTCCAATGGATAAGTCATTCAGTTGTGTCGATCAGCTATATGATGTTTGGGCGTTACCTAATTGCAAAGTAGAGAAACAGCGGAAATCAAGTTTGTGGTTGACATAACCTTCGGCGTTGTTTGGGGATGTTTTTGACTCTTACGCCATTGACGTCGGAAGGAGTGCGGGCGGCGGCAGCACAGACCGGAGGGCAAACGAGAGCATCGTTGCCTTCTTACGGGTCCACGGCCGAGCAAATGAGTGGGATCCGAATCGACTCTATCGGAAAGGAGAGCGGCTTCCCTGATTGGTTAGGTGTCAAGAAGCGAGAAATGGCCCGGTCTGGATCCACCGCCCTCCACGCCGCATGAACTTGTGCTCTGGTCCTCGTCGTCATGTTTCTCCAGCTTCCTTGGAATCACACTCCAAACTCTGGTGTGGCTTTTTGTTTGGCACAGAACGGATTGGCATTGCACGCCGCCTCCTTGTCACCGCGGGTGCATGGGAATAAGGAATATATAGTTACCCGATCCGGCAATTTCGCTCGACCTGCGACACTATCCACACCGCTATGACGCCCCGGAGTTGATTACTCTCTCGCAGAGACATACGGCTGTCCGAGTCACCGGATAAGGCATGTGCTCAAGACCACAATGGCTCGGATGTACGGCGTTGAGAGAAAAGAATCATTTTGAGAGACCGAAGAAAGATCACCGGAAGCTCAGCCGGCTGCTATGCGTATCCGGCGCAATCACTGAACGATTTGTGTCTTGTCGATCCCCGAATGCGCACGGCACTTGCTGAAATGGACGTCATTCATTCTCTTCCTACCATTTTGGCTCACAATCTATGTCTCCTTCACCCCATTTGCTTCCACCAATAGGCAGCTTACAACGGCCCCGCGTGTCCGCTACTTCCACGTACCGGCAACCAATTACGCGTTATGCAGGGGAAACACACAACAGATCAAGGCGGATCGTGATCCCTGCACGTCCAGTTCCCGTTTCGACGCCACCAGCCGTATCCCTCGATTTTCAAAGAAAGAAGCTTCATCGCAACCAGAAGGCATGAGGTTGACGATGAACGGATAATCTTCATCGCACTTGCCTCTCTCGGCCGAATAGACGGCAAATTCAGGCGGAAGTGGCGCAATTAAGGCGTCGGTTGGGGGAAGATCGCAACCCCTAAACCGCTGATCACTTGGAATGTACCTCGGCCTGACGCGCCAAGACCAATAGACGATTCCGCCCCGCGAACGATAAGGCAACGGTCTCCGTATCCTCAACTTCCTCGTGTCGCGGTCTCTTCGGTCACTGTTTCCCGTCGCTTTCGTACCTCCAATCCTGCCACCAGACGCGCCCCGGCTCGATACGCAACCTCGCCGCTTTGTAGCCGGTGGTGTGCACGTCCAGCCGCAACGCCCGCCCCACTTCGGGGAACCAGCAAGGCCGCCAGCACCGCCCATCATCGGCGGCGAAGCGACCAAGCTTTCTCCACTTCTCGACATGAGCATGCCAAGGATCCCGCTGGCGCCCGACGGCCAAGACTTCGCGGAGCTGATGGCGCTGGAGAAGATCGGCGAGAACGCGTTCCGCTCCGTCTCGATGCCGTGTCCCGGCGGGCCCAGGGTCTTCGACGGCAAGTTGTACATCACGACTTTCGGCGGCCATGTGTACGCGCAGGCGGCGTGGGCGGCGGCGCAGACGGTGCCGGTGGGGTTTGTTATTCATGTACGTGAGATTGCGTTCTTGTTCTTCATCTGTCTTTTGTGTGTTATCTCCGACTTGGAGGACAAGTGACATCTCTTTCCCCTCCAATGTCTTAATCTCTACCATTCTGCGAAATGGCCCCCGAAAGTTCATAGTGGGCCACAAAAGAACTCGGCCTACTCGGTCTCGTTAGATGTTTATTCTCTACTACGTAGGGAGTTGAATCATATGTCCGGACATATTTGTACAATTTTAAATCTACATCTACGTCCGGATATCTGCTTCAACTGCCCACGAAGAAAGGGTCCAGCATTCTCTTGCTGCACCCCTCTCAAATCAAGCCTCACTCCCCCAACTCGTCTCATCACCCACAGCAAGTTGAGAAGAATTCGGCACTCAATCTTGTTCCGCCGAAGAAATTATATCCTACGTCGGCAGTGGAATCCAAGATCCGGACGCATTTGTTCACATTTAAGTCTCACATTCACATCCAGACATTGGATTCAACTGCCTACGTAAGTTGGATATAACATCTTCAGCGGAATAAGGTCGAGAAGGCCAAACGATTTCTTTTGTCGCCCGCTCCATCTCACCCACCCCAAAACTCACGCCAAACAGAACACATCCGGCAACTTCGTCGCCGCCGGCCTCTCCAAGCACCCCTTCCACTACCACATCACCCACCTCCGCGCCGGCAAGTCCTTCCTCACCGCCACCGTCACCGCCACCCAACCCACCTCGCCCTTCTCCTCCCCCTCAGCACCGCCCGCCTGCTGCTTCGCCGCCACCATCTCCTTCAAACGGCCCGAGCCCGCGTCTTCCCCTCTCGCCCTCGACTACCAAGATCCCCACGTCCCTCCCCCTCTCGCCAACGGTAGCGATGGCGATGGCGGCGGCGATGGTAGTGCCGGTCACGTCGCCACCCTCATCGCCGCCCTCCTGGCCCAAAGCGGCCACGGCCACGGCCACGGCCACGCCCACCCGCGCACCCTCCCCGCCAAGCGCTTCGCCGACCTCTCCGCCGTGCTGGCCGACCGACCGCACGCCGCACGCGTACCGCTCGCCCAGCGCGCCGGGCATCTGGTGGGCGTCGCTGCCGTACGGACACCCCACCACCACCGCAATCGTCGTCCTCATCATCATCGGCGCCGGCACCAAAACAGGAGAGAGAAGACGCAACCCAATGGCCGACCCTCCGCGCCCCCCCGCCCCGCCCCGCGGCGCGGCGCGGCGCGGCGCACGGCGAACCTGTACACGGTCAAGGGCTCGGTGTCCGGCGGCAACGGGGGCAGCAGCGGCAGCAGCAGCGGGATGAGTACCAAACACCACCACCACCACCACCACCACCACCACCACCACCACCGCGCCGTCAACCTCTCAATCTGCGCGCACCTCTACGCCTCGGACCGCGAGACGCCGTACCTCGCCGCGCGCGCGCTCTCTCTCTCTCGGCGTTGCGCGCGCCGCCGCGATGGCGGGGAGGCGCGGCGCGGTGGCGAGCGTCAGTCATACTGTCGTGGTGCACGATCTGGGCGAGGGCGGGGGCGACGGAGGAGCCGACGGCGGAGGAGCCGACGGCGGAGGGAACCGTGGTCTTTCCGGACGCGGAGGAAGCAGGCGGCGAGGGCGAGCGGTGGTTCTGCCAGGAGGTGCGGACGGAATCGGTGGGCGGACGGGCGGACGCTGGTGCACGGGAGGATCTTCGATGTCGATTCGGGGCGGCATGTGGCGAGTACGTTGCAGGAGGGGGTGTTGAGGGTGGGTTTTGGTGGGGAGGGGGGAGGGGCGGAGGGGAGGCCGAGGGAGGCGTTGGGGAGGGGGGTTGGTGCGGATGTGGAGGGGGAGGGGGAGGGAGGGGTGGCGGAAGGCGAAGATGTAGATGCGAGATGGGTCGTTAGAGGGGATGGAGTAGAGGTAGAGTTGTCCTTTTGATTGTTGGGTCCTATCTATGCCCCCTTGCCTTTTTTTTCTTTTCTATTGGAGTAGTATGGTATCTAGTGAAGTGTGAACAGAGTTGGAGACCCTAGCTGCACTCACCATCTCGTCAGGGTTAGTGCCGCTGACTCAGGTGACCATGCTTCCAGGGACGGCCTTGGCGAAGATTCTTCGCTTCTACACGGTGAACTTGGTCTTGTTCTCTTCACCGAAGCTCTCCGCACTCTTCTTGACCTTCTCCGCATCTCCGACCTCCTCGAAGATGTCGTAACCCCACCGCAGACCGGGGAAGTTGAAGCGCTTGTGCCTCTCCAGAGCGTTCAGGCCCTGGAAAGCGTCGTCGGGCAACTCCTTCACCTTGAGGTTGGATGCGATCCGGTGCGGCGTCACGCTCTTGGGCAGGACAACGGTTCCGCGCTGGACGCCCCAGCTGCCGAGCAGCACGCCCGGGTCAACACCAAGAGTCTTGGCGATCTGGTGCACCTTGGGGTCGTCGACGGTGCGCGGCTCGCCGGTCTGGTTGTTGCCGAGTGGCGAGTAGGCTTCGACGAGGATGCCCTTTTTCTTGCAGTAGTCGGTCAGCTCGTGCTGCTGCAGGTACGGGTGGGCCTCGATCTGGTTTGCAGCGGGCACGACGCTCGTCTTGGCCAGCAGGTCGTCGAGACGGCGGATGTTAAAGTTGGAGACGCCGATGGCCTTGGCCTTGCCGGTCTGCAGCAGCTTCTCCATGGCCCTGTAGGTTTCGGCGGGGTCGACGTCATCGAGGCTGAAGACGCCTGAGTGGTCGAGCGGGAACCACCTGTCGCCGGGCGCAAAGGCGCAGGGCCAGTGCATCAGGTACAAGTCGACATAGTCGGTGCCGAGATCGGCGAGGGTCTTGTCGAGAGCGGGCTCGACGTCCTCTGGCCTGTGCTTGGTGTTCCACAGCTTGCCCGTGATGAAAATTTGGTCGCGAGGCACGCCGGACTGGCGGATGCCGGCCCCAACCTCGGTTTCGTTGCGGTAGATGGCCGCACAGTCAATGTGCCTGTACCCTGCTCACACCACAGCCCGACGTCAGCGGACCCACTGGAGGGATGGATACGCGCGTTTCAAGCTCACCTTCGCGCAGAGCAATCTCGACCGCCTTTTCGACCTCGTGCGGAGCGGCCTGCCAGGTGCCGAAGCCCACGGCGGGGATCTTGGCGCCCGTGTTCAGCGTGAAGTGCGTCGGGAGAGGCATGGCGGGTCAATTGGAGGCTGCAGGAGGAGAGGACAGACGGAGCTGGTCGAGAAATTGAGCATTGCGGCGGGGAGGTGGGTGATTAATGGCTGGAGCTGGTGGACTGCTGGTGGAGCACATGTCGGAAGCGCAGGCGGATAACTGCGCTCGGTCGGTGGTGCGGCGGAGGCCCGGCGGAAAACGGGTGGAGCGCGAGTGTTGAGGCAGGCTCTGGGTGGGGCCATGCAGCGTCGCCAGACCCAGCCATCGTGTTTCGCAGCCGCAGTATATTTCGCGCGCTCGTGTGGCCGTCGCGGCGACACTGCACGGGCATGTCGGTGGTGGTGATGGTGGTGGTGAGGAAGGTTTGGGGCAGATAGGACGGGCGGATGAGCCGAGGAGGGACGGGCGGCCGGGGGCGACGGGCTTCCAGGAGCTGGTGGTGCCAGGATTAGCAGATCTGGGGCTCCCGCGCCCCGCACCCAGAGGCTCGAATTCTGTCGGAACTACTAAAGCTGCCCTCTCCCAACCGTTCCGCCGCGTCCGCAATCTTTTCCGCGCCCAAATGGCTGCTGCTGTGTCGCCGCTGTCCGCCGAGTCCACCTCGCCCGCAACCCACCACCATCCCGAAAAACGCAGGAAGATCACCCGCGCATGTGACGCCTGCAAGGCGTACATCCCCCATCCCCCATCCCCCATCCCTCATCCCCCCATGCCCCACACTCCCACGCTGACCCCGTCCACCAGCAAGAAGAAGCGTTGCACCGGCACCCAGCCATGTCCCTCGTGTGACAAGGCCGCAAAGCCGTGCACCTACCTGGCCAGCTACACCCGCGGCCGCTTCTCCACTCCTCCGCCGTCGCGCGGCCTCGACGCCCTCGTCCTCGCCGCCGAGTCCCACGATGCCCACTTCGCCGCCGACCGCCATCGCCGTCCGTCGTCGACCCGCACCTCGGACGCTCAAATTACCGCCCCGTCTCCGCCCGTCAACCGAGGACTGCCGTCGCCCGAAATTGCTGCTCAGAGGCACCACTCCATGAGCGCTGCCTATGGCATATCCGTCCACTCGCCCGGCCAAACCTTCACCCACCCGCATCCTCCGTCCTTCCTACCCCCGCTTCCGACCTTCCAGCAACCCCAGCCGAACGGTGCGACGGTAGAACAGCCGAGTGCTTCGCTGCAGCCGTTGCTGTCGGCTGTCGACCAATGGCGTCCGCCGCCCGTGCAGGATTTGACCAGCAAAGACCCCTCGCGCCGCCCTTCCCCGGAGCCCGACGGAAACTTTGATGGCCACTACCTGGGCCCGAGCTCCAGCGTCGCCTGGTTGCGGAGAGCTCTGCGGAAATTGGGCCAAGCCCGCGCCCTCAAGGAGAAGCTGCACGACGAGTCAAACCACGCGAGCCCGAAAGACGCCACCGTCTTCAACTATGGCGACAAGGATGCCCCGCCGACCTTGGGCCCGGGGCTGTCTCTGCCTTCCGCAGACCGGACCGAGTACCTCCTTACCCGATACTTTGAGTTTGCCGCCCCGACCTACAGGTTCCTCCACCGTCCGACTGTCGAGTCTTGGCTTGCTGCCATGCATGATCCGAACACTTCCCTGCAGCCGGCGAAGAAGGCCGTGGTTTTGGTAGTCCTCTCAATAGCTACCTTGTACTGTCTCAGCCAGATCAAGGACCCCGAGCTAGACATCCGTCGCGAAAGCGAGATGTACTATCGGGAAGCACAATCTTTGCTGTCCAAGGAGACCGGTCCTGCCACCTTGGAATCAGTCCAGGCCAGGTTCGCACTAGTTCACTACCTGCTGAGCACCGCAAGGTCAAATCAAGCTTGGTTCACATTTGGCACTACCGTGCAATTGGCCACGGCCCTTGGCCTCCATCGTAGACGCAGCTTGGGCGACAGAGGCGAGTCGCTTATCGTCCGCGAATGTCAAAGACGACTGTTCTGGTCCATGTACACCACAGACCGCTACATGTCCGTCATGTTCGGCAGGCCGAGGTGGATTCAAGACGACGACATCAGCCAAGAGTACCCGCTGTCGGTGAACGACGAAGATCTCAAAGCTACCGAAATCATCTCGCCCGGGCAGAACGACTGCCTAGAGGATGCCGCCATCTTCCACTCCAAGCTGACCAGGATCGTTGGCCGGGCTGCCAAAGAGCAGTACACGATGCCTTCAAGGACAGAACGGGAGCGCCTAGCGGCAGCATCGAAACACAACAAGGACCTCCGAGACTGGAAATCCGACCTCCCCGCCTACCTTTCCGGAGCCATCAGGCCGTCGAGCTTGATCCCCATCTTCCGCCGGCAGTCGACGGTGCTTAGGCTGGCATACGCCCACGCCGTCATGCTCGTCAACCGCCCATTCCTGCTCAACCTCTCCAAACACGGCCACCACTCGGCGTCCCCCAACCCCGCCACGCGCGACCGCGTCGAGGAGTGCCTCGCCGCCGCCCGCACCGCCATCGAGATGGTCCTCAACTACATCACCGAAGGCCAGCCCTTTTCGTCCTTCTGGTTCACCCAGGTCCGTCTCGCCCCCCTCACCCCCTCACCCCCTCCTCCCAAGCCTCCCCCTCCCCCTCCCCATCCATGCTGCTAACACGACCGAAAACAGTACGTCGCCTTCAACGCCCTCGCCATCACCTACCTCTACCTCCTCCACGCCCGCTGCCGCGAGGGCGTCGGCATCCTCGCCCACCACCGCGACCTGCTCTCCCTCGCCGACGCCTGCCAGCGGTACCTCGTCGACGTCACCGAGGCCAACGCCCCCAGCATGCGCTACAGCATCATCCTCGAGGAGCTGCGCGAGGAGCTGAGCCGGCAGGTCTCGTCGTCGTTGCCGTCGTCGTCGTCGTCGTCGTCGTCGTCGTCGGCGTCGGCGTCGTCCGCTTCCGGTGCGAACAACAACGTCAACGGTAATGACAATGTTAATGGTTCGTCATCCACGGTGGCGGCGGCGCCGAACGGCGCCGATGCGGCCCTGCGCGCGTCGAACGGCGGGAGCGGCGTCAACGGCGGTCTCAGTCCCCGCGGGTTGCCGGGCGATGGCGGCGCTCTTTTGCTCGACGGCGGCGACGGGGGGAGCAGCGTCGGCGAGCTGCAGCAGTTGGACTGGGATTTGGACTTCTGGCCGCAGTTGGATTCGTTGCCGATGTGTGAGTTTTGAACACCTTCCCCCCACCTCTCCCCTTTCCCTCTGGGGACGATGTGGAGTGATGAGACGATGTGTGCTGATGCGGTTTTGGTGGGACAGCGTATTCGAATTGGGGCGAGTCGGTGGCGGGGTTGGGGGTTGTGCCGAGTGGGTGAGCGAGAATGGGTGGGGAATGAGGGGAGGGGGGTGGGGCTTGCTATGGAGGGTTTGGGGTGGTTAATGGGATGGGCATGTTTTGATGCGGGATGATGAACGTAACGACGGGAACAGGTTCAAAAAATGGGGGAAGCGGAATTGGGCTTTGATTTCGTGGGTGGAGCCTGGCGCAGGAGTTGCTCGGTTGAAGGGGGGTCTTTGTCTGCGCTGGTGCATCGGCCGACGGGGCTCATTGAACTATATATTATTATTGT
Source organism: Diplodia mutila (assembly GCA_022560015.1). Lineage (NCBI taxonomy): Eukaryota > Fungi > Ascomycota > Dothideomycetes > Botryosphaeriales > Botryosphaeriaceae > Diplodia > Diplodia mutila. The sequence goes on along the minus strand of JAFISB010000087.1, from coordinate 50,032 downwards.
AATGATGGCATTCGTGTCTTTGGATGCGGAGAACGTGTGTAAGCGTGGTGGGTGGGTGCTTCGACTGCAGACGGGCCGGGCGGCGGTGCAGTTGGCGAGCAACGTCCGATGGGTGGAAAGTGAAGTGTGTACGATTGGAAATGCGGTGGAGTTTGCGGTGGAGTCTGGGTAGCTGGAATGGAATCTACGTGGACACGCGGAGGAGAATCCATGTCGACTCCACGGCAGATGGCAGAAGATTCGAGCCCTCTGAGCGCCACCAAGGAGGTTACACTCTTTCCACATGAGCAATTCAATTTAGTATCTGGGCGAATTTGTTCGCCGCTCGAAACTCACATCTACGTCCGGATGTTGGATCCAACTACCTACACAAGTATATCGTGCAACGTTTCTGTGTGGCAGACGCCGGGGCGGGCTCAATCTTTTTTGGACCCCGCTGTCGACTCCAACCTGTTGCCCGTGATGAGTCCTTAGTCGTAGCTGTGTTGGACTTCTGGTAACTGGAAGATTGCCACGTCACCTGTGGAGGAAAAGGGAAGCCGCTCTTGCACGAGACCGCGCGCATGAGACCAAACGAAGCATGCGCTGCGTCTTCGCGCCGGGTCACTTGATATCCTCGCTCACATGCACGACCACTCTTGAACGATTCGCCCGACCACTTAAGTCGACGCTGCGGTAGCAATGGTATCCTGCAATGACCAGAACGAAGCAGTTGTCTGGGTAATTCCGATATTCTGAGACCTCACCAGGTCACTCTGGCACCTACGTCTGCACCACCTCACTCTGCTGCTTCCCCGCCTCCCGCCGCTCCCACGAGCCAAATAGTCCCGCCTCAACCCCCCGGTCAAACGCTGAGTATGTATGATGATGCTGCGCGTACGCAAGCCGGACTGGTGGCGCGCATCAGCATTCCGCCACAATGATGGCCACTCTCTTTGACCATGCATGCTGCTGTCCGCACGACAGCGAGAGGAAGAGAGGTGTGAGGTATATCGGAGCGAGGCCGGGAGAGCGACAGTTTTCGTCTAGGTTGTCGTTTGTAGAGTTCCAGTTGCGGTCCATGAATTCGACGTGAAATTTCCTGCAGTGGTCCAGTGTTGCTGAGTCGTGGGCTGGGGAAGGGGAGGCGAGCTTTTATGGCGGGCTTCGCGGTCACGGTGGGGATGTGCGGGTGGAGTTGGGGTCGGGGTCGGGGTCGGGCATGTGATGCTCGTTTGAGAGTACGGTGCTATAATTGAGCGCTTGGGTGGGGATTTTGCACGCAGCGATACGGTCCACACCGACTTTTAGCGGTGGAATTACATGAACTTCCATGAGAACAACTTCCGGCGGTGGGAGAGATGGCCTTAAAATCCTGGGAAAGCACGAAGGACAGTACGACGATCTGCCTTTGCCGTTATGGAAGGCTGTTGTACTTCACCACTGAAGCTCGTGATACTGTTCATCATCAGGGGAAAATGCAAAGCACCGTTTCATTCACGACGCGGGCCGGCCGCTGAGTTGACAGAGACTAGTAAAGTACCTCAAGTACTCAGCCACTTTTCTTCCACAGTAGTCGTCCTCATCCCGGCCAGGCCTGTCGCTGCAATCACAAGTGGTTGTGTTGGAGCGAAGATTCCCAAACGGCGATGCGGTGCGGAGTTTTTTCTTCGCTCCAAACGAACCGCACGGATTCTGGTCACGCTATCTGACACTCAGCGCATGTTTACAATGACGTCGAAAAATAACAAGCCGGTCGGATACCTCCGGCAGCTGTCCTGCGCTTCAAGGCCGCCTACTTAAAGCACCCCTCCTCAGCCTCCGCTCTCCTTTTCATGTCACACCACACGACATACTGAGCAACCCTGGGTGGCAATTGATATTACAGAATCATGTCTCATGGTCGATACTGGCCAACAGTGCCTACACTTACTCGCTACCGTCTTCCGGGCCGGCCCGAGGCTTTAGTAGTGTCAAGTTGTGAGATATCGCTGATGATGCTCACCATCAAAATCAATGAATGATGTAGTCGAGCAATGGTTGAAAGCGAAGAAGGCCTCTAACTGTCACCGAAAATGATGCCGGCTCGTTACTTTGGAAAGAAATTTGAACGAAACCGAGAAGAAACCGGAGAGTGGTCCCACCATTCCCGGAAACCACGACAGTAGCACTGGACCTGTTGTCTCATTTAGCAGAGTCGCCAGTCTCCAAAGTTGCCGTGTACGACAGGGACTGGACTGATTCCAAGCCATGATTTTAAAGTGCCTCACCGAAAGGTCACGGACAGTAGAGCACGAGCAGCCGCGCCCATGCTCTGCTGCCAACAACGCATGACCTCGCACCTACGGGGGCTGCCGCAGGCGCAGCCGAGCCATCCCGCAACGTACCAGCGCCAACGCCTCACGGGACGGCCGCGGCGGCCCGTCACGCGCTGCGGAGTTCAGCGCGGTCTACGCCCTTTTTAAGCAGCTTCGATCCTGCTCTCCTTCCCATTCTCCGTCAAGTAGCAGAAGAAGCTCGCCGAAATGTTGGGGATCACCGAAGACTGCTCTGCCTGGAAAGCGGAGACGGGCTTCGTGAACACACTTCTTCGGGATTGCCTCAACATATATCACTCGTCTTTGTCTCGCTCTGCCCAGAGGCGTTGAAAAGACAAAATGGCAGACCAATCTATCATCATCATCATCATCATCGGGAAACGCTGAAGATCGCGAGCAAGATCTGTTGCAGAGACACTGCGACATTGTCAGTTGGTAGGTTCTCATCGGGTTCGTAAAGAGAATAACGGATGATACGAGAACGCTGGCTCGGAAGCCGAAGTTCAAGTTGAACTCGAGACTGGAAGCTCCAGAAGTGTACGTGATTCCGTCAGCCTTGCACAGTGAAAAATTTCACGGACCTTTTGTCTTTACAGAAGGCTCGCGATGATGATGTGAAACCCGTCGATTGAGGATGTGGGTGGTATAAATAAGGGCCTGGGAGGTGCCAAGATACGACTGCCTGTCGGCATCAGCTGAATGAGTGTCGTCGATAGCCCCATCTAGCCATCTCCGTCCTTTTAAACCCGCTCAAATTTTACGTCTCTTTCTTCTTCGTCAAGCAACAGGAAAGGAAGTCGAGCTTCCTGGCAAGATACAACACTGCGCCTGGGGATCGGATTGAACCTCGAGCAAACTCGGTGGTGCTTTGCCGGTGGAGGAATTGCTTTCCCCGTCGTTGGCGCGATTTCGTTGAAGGGGAACTGATGACGGCTTGATGGTCCTCTCCACCATTGTCACAAAATGATGCAACTCATCGTGTTCTGTCGAAGGGGGCCAGCATTATCAGTGGTTGACAAGCCGTTGTTGAGAAAACGCGACCTGAAAGACACCGTCCCGGACGACGAAGCCGAGTGCATTGCCCCCCTGGAAGCCATCCCGGAGTCGAAATGAGGAGCTGAAGTGTTATGCAGAAGTTTCGTGGCCATGGTCGGTGATCGATCGAGTGAGCTTGTTGGCTGTATTTAAACCGCGTTGGGAGCCGCCAAGACACGACCGCCTGCCGATGTCAGCTGCAAGACCGTCGACACCTGGAGAAAGCACGTGTACATCAGCCGTCACAAGGTCCCCAGCCGCCATGCTGACCATGCGCATTGCAATCGATCTACCAACCAAACCCCCATCTCCGTCTACATCCGACGTCCACACCATCCCCCAACATCGCCCCCACCCCACCCCACCCCACCCCGCCTACACCTCCCACCACCGCTCATGCAAATCCCTCAAATCCACCTCCTCCGGCACCCTCAACCACGCCAACAAATCGCTCCCCACCTCCGCCTCCTTCGCCGTCTTCCCGTTCCCCCAATAACTGAACCTGCCCCTCCCCTCGCCGTACCCCCACTCCCAGTCCTCCCACCGCGGCTCCTGGCGGACGAAGTTGACGTGCGCCCCGCTGCCGGGCCACACGCCGTGCACGCGCGCGCCCGCGCGCCCGCCGTTGTACCACGACTTGCAGTTCTCGGAGAAGACGGTGCGCGGGAAGAAGGCGTCGCAGTAGGCGACGAAGTCGTCGGCGGCGGCGCGCGTGGGGGCCGCGGTGGCGATGTGCTGGCGGGAGACTTTGCGGAGGAGGCGCGCGATGTAGGTCGTTTGCGCCTCGGCGGCCATGGGGATGGTGCCGGCGACGGTGCCGGAGTTGGGGCCTGCGGGGATCCGCGTTAGATCTCGTGATTGGTGTTTTGAAGGGGGGGGAGGGGGGAGGAGTGGAGTGCGGTGGATGGACGTACCGTAGAGGAACAGCAGGTTCGGAAACCCCGGCACGCCCAGGCCGAAGTAGCTGTACGGGAACCCGAACTTGCCGTCGTGCTTCCAGTCCCTGCTCAGATCGAACTCGCCGCTGACGATCGGAAACGGCGGCGCGAACGACACGTTCGCGCCCGTCGAGCAGATCACGGCGTCCACCTCGCGATGCGCCCCGTCCGCCGTCTCGATGCCCGTCGCCGTGAAGCGCGCGATGGGGGTGCGGATGAAGGACACGTTCGGCGCCGTCAGCGCCTCCAGGTAGCCCGGGCCGGGCGTCAGCCGGCGGCACGACGGGCTGAAGGCGGGCACGATCTGGTCGAGCAGCTCGGGCTTGCCGGCGAGCCGCGCCGCCATCAGGTCGATGAACTTCTGCCGCGCGGTGCGCGACTCCGGGCTGTCCTTCAGCACGGCGTCGAAGCGCCGCCAGTACGTCTCCTCGAGCGCCTTGCGGTACGCGAGGAACTTGTGCGGGTCTTTGAAGTCTTCGAGCTGCTGGGGCGAGAAGGGCATGGGCTCCGCTTGCCGGTCGCGGCCGCCGAGCGAGCCGGCGATCCAGGTGGGCGAGCGCGCGTAGTGGTCGAGGTGCGCGGCGGTTTTTTGCAGCTCCGGGACGACTTGGATGCCGGACGCGCCGTTGCCGATGACGGCGACGCGTTTGTTGGTGAGGTCGACGGTGGGGTCCCAGTTGGAGGAGTGGCGGAGGAAGCCTTTGTAGTCTTTGATGCCGGGGTAGTCGGGTATCTGTGGTGGGGATCAGTAGGCGGTTCGGACGAGAAGGAAGCAGGGGCTTCGAGCTTACTTGCCAAGCGTTGAAATGGCCGATGGCGGGGATGAGAAAGTCGAAGAACTCTTCTCTGACTTCGTCCGTGTCGAGTTTTTTCAGAGTCAACTTCCACTGGCTCCGCGAGGGGTCCCAGTCGGCACGTTGGACGTTCGTCTTGAATTGAGTCTTCTCGTAGACGCCATACTTCCTCGCGATTCCTTGCCAGTAGTCCCGAATCTCGTCTCCTCTTGCGAATTCCTCGGACCAGTCACTCTTCGGCTCGAATGTGCTCTGGTAGACAGTCGAAGGTACGTCGCAGCGGACGCCGGGATATGTGTTCTCGTACCTTGGGGGAAGATTAGTCGACTTGGTTGGGGAGACAGCGGCTTCTACTCGCACCATGTACCGCCCTGCAACGGTTAGAAATGTGAAATCAACATGGACGGAGAAGACAATTTTGGCTTACCACATCAGCATTCTTCTCAAACAGTGTAAGATCAATGCCGGGGACTTTGACGGGTAACAGAGAAGCAGCAGTTACACCAGACAGACCAGTGCCGATGATGGCGACCTTTGGCTCGTTAGTCTGACAGACTTGACGGAGAGGTAGTAACCTACCTTGAGCTTCTTTATCTCGTCGATTGGGTGTTCTTCGATCTGAAAATCGGAGATGGTGCCGTCTGCCCGCTTAAGCTTGGGATAAGGTAGAGAGGTGCCGTTTTGAGGCGGCGTTGCTCCAGGCACCTCTTCAATGGTAGCTGCGTAGGCAGATTTGGGCTCGACAGGCAAATGGCCGTCACGGGCGTCTGGCACGTAGATTTCGGTAGCCATGGTGGCAAGTAAAACGATGTCAATTTTTCCCGCGGGCAGGTTAGGCGGGGTCGCGGACGACAGAGGCGCTATATACAGCAAGAGACAGCTCCGGGTGGCCATAGCTCCAAGAGTGGCACGCAGACAACAGGCACACAATCGACAAGGCTTCGGCAGTCATGGTTGGAGTGGACGAATGACATCGAAACATGTCGTGGGGAAGCCGTCGCAATAGGCGGATGATGTGATCGCGGGCCTCGATGATGCTCACCTTAGCGTGTGCGATAAGCATGTGGTAGGCCACGGCGAGTAAGCCATGGCCTGAGTCGCCGGGTTGTCAGATCACTCTGGATGACGAGCTGCATGGCATTCTTCATCGCGGGGTTGGATGGCGACAGCGACGTGGTGGGCCAGGCTGGGTCGGCCATTCGGCATAAAGCTCAGGCGCCGGTCGCATGGCGGTCTCGTGGCTTCGTGCCATAGTCGCGCATCGTGGCTGACTTCCGGGATACGCGACTGCGGCGCGTTGCCGTGTCGCGTCAAGGCGGAGAGAAAAAAGACGGGTCGGGCATGGTGTTGAGGGGCTCCTGCTGGTGAGGGTGAAAGCTTTGGGCACACCGTCTGACTCTCGCTTGACACATCGACTTGGCTGCGACGCGACTGGCTTGCGCTGCTGGCGGCTGGGCCAACACAGAAATATGAGCTGGTGGGTGACTCAACAGACGACGCAGCAATTGATATGCGACTCCGAAGCCGGCCGCTGACTTGGGTTGTGAGTGTGACGCAGCAGGGGTGTTAGGCTGCCTCAACAATCAGGTACCCCGCCTTTCCGCTGGCTGGATCTGCACCTAAGCCAAGACCGTGCTGTCCCGCTGTAAACTCCCTCACGCCCATTGGCGCGCCCGCCAGTCACAGCTGGAGGGCTGATAACTCCTCCAACTCGCTCTCACCTCTCCACCTCACACCACACGCCATCATGAAATCTCCCGCCGCATCAACAGCCCGCCTGGCTCTCGCCTCTGCCCGCCGAACCGGTCTCGCATCTGCCCGCCGGCCCGTCGCGCCCGTCGTAGCTTCAGCCCGGTCATGGCGCGCTCTGAGCGGCCGCGCCCACATGTCGACCGTTGTCGAGGATCTGGGAAACACGCCCTCGCCTCCCCCGCCTCCCCCAGCAGCTGCCCCCGGCTCCGTCGAGGCTGAGAGAGAGGCCAATGCTCGCGAGATCCTCAAGAAAGCCGTCAATGCCACGGCTCCGCGGAACAACTGGACGAAAGAGGAAATCGCCGCCATCTACTACTCCCCGCTGATGGACCTGGCTTTCCAGGCTGTGAGTCCCGCCCCAGCTCGCCCCATCAACCGACGCCGCCCGTGCTAGCCGCATGCAAGCCATTGGCAGCACCAGTCCGCCGTGAAATGATTGACCGAGACATTGCATTGCTAATGACCCTCCCACGTCCAGGGCCTCATCCACCGCCGCTTCCACAACCCCGCCGAAGTCCAGCTCTGCACGCTCATGAACATCAAAACCGGCGGCTGCACCGAAGACTGCAGCTACTGCGCGCAGTCGACGCGCTACCAGACGGGCGTGCAGGCGCAGCGCGTCGAGCCCGTCGACGCGGTGCTCGAGGCCGCCCGCACGGCCAAGGCGAACGGCAGCACGCGCTTCTGCATGGGCGCCGCGTGGCGCGACATGCGCGGCCGCAAGAACTCGCTCAAGAACATCAAGCAGATGGTCGAGGGCGTGCGCGGGCTGGGCATGGAGTGCTGCGTGACGCTCGGCATGATCGACGAGGCGCAGGCCCGGGAGCTGAAGGAGGCCGGGCTCACCGCGTACAACCACAACGTCGACACCAGCCGCGAGTTCTACCCGTCCGTCATCAGCACGCGCACCTACGACGAGCGCCTGCAGACGCTGTCGCACGTGCGCGACGCCGGCATCAACGTGTGCTCCGGCGGCATCCTCGGCCTCGGCGAGAAGTCAAAGGACCACATCGGCCTCCTGCACACCGTGTCGACCCTGCCGTCGCACCCCGAGAGCTTCCCCGTCAACGCGCTGGTGCCCATCAAGGGGACCCCGCTGGGCGATAAGAAGCCCCTCGAGTTCACGTCCATGCTGCGCACCATCGCTACCGCCCGCGTCATCATGCCCTCCACCATCATCCGCATCGCCGCGGGGCGCAAGACGATGAGCGAGGAGAAGCAGGCCCTGTGCTTCATGGCCGGCGCCAACGCCATCTTCACCGGCGAGAAGATGCTGACGACCGAGTGCAACGGCTGGGACGAGGATAGCCAGATGTTCGGCCGCTGGGGACTGGTGCCTATGAAGAGCTTTGAGAAGAGCCCGCAGCCCGCGCCAGAAATCCAGTAGTGTCGTTTGGGGTGGAAAGTAAACGTCTTCTAATTTTGTTATGAGAATGATCTGTAAAGACCATGATACTGAGAAGCCCGTAGAGGGAACGAAAAGAAACGAATAGACTTTTTTTGCTTCTCGTACACTTCGTCTATTTTCCCAAAGCCGGAAGAACGCCGTCTCGTGATGTCAAGAAGCTAATCTACGAGGAACAAAACCACACAAGCTCTTCCTCTACGCGTCCAGCTTCTCCATCTTATCCATTCAGAGCTGAAAAAAAAAAGCCATGTTCACGCCATCTAACCCTCCTCCTTTTCTTCCTTCCTTCCTTCCTCCCTCCCTCCCCTCTCGCCCTTCCCACTCACAACCTCGCCTTCTCCAGCACCGCCCCCTCCCCCACCACCGCCATCCCTCCCCCTCCCCCTTCCCCGCCTCCAACCCTCCCTTCATCATCACCACCATCATCGTGGCCCAACCGCTCCCTCACCCACCCCTCCACGGCCCCCACCAACCCCCTCACTTCGTCAATCGTATTCCCCGCATGCAAACACACCCTCACCCGCTCCGCGCCGCGCGGCACCGTCGGCGCCACGATCGCCCGCACCGTGTACCCCCGGCGCTGGCAGTGGGCGGCGAGGGCGCGCGGGTGGGGCGTGAAGAGGGGGAGGATGGGGGAGGGGTGCGCGGGGAGGGGGAGGAGGGATAGGAGTGGGGGTTCCCGTTCGTTTTCTTGGGACTTGGGGCCGGGGAGGCGGGCGATGAGGGCGGCGAGGAGGGCGTGGGTGAGGCGGATTAGGGTGTGGAGGTGGGTTAGGAGCTGTGTGGGGGAGTTTGTGTTAGTGAGGGGGGTTTCTGGGTGGTTTGGGGGGTGGGGGAAGGAGGCTTACTGGGGCGGTTTTGCCGGCGATGAGGAAGTCGTAGGTTGCGGCGATGCTGGCGAGGGAGGGGTGGGAGAGGGCGGTGGTGTAGATGAGGGTGCGGGCGTAGTTGATGAGGTAGGAGCGGGTGAGGGGGGAGCAGAGGACGATCGCTGCAACGGGGGTGGGTGTCTTCGGTCAGCAAGCGGAAGAGTGGAAAACCCAACCATATCGAAATCGAGACGCTTGCAAGGAGGGGAGGAGGGGAAAAGTGAAACTCACCACCCTGACTCCCCAACGCCTTCCCAAACGTCACCACCCGCGCAAACACCCTCTCCTCCACCCCGACCTCGCACGCCAACCCCCTCCCCCCCTCCCCGCCAAACACCCCCGTCGCATGCGCCTCGTCGACGATCACATACCCGTTCCCCCGCGGCAGCACCTCGTCCACCACATCCAGCATCGCCCGCAGCGGCGCCACGTCCCCGTCCATGCTATACACCGCCTCGACCGCCACAAACACATTCGCCTCGCCCCGCCGCACCCTCGCCCCCTCCTCGCCCCCCGCGCCAACTATCCCCCGCAGCACCCCCCGCAACGCCCCCGCGTCGTTGTGCGCGAACGCCAGCCGCCGCGCCGCCGGCACCCGCGACAGCCGCATCCCGTCGTGCACGCTCGCGTGGATCAGCGCGTCGTGCACGACGTAGTCGCCGCCGGGCTGCGGCACGCACGAGAAGAGCCCGACGTTGGCGTCGAAGCCCGAGTTGAAGAGCAGCCCGCCGGGCGAGCGGTGGTGGGCGGCGATGAGCGATTCGAGGCGCGCGGCGAGCGGGTGGTTGCCGTCGAGGAGGCGGGAGCCGCGGGAGCCGATCGGTGGGGGCGGTGGTGGTGGTGGGTGGGAGGACGGGACGGCGGGGGAGGGGCCGCCGGTGCCGGTGGTGGTGGTGGTGGGTTGGGGGGCTTGCAGGAGGGAGAGGAAGGCGGACCGGATTTCTGGGTGGGTGGATAGAGAGAGGTAGTCGTTGGAGGAGAAGTCGACGGTGCCCGGGGGAGCGGTGGTGAGCTGGCGGAGGAGGGAGCGGGAGCGTCGGCGGGAGAGGAGGTGGGAGAAGGTGGTTTCGAGGCCGGTGAGGGGCTTTTGGTCGGACATGTTGTGCGGTTGGAACCGTTCAGTTAGGATGGCGAGTAGAATGGATTCGACGGATGGATGGACGTGATGGTCGTAGTGTCCCGAAAGGGAAAGTACGTGGTGGAGGGGTTCGGCGAATTTTTTGCGGGGCGGGGCGGGATTACAGCGATTAGGTACACGTGCGGACCCGATCGATTCCCAGCTCTTGCACGTGTCCAGATGGATCGGAGTCGGCGGCGGAGACAGCTATCGGATTTGCAGAGCCATTGAGGCCGGGACGAGTGGATTGGAGGTGTTGGCAGATGGGCGCGAGATGGTTGAGGAGGGCTGAAGCTGTCGGGGCCGGCTCGGTTGGCGCAGGAACCCGCGGCACAATTGGCCCTGCCCGCTGGAGGCGCAAATCACGGCCCGGACGCGGCAACATCGTCGCGACGCGAAACGCGACCCTCCAGCTCAACAACCACCGCCCCGCTGCGCCAGTCACCAACCTTCTCAACCCATTTCTCCGGCTCCCCAATTGGGATCGCTTCTGACTCACGCTGCTTTCCTGCTCCCGCCGATCCTGCGTCATCTTCCATCGGCCCCGCCAAGCTCCGCTCCGCCCTCATCCGCCCGTTTTTCCATCCCACTGTCATGCCCAGCACTCAGTGACGCGCGCAGAGCCTTCCTTTCTCCGCCGCCTTCCTTGTAGCTTCGCCCAATGCAGCCCGTCGGTGGGCTGCTCTGGCGCTCGCTGCGCCCCTATCAGATCTGGGGCGCCAACACCGATGTCGGCAAGACCGTCTTCGCCACCATCTTGGGTACCAGCGTCCGCAACGGCCGCACATGGCTCCAAAACCATGTCCACTACCTGAAGCCTGTGTCTACCGGTCCCGACGATGAAGCTGATACAAAGTAAGGCTACCTTTACTTCTCTTGCTAACCTTCCTGCTGACCTGACGATTCCAGCTATGTCAAAAACACCTTTGCCAAGCAAGCCCCCGAGAGAGCTTTCCGTAGATTGCACATCAGATCCTTTGTCCAATACAAGGAGCCCGTCAGTCCTGATATCGCTGCTGCCGACTCTGACCAGGTTTGTTCATCGCCCAATTCACCTGAGCATTCTTCTGATCTTCTCGAGCCTCCCATTACCGACTCGGCCTTGGTGACTCTGGTCCACGACTATGTTTCCAGAGCCTCGAGCTCACCTGGATGGCTGTTCTGTGAGACCGCTGGCGGCGTCCATTCTCCCGGCCCCTCCGGAACCTCCCAGGCTGACCTCTACCGTCCGCTGAGGCTTCCGGCTATCCTCGTCGGCGACTCTAAGCTTGGTGGAATCTCTGCTACTATCAGCGCGTTCGAGTCCCTTCGCATCCGCGGCTACGACGTCGAAGCCGTCTTGCTGTTCAGGAATGAAACGTACCGGAATCACGAATACCTCGGCACTTACTTCCAGAAGTTCGGCATTCCTTGCATCGCCATCACTCCACCCCATGAGCGCCAAGCCGATGCGAAAACCGAAAAAAATATGATGAAGAACTACTATGATTCACACGGCCGATCCAACGTCATGAAAGACCTTCTCAAGCAGCTGGCTGAGCGTCACGATGAACGGTTCAAAACCCTGGCGACCATGTCTACCGAAGCCCACAAGACTATCTGGTATCCTTTCACGCAGCACAATCACTTGACCCCGGAAAAGATCACGGCCATTGATTCGGCATCGGGCGACTATTTCCAGACCTTCTCCGCTGATCCGCCACCCAGGTGTAGCGCTAAAGCTGACACTGAAGAGGATGCCACCGAAGAAACTGCCACCGAAGAGGATTCCACCGAAGAGGATGAGGTATACAACGACCCTTCGGATCCCGATGTCGAGAAGTACATTCGCAGGCAAAAGTACAGGGAATTAAGGGCGGAGAGGAGGGCCCATAAAGACTTCCCTCAGCCATCTCACCTTCGTCCCTCCTTCGATGGATCTGCTTCTTGGTGGACGCAAGGTCTTGGCCACGCGAATCCTCAGCTCACCCTCGCCGCTGCGTACGCCGCTGGCCGCTACGGGCACGTCATGTTCGCCGAAGCCGTGCACCAACCGGCTCTTCAGCTCGCTCAGATGCTCCTCAAAGGCTCCAAAAACCCTCGTCTTTCGCGCGTCTTCTACTCTGACAACGGATCCACCGGCACCGAGGTTGCCGTCAAGATGGCACTGCGGGCTGCACGGTTGCGGTATGGCTGGGGCCCCAGGGAGGATCTGAGCATTCTTGGTCTGAAGGGTAGCTATCACGGTGACACGATGGGCGCAATGGACTGTTCCGAGCCAGGCACGTACAACGAGAAGATTGAATGGTACCGTGGCAAAGGATTCTGGCTCGACTTCCCCACCGTCAAGATGATCGACGGCAAGTGGATGGTCGAGATTCCAGAACAGCTCCGCTCGCAGCTCGGCGAGTCAACCGCCTTCGACAGCCTCGACGACATCTTCAACATGCCCGGACGAGACAAATCCCACCTCCGCAAGCAGTACGAAAGCTTCATACACGCCACGCTGGAGGGTCTGCAGAAGGACGGCCGCAAGTTCGGCGCGCTGATGCTCGAGCCCGTCGTGCTCGGCGCGGGCGGCATGCTCCTCGTCGACCCGCTCTTCCAGCGCACGCTCGTCAACGTCGTCCGCAGCTCGCCCAAGCTCTTCGCCACCGACCCCACCAAGCAGCGTCACCTCAAGCCGACGGGCGACAAGACCGACTGGTCCGGCCTGCCCGTCGTCTTCGACGAGGTCTTCACCGGCCTGTACCGCCTCGGCCGCTTCTCGGCCGCGTCGATGCTCGGCGTGCACCCGGACATCAGCGTCAACGCCAAGCTGCTCACCGGCGGCCTGCTGCCGCTGGCGACGACGATGGCGAGCGACAAGATCTTCGACGCCTTCGCCAGCGACGACAAGAGCGACGCGCTGCTGCACGGCCACAGCTACACCGCCCACCCCGTCGGCTGCCAGGTCGCCATCGAGAGCGTGGGCACCCTGCGGAAGATGAAGAACAGCGGCGCGTGGGACGTGTTCAGAGAGGCGTGGAAGCTACAGCCGGCCGTCGAGGGCGGCGAGGAGAGAGACTCGAACGTGTGGAGCGTGTGGAACAAGGAGTTCCTCGAGGAATTGTCAAAGGGCATCAACGTCGAGGGCGTTTGGGCTCTGGGCAGCGTGTTGGCGATCCACATGAAGGACGAAGATGGATCTGGTAAGTTCTTCCCCCCCAACCCTCCTCCCCTCTTCTCCCCCCATCCTCCTCCCCTTCCCCCTCCCCCTCCTCCTGCTACACCACACCACCTCACCGCGCGAGACCAACGACGAAGCGCGACCGACTAACGCGCACAAAAAATTCGAACAGGCTACAAATCCACCGCCGCCCGCGCCCTGCAGTCGGAGCTCCTCGCCGGCGCCTCCCTCCGCACCTTCGGCCCCGACCCCACGGCCAAGATGAACAGCGGCCATCGCCGGAAGCAGGCCGTCGACGTGTCGAACGTGCACTCGCGCGTCCTGGGCAACGTGCTGTACCTCATGGCGTCGCAGACGTCGGCCCCGGAGACGATCCAGGGCATCGAGGATTGGCTGTTGGAGGCGGACGCGTTGCTTTGAGTTGAGTGAGAGGGAGGAGGAGGGGGGTGTGAAAAGTGAAGGAGGTGGTTGGGTGGAAGAGGAGGGGAGGGGAGGGAAGGGGGAAGGAAGGGAAAAGGGAGGGGAGAGGAAAAAGGAAGGGAAGCGGGAATAAAAACGGGAATGTAAAGGGGGTAGATGGACGGATGGATGGATGTAAAAAATTGGGTTGGGATTTAGATGTATGATGAAATTGATGAAGTGTTGGTTGAAGTTTTGGCTATCGTGGTGACCATGTGCAGTATTATGGCTTTGGTGATGCGGAGCAGCGTTGTTGAGTGGTGATGCGGTTCCATGCTGGAGTGATGGTGGTGGGTGGTTATCATCGTGTGCGGTGGAGGAACGGGAAGACGGACGGAATACGTCCATGATGTTGGACATCGAGATAGGAAGCCCTAGTGTCTTTCTTCACAGTCATTTGCCAACCAGTGCGTTCTAACTGCTTGCAGTAGAATCGAAAAGAACAGCAGCCTGTGCAGACAACGGGAGAAACAGAGATGGGACAGCCTTTTAAGCATGACCGGATCCACCTCTCCCTCCCCCGTCCACCTGCGGCGGCCCGTCGTCGACAGCGGCACGAGGGGTCAGACAGACACGCCTCGTGCGCTGGTGGCGTTGGTTCCGCGGGAGTGACGTCGCCTGCGCTCAGCTGCCGCCTGCCGCAGCGCGCGTGTCTCGTGTCTCGTGCAGCCGTCCCGGTGCTTGGACGCTCTGGTCGTACGCAGCTGCCGATGTGTGTGCGCGATCCGTGTTTCCGGCGTACCTGTGGGCGTATAAAAACCTTGGAAGAGCGGCCTCGAGGAGGTGTGAGCATGGAGACTGGAGCTGGAGACTTGTTCTCGGTGAATGGGATAATGACCAGTTTGCTGAACTACTAGAAGTGGTACAGCTTTTCCGAACACTTTTTGTTTGGGTGGTGTTGTTGCCAAGTTGACTTCCTTCGCTTTCAGACCGTTCCTGGTCTTGAGGCGCTGTTGTCTCGCGGTGCGGAGTTGGAGGGTTTGGGTTTGTGGGTGATGTTCTGCATTTTGCGATGTTGATGATGATGGGACGTAGGTACGGATGATGCTGAGGACCACTCTCGGTGGTGCGGTGGCGGGGGTTGCGGATGTCGAGTGACTGGATTCCGGAGAGGAGCGGAACGAGTAAGCGTGAGATGTTTGCTTGTCAATTCCTTGGAAAGAAGTACATCAGGTACTCAGCACTTCTGATTTGCCTTTGTAGTTGCACAAGGTACAGAGGCTGTGAAAGAAGTTGAGTGGTTTATATCAGAATCAAGCACATGCATGATAGTTACCCACGGAGAGCGCGTGAGGAATTTGCTCCGTTGCGTGCAGCTCATGACACGGGATATGCTGCTGGCGCACGAGGTGAGAAACAGCTGCGGGACCGAAGCCTGAAGCTTTAAAAGCATGATGAACGATGCCTATCTCTCAACAGTAGCAGTCAACTGATTAAAGCAAGAAGGTGTTATTACCGATAGGGATCACAGCCTACTGGGGTTTCGCGTGCCCGCTCCACGAACGTCGTTATATCAAAGTCTTCGATCTTGCGCCAAGTGGGCAATGCCTTCCCTCAATCATGTCAAGCTTGTTCAAGTGATCTCGCTGCAGTGCAGCAAATGGAGCTAATGATTATGTGCAGCATGCGTGCTTTATATCCATCTTTACAAATACAAATTCATGAAAACCCACGGTGCGACTGAAGACAAGGAGTACAGTTCGTACCCTGCTTCCCCAGCCCACAAGAAACAAAGTATGGTCTGTAGGAGTCATGGTGTTTGGCTACTCAAGACCCCGCTTGATGAAAGATGAAGGCGTATTCATGGCCAATGGTTCTGCTTATAAGTATCGCCGTGTGGCATCCAAGAGCCCGTCGTTAGCCTCGGCTGGTAGCTGGTGACCACCTCTTAGTAATACGCCATATCTGCATCAAAACCGCTCACGAGATCACCAAGTGAAGGTCAGGGTCCAAGCTTGCATGCGCAAGTGAACGTGATGAACCCTCTCCAAGATTCCTCGTATTAATGAGCCATGCAACCGCCACGAATTCCTTCGGTATTCGAATTGGTGCATACTGATCTTTGCCAATTTCAAAATCCATTTTTTCCGTTACTCTTGTCCTCGGTGGCCAAATGGACTACTTCTATAGCATTTGGAAATCTTGCTGACATTGCTGTTCAACTTTGTGTTTCTGCACTTTAGCCTGATGCTGATGTACCGCAAAAATTTCTGCTGCTGATGGTGATAAGTTAGAGCCATTGAGCTTGATTTAACTCTAACATACACGGAGCAGGTGGGGAATATGGTAAAATGCTTGCATCCGCACGAGCGAATAACGCAGACACAGTGAAGTTTGATTCGACAGTGACTCGATATGGTCTCCCTCATGAGACATGGCCTATGTGGAATCAAAATAAGGTGTAATAGCCAACAAGACTCTATTCAAGCAGTCCGGGACAGCCTTTTCACACATGACCGAGGAACACTTCAGAAGCACTTGATTCGAGCACGTGCTCAAGCTTTCTGGAATGACTGTTCGTATATGCTGTCCTTTCTCAACATACGAATGATTCAGCACTTTAAGACGACAGGATCCTGGCCGTCTCATCGAATCCAGACCGCGCCTTGTCCCGCCCATTTGTCAGGGGTTTCCGGTGCTCCTTTGGTAATTCTTGAGGTCCCAGGGGCGTCCCAGGGCAATTGCAAAATTGAGACTTTCCCTGTTGTCGTGAATAAGGACGCTGTTGTATGCGGTAAAGACAAGGATTCAGTGGTTCGATTGATCAGCGCCGAAGATCATTCATGTCTATCGCTTCGGAGATCATTCACCTGACTAAGTGAAGTCGCATCTATCACATATGGCAGAGTGGACGTCTCAGTAAGATCTCTTTGTTTTCTACACAAATGCTAAGTCGCTTTCTTGGAATGGTACAACTAAAAATCAAAGTGGAATTCGTTGTGGACCGATGTGCCTGTTGAAGAGTACAGGTAGACATGCAAAATAACTCTCAGGTAAACAAATATCTTCCTGTCACCAATCACGGTAAGTCGTGAACGGTCAACCAAAGTGCAACGTTTTGAAGCTCTACTCCTTCGCCAACGGTTTCAGGAACAGTAATGACAATGCTCCCAGGAAGAGGTAAACCCCCTAAGCTCATAACTCATCATATTGGCCCGAAGTTTCTTGAACCGGAAAGACGCGGTTGAGCGATGACGTCCCGTCATGAAGGAAGCATGTCGAGCCCTTAGCGCTCAGCCCACAACCAGCCACACCACCTCTCTATGGTCAGCCAGCAGCGGCTATTCCGTGACTTGGCTTATACTGACGCTTCCATACACCGAGCTCGAACATGATTGGCATGAGCTATTTTCAGCCTTGCTCGCTATAATTACATCCGCGGTCCCCTCCCTCCCTCCCCCAGCCTCGCGTCTCACAAGCATCACCAGCAGTAACCGCCGCCACCAGCTCCATCACAAACCAAAAGCCCTCTCGTCACACACAAGCCCGCACCACGCTCAACGATCCCCATGGCGCCACCACGCCGTCGAACAGTCCCCATCCCCACCACCACCACCACCCTCGCCTTCCTCCTCCTCCTCCTCCTCCTCCTCGCCGCCCCCACCACCACAACCGCGCAAGCAGCATGCTTCTTCCCCAACGGCACGGACCGCAACGCCCTCGAACCCTCCTCCCCCTACCGCCCCTGCACGCTCACCCTCACCACCGGCCCCGACGCGGCGTCCATGTGCTGCCGCACGCGCAGCTGGGACATCTGCCGCGCCGACGGCCTCTGCCAGGCCGGCAACGTCACCTGGCGCGAGTCCTGCACGGACGCCACGTGGAAGGCGGCCGGGTGCCTGCAGCTGTGCGTCGACGGCGCGATGGCGGGGCAGGACGTGCCGGTCGTGCAGTGCGGCGACGACAGCTGGTGCTGCGATGATGGGGGCGGGGGCGGGCGGCGGTGTTGCGAGAGGGGGCAGGGGAGGTGGATCGGTGCGGGGGGTGCGGTGGTGGGGACGAGGCCGGGGGGGTCGACGGTGGGAGGTGCGGCGAGGTGTAAGTGTTTTGCGGGTGCTGTTGGCGGGGCGGTGGGGGAGGGTGAATGGCTGGGCTAATTTCGTGATGGCAGCGTCTTCGGCGGCGGCGGCGGCTTCGGGGTCGTCGACCAGTGGCGGCTCCGGCTCGGGGTCGTCCAACACGGGTGCGATAGTGGGGGGAGTGGTTGGAGGGGTGGGCGGGGCGGTGGTGATTGTGGCGGCGGCTTTCTTCTTGCTTCGGTCGCGTCGACGGAGAGCTCGGAACGATGCGGATGTTGATACTAAGACTTCAAGGACAAGGGGGCGATGGGATACTTGAGATGGAGGAGCAGGGTGGGAAAGATGCTGCCGCCATGGGTCAATATCCGACGCCGGAGCCGATATACGAAGCCGCATCCTCTCAGGAGCCCGCCCGCCATGAACTGGATGCTGGCCATCGCCGCGATGGAGTGAGAAGATGATGATGCATAAGTATAGTACGGAGGTTTCCTTATGGGAATAGAAACCGTCGTCTGGTTTTGAATACGAGCTATCGTTCAGTGCGTAAAGGGTGGAAGCGGTGCACCAATGAATGCAGGTGTTGGCCCGTGCGCGGCGGGTCCGTGCGCTCAACCCTCTTAGCTAGCTGCTCCTCGCGAGCGATCCTTGCCTCGTCATCTACATACCAACGATTACGTTATCCTCCTTACAACGCTGCATTACGAGACCAAGGGACACACAGGTCTTGTCAGCCGCTTATTCTTGCACCGAAGAGCTCTTGACACAAGCTCTCCCAATAGCAAACCACCAGGCTGACAAGAATCAAGCATGTCAGCTACCGTTCATTGGCTGCAGTCGACCAGGCAGCATCTTACCATGCAGCCACTTTGCTTTGCGGCGCTTACTCCCCCGCAAGGCTGTCAATCATTTAAAGCGAGTCTGCGCCCGATGCAACAGGCTGGCACGCAGTCCTGCGCCTGCCTCGCCCCTCCTTCCTGTCGCCGAGCCAAGAACACTCATTCCCCACAACATGCGGCGCTGCTCTCACTGCGGTCACTATGGTGACCGCAAGACGCACTGCAGACCTGGATACGGTGCTCGCGGTGGCAAAGGTCGTCGTCCTTCTTCCCACAAGACGCGTCAAAGGAAAGAGTACGGATACGATCGGCAACCAAAATCCTCAAAAGCAACTCCCACTCTCAACGAATGCGAGGATTACAAATACAAGGCATTCGACGACCAGGGGAGCATTCGACTTCTGGCGCTTCTTCCTGGTGAACCCGACGACATTATCCAGTGCACCCTTGAAATCCAACCCATCCGCGGCCATCGACCATACGAAGCGATTTCGTACACCTGGGGAAGCAGCTACTACCGGGCTGATATCTTGTGCGAGGGAAAGAGGTTGAACATTCCCCGAAACTTGATGCACGCACTGCAGGAGTTTCGTAGTAGAGAGAGGACCAAAACACTCTGGGCGGACTCCGTGTGCATTGATCAAAGCGACGAGCGAGAAAAAGTCCAACTGATGGGTCAGATCTTCAAGCAGGCCCAAACTGTCCTCGTATGGCTTGGAAGAGGCAGAGAAATTGATGCCAGCTTTCTCTTCGACCAGATCAAGGACCTCTCACTCAGATGCGCACGCCCCCACAACCCAGTCGCCATGAGACCTACACTTCGAGAGCTGCCACCCGCCTTTTGGGGAGACTTTCGTCGACTAATTAATTATCCATGGTTTACAAGACTCTGGATACTCCAAGAGATTGGCCTTGCGGCTGATGCAACAATCCATTGTGGAGCGGCAAATCTGCAGTGGTTTCATATTGTCACCACATGCAACCTGATTCTCCACTTCACAGATATCATCTACACATATCATCTCGGGGTACTCTGGCGCATTCTCGCAATTATGAGGATGGACTTCGAAAATGAAAAGAATTACGCTCATGACGTACTCGATGTCCTCGAATACGGTAGAGCTTTCGAGTGCTCTGACCCAAGAGACAGGATATACGCACTTCTGGGTCATCGCCGTTTCAAGGATACTCTCGCGAATCCCAGCTCCACTGCCTTTCTGCCCATCAATTATACGATATCCCACAACGAGCTTTTTTTCGAGGTTGCTAAAAGAATAATTCAATATTCAGGTCTGAGTCCGCTTGACCTACAACAATATGCCGTGCATGACTCGGACTCAATTCACGATGACCTCACTCCGTCATGGGTTCCACGATGGGACCTAGTCAGATTGGGCACTTTATACAGGGATTTCGGAGCGCATGCCCAAACTTGGGCAGATTATACACTGAGTGACCGGACCCTCAACGTAGGAGGGCTTGGATTCGACAAGGTCCTTTGGAGGTCCGACACCTTTTCCGATGATTTTCTACCACTTGATCCAGCTCAAGCCGTTAAAGCCCAGAATCCACACCCAATAAGTCAAATTTGGCTCCATTTTGGGAAGTCTATTTTGCGGAAAGGTATTATTGAAGCCATTGCTATCACTCTGTGTGCTCCAATGATCGAACGCCGCATATTTCATGACCCATCCGATGCAAGTGGAGCTGATTCGAGAGAAAAACTGGCTTTGGCGTTTCTAGCGTACTCTTTGGGGATGGGGATAGACGTTCCGGAAATCAATCCTCTGACCGTGGATGGAGACCCGGAGGAATTTGCGCTCAGCTTCCGCGGCTTTTATCGTTGCTTTTTTGTCACAGAGCGGGGTTGGATTGGCACCGGGCCTCGAGTATCTTCCGTTGGAGATGAAGTGTGCATCTTTTTCGGAGGACAGGCCCCGTTCGTTGTCCACGAACTGCCCTCTGCAAGTGAATCCATCTACAGAATGTGCGGAGCTTGTTATGTGCATGGAATCATGTATGGAGAAGCTGTAGCTATGTGGGAGGACGGACATCTCGAGTCCAAAAGGTTCAACTTAGTCTAAGCCAAGTCTATATTATCTGCCATCTTCACCGTATTTTCCCACAAATCCACCATCGTGTCCCAAGCAACGTCGTATACGGCATCAAAAACACCTCTGGCACCCACCTCCCCTCCCTCCCCCGAGCAACCCATCTCCCACTCTCCCCACACGCTATCCATCCATCCACCACCACCTCCCTACTCCACCCACAACGCCACAACCTTCCCCCCCTCCACCACCGTCCCATTAACCGGCGCCGCGCTGCCACCCCCAGTCGTGACATAAAACCACCCGCTCTCACTCCCCAACCCCCCCGCAAAAGCCCCGCTCGTCGCGCCGGCGACATCCATCCTCCCCTTCGCCCCCGCCACAACCCTCATCGCCCCGCCCTCCGCCTCCACCCTCGTCACGACATTATCGTCCAACCCCGCCAAATACCCCACCGGCGCCTCCCCGCCGCTCAACCCGAAATCGTCCGCCAGCGCGCCCCGCGCGACGACCTCGTACGCGCCCGCGGCCGCGCCGGTCGCGGGGTCGACGGGGACGCGGCAGAAGAGCCGCTGCGGGGAGTTGACGTAGTACACCGTGCTGGAGGGGGCGTGGTAGCGCAGGCCGTTGACGCCGAGGAGGACGGCGTTGAGGTCGGTGTTGGGGGCCATGGTGGGGTGTTGGAGGGCGACGCTGTGCGCGCCGGTGGCGGTGTCGAGGCGCCAGACGAGGCCGAGGGAGGAGTCGGAGATGAGGAGGGTGCGGGAGTCGGGCAGGGCGGCCATGCCGTTGAGGGTGCCGGCGGCGGGGATGGTGGCGATGGGGCTGATGGAGAGGGGGGCCGCGTTCGTCGTGGTGGTGGTGGTGGTGTTGGCGGCGAAGGCGACGCGGTAGATGGTCGAGTCGGCGATGACGGCGAAGACGTCGGGCGTCAGCTCGGCGATGCCGGTGAGTTGGGTGTGGTTGGCGAAGGTGTGGACGAGGGTCGAGGAGAGGTTGGAGTGCGGGGGCGTCAGGAGCGGGTCGATCTGGTGGAGTGATGGGGTCGGGTTGACGAAGGTGACGAGGAGGTTGCCGTTGCTGCGCACGGCGATGTTCTCAACCCAGGTGCCGAGGGGGAATTGGTGGATGAGGCGAGGGGTGTCGGTAGCCCGGCGGGTTGGGGCGGCGTTGGCGACGCATGTTGCCAGGACGAGGGCGTAGAGGATGCGCGTGAGGAGCGTCATGTCGTGCAGTGTGTACTGGAAAGAAGGAATCTGCTTGAACATTTCAATTCGCTCGGGGAAGCTTGCGAGCTTTTATATGCTTGACAAGCCCTTGGCACGTCCCCTCTCGGGCGGCCATGAAGTCATAGTCGGGTGCTACCTGCCGGTAATGAGTCGTGGTACACAGATTTTTTGCGGGCAAATTATGGTCGTGCTCGAGATGCATGCCCTGGCGGTCAAAATCTGCCAGTGCGGGCGGACTTAGAACGGACATATGCACCATTAACTCCTCCTTACTGTAGTTTTCTCGTTTCACTCTTAACGTCACCAGGGAAACAAATGCCCCTATCGGCCGTATATCTTCACCAAAAGGAGTTTTGTGAGCGGGCTGATACTACCGGGCCAGATCCCACTCACTTTCACCAAGACAGATTCAAATTCAAGCATCTACATGGTACCTACCTCTGACTACCTCCCTTGCCTGAATCCTCTCTTTGGCCACATCACTCACAAAACCGTCATATCAAATCCAACAAACAACCTACAGCTGCCCAGCACCTCTCCCGATCCTCCACCGCACTCAGTTCAACTTAAAGAACCCCCTACACAACCCTTCCGAACTAAACACCCCCTCCGGATCCACCGCCCTCTGCACCTCCGCCAATCTCTCCCTCATCCCCTCCCCGTAGTGCTCAAACGGCTCGTCGTCTTCCTTAGAGTAGTTGATGTACCGCCACCGATTCAACAAACCCATCTGCTCCGCCGCCGTCCTGCTCCTCTCGGCCCAGCGGTCCGCGAAGGCGTACATGGCGGCATCATCGGCAGCTTCATGCCAGCCGAACGTCAAGAGGGCGACTATAGAGAAAAAAACAGTATCAGTTTCCGCGCGTGGATGGATTGCAACAAAAAGGGGGGAGGGCTTACTCGACAGCGGGCCGTCGCTCTTAACGCCCAGCGCATTCCCGCCGCGGTTCTTCATCGCCTTGATGGCGTTCACCTGCAGCGGGATGGTGACGACGGACGGCGTGAAGCCGGCGGCGGACTTCACCGTCTGGACCTCGTCGTCGAAGATGGCGAGGATGCGGGCGTCGAGGGCGGCGGAGGGGGTGTATGTCAGGGTGGTGAAGAGGTGGCTTTTCGTCTCGCTTTTCGTCAGTGGCGCATTCTTCTGGTGGGTGGTGGGGGAATCTCTCACCGGTTGCCGAACTGGCTGGCGCTCGCGACGGTGTAGTTGCTCATCCAGTCGATCCGCACGTCGCTGGATTCGTAGGGGATGCCGTTCACGCCGGCGAACACGGCGGGCTCGAGGACGGGCGCAAAGTATGCTTGGCTCAGGGATAGGTCGTACGTGTCGGCGGACTGGTTGTAGGCGTAGCGGGTCCAGTAGGCCATGTACGTGTCGTTGCTGTAGGCGAGCTTGTGCGCCTCGGCGAGGACGCGGCCCGTGTAGTTCAGCGCGTAGTGTTTGGCACCGGCGAGCTGCTTGCCCTGGGCCACGGCGCGCACGGTGAAGTAGGTCACGATGCCGAAGTTGTTGCCGCCGCCGCGGAGGGCGAAGAGGAGGTCTGGGTGTTGGGTTTCGCTGACGGTGACGACTGTTGCGTTGGGGAGGACGAGCTGCAGCCATTGTCAGCACTCAACAGTAACAAAAGGAGATTCGCTGTCCAATGACTTACCTCGTACTCAAACACGTTGTCGACAGCCAGCCCGTATTGCGGCGAGAGGTTTGAGATGCCTCCACCCATGGTATACCCAGCGATCCCCACCGAATCCACTCTCCCGCCCACGAACGTGAGCCCGTACGCCTCCAGCGCCCTGTACGCCGGCCCCAGTGTCAAGCCGGCCCCCAGCCGCGCAGTCGCACGGTCCTCGGACACGTTGACCGAGTTGAACCTGTTCATATCAATCGTGACACCGCCGACCGAGTTGGAGGCATCGACGGCGCGCGAGTGCACTAGGGTACCCGCCACCCGCGGAATTAACTGGTGGGTACACTAATAGTGTACCCCCACATAAAACATTTCGTAATTACACACGTTTTACTATATAAATCTAAAACGCATAATATCCCTGCCATACTTATATAGTATAGTTACGAAAAAGGGTGTTAAATTTACGTAACCTATACTAATTTTAAGGTTTACATATAATCTAAGCGCCTTATCCGTAGAATTAATATTATCTATATAGATTATATATATCTAATACTATAGATCGCTCGGCGGGGTACTAGAGGACCTTCGTACGCCTAGAAGAACGCTAGATAGCTTATTTATACCGTCTCGATATAAGGTATTTACTAGATTTAAGACCTATTTATAATATAAAACACGTAGTATTAAGCGAATAGATAAGTAGATAACCGAGATACCTTTAATTTTTATAAGATAAATACTATAAATCTACGAAAAGTTCTCCCGCTTATTTCGCTTAGCGACCTCTTCTTTTAGATAAAGGCTTCTACTATATCGTAGATACCTTATACTTTATCCGTAAAAACTTATTAATAGCGGCTATATTATCTAGTAGTAGCTATAATACGCGCTTAGCTATTATATTCTTCTTTTTCTACTTCTAGCGATCTACTAATCCCTCGGTAACCTTCTTTATAGCCTCTACGTTATAAACCTTCTTCTTAGTAGCTTAAACCTTAATAATCTTTACCTTCTACTTACTACGCGCGTGCTCCGTATTCTCTTAAACTTTAATAGACGGCTTAAATACCCTTAGTATTAGTAGCGGGGGTAGCGGGGGGGGTAGTAAATCTTTTACTATAGAACGTTTATCTTTCGAGCGTAGTTTATTCTCTATTATTAACGAGATAGTACTTCGAGAATCCTTACTAATTTTAAATAGATTTTAGTAGAAGTTCTCTACTATATTAGTATTTAGTAATTTATTTTAATCGTCGTCGGTTTCGCCGTCGATTACGGTTACGCCCTCGCTAGAAGATTTCTCTACTAAATCGACCTTCTTTTAGTAGAGGCTCTCCGCTATCTTAGCCTTTAGTAATTTACCCTTTCTTAGGCGAGGCGCCTTACGGCTAGCCTCGCTATAAGTAGTCGCAATAGCCGCCTCTATAATAAAAATAACTATCTATCTATCGTAAAAGCGGTTTAAGTAGATAAACTCTTTATATCTCGTAAAGTAAAGTATTATAGTCTACTATTTACTATATCGTAGAGCGTTTTATAGCTTAGGCACGAGGTAACCCTTCTTATTATTCTTATAAGGACCCTCGTAAACGGTATTTCTAGCCTACTTTCTTAATAACCGTACGTTCTTAGCTAAATTAGAATATCTATACTCTTTTATAATTCTTTTAATCTCCTTCTAGTCTAGTTTAGTCTTAGATTTAGATATTTCGCGTTATTCTATAGGGGTTAGATCGCTACGATCGCTATAATCGCTACTAAATAATATAGTAGTTCGCCGTAATTACTAATAACGAAGGTATTCCGGGTTTTAATATAAATTTATAAAGAGAAATAAAGAGCGCGATATTTATATATTATCTATAAAGTTATTAGGCTAGTAGCGAGACCCTAGAGTTACTACTATCTATATAAAAATTTTTACTATACGTATTTTATAGAAAACTACCTCTAATAACGTTACTAAGTCGACTCTTTATCTATCTAAATATAGTTATAGAGCGTACTAAGCGTAAGTATAACTAAATCGTAGCGGAACGATATTAGAAACTCTAAAGAGTCTCTCGTAGATATAAAAGTCTCTAAACGGAAAACGATAACGAGAACGACTTTATCTAAAGTAATAAACCCCCGCCGCTAGATAAGAATAACCCTCTAAGCGTATCTAAAGGTAGTTCTAAGGAAGAAGATAGTAAAGATAACTATCTTAGCGTAAGTAACGATCGATATAGCGGCCTACTACTAAAGAAGATTCTTAAGAGTAACCCTCTAGCCCTAAATAGTTCGCGATCCTTATATAATTTACTAATAAAAACGAAATAGATAAGATTAACTATAACTATTATAAGAGCCTACGTATAGGCGACTCTCTCTCGCGGGCTTAATACGCTAATTACTACCGTTACTTAGATCTAATTTACTTCCCCTCGCGAAGACGTACTCTAGAGCGGCTTAAAAAGCTTATAGGTATTTATCTAACCCTTATCGACTACTATATAGATAGCTATATAGCTTTTATAGGGTTATTTCGCTACGATAAGCGGTACCGATACTACTACTAAGATTAATACTATCTTAGAACGACCCCCCGCCGCGCCCGCCGCTTATTTATCTATATACCTCTTATATCTAGATTAACGGGTTAGTACCGCTACGCGGAGCGAGTAGACCTTCTAAAGACCTATTTAACGCTTTACTAAGACGTCTAGAGTAGTAGATTACTATATAAACTATAATACGGCTAGCTAGAATCGCTAGAATCGCTCTAGTAGGCCTTAGATCTCGCCTTATAGCTCTCTCTTAACGGTATATAGGTCGTTACTAGTAGGTACTAATACTATAGTATCTTAATCGCTATTATACTACTTAATCTTCCTTCGCGGCTTCGCTATAAGCGTAGTAATACCCTTATAAGCTATATTATCTCTAGATTAAAGAAGTATAAGAATCTAGATAGCTATCTACGGCCGCTTATCTAGAAGCTACGAGAGCTAGAGTCGCCTTTAGAAGTTAAGATATAGAACGCCTTAATACGGGCCTCCTTCCGCTTAAGAACTATTATTCCTCTTATAATAAATAACGGGCCTACTATTATAGAGGTAATAGATATAAAGATACCGGGTAATACTATCGTCCTATATAGATACTACTAAGTAAAGGTAGAACGTTATATAAGTAAAAATAACTACTATTATCCCCGTAGCGTAGGCCTTATTTACCCTCTATAGACCTATCTAAGAGTAGATATCGCGGATATTATACTTCTTAGCTAGATATATAGA
Organism: Diplodia mutila; assembly: GCA_022560015.1. NCBI lineage: Eukaryota > Fungi > Ascomycota > Dothideomycetes > Botryosphaeriales > Botryosphaeriaceae > Diplodia > Diplodia mutila. The sequence goes on along the minus strand of JAFISB010000087.1, from coordinate 23,168 downwards.
CGTAATCTTAGTAAGAATAAACCCCCGAGGAAGACCTTCGTTATTTAATACGGTTCTCGCGGTTTTACTAGTAAAAATAGCCGTATACGAGGGATCTTCTTCTCTAGTAGATCGCTTTACTAACCGCTTAGCTAGATATCGAGCGAGAATCTTACTTACTAAGACTTTAAGCGATCTACTTCCCTTAGAGCTTCTCTATAGATATTATATATAATATTCTTCTTAATCTTATTAAGCTACTTATAGGTCTTTAGACCAATACTAGGGGTAGCCTAGAGAATTAGACGAACGCTAGAAACGACCCTTAGGCCGTTAGTAACTATCTTCTATCGAAGAAGAATTAATCTAAGATTTCTACCGCTTATAGAGGCCTAAGAGCGACTCTTCTACGATCGCTAGTAGATTTACCCCCGCGAGACCTTATTAAATACTATAAGAACTTTAAAGCAGCTAAATAGTAGGCCTAGTTAACCGTTTAGGGTCCTCCGTGCCTCGCGGGGTATCTATATAAGCGACCTTATAATTATCTACTACTATTAAGTAAAATCTTCGCCCTCTACTTATAGAGAGACGTTTCTTAATACTAGATCGCGTAGATTAGAGGCCTCTATAGGTAGTTTATATAGAAGCACGAGAGTATCTACTATAATAACGATAATAAGCGTCTTCTAGCTTATATATTATAGGTTTATAGCCTTCTATACCTCGCTAACGCTATAGAAGACTATAGTTCTACTCGTTATTAGTAGTAATACCCGTTTAAACGTCTCTACGGCCTTACTAAGCGACTCGCCCGTAGTAAAGCGAAACTAGACGATAGTATAACTAACGAGATTATTAAGAAGAAATACTAGAACCTCTTTAAGCTATTTAAACCGCCTAGTAACGACTAGTAGTAACTAATATAGCTACGGCTTACTAGTAAGATACCTAATACGGTAATAAATACGTATAAGAGGCGGTTATTAAAGCGGGTCCTATAATACTATATAATAACGGGTAAGAATAAAGATACGTAGGTAGCTCGTTTCGCGGAGTAATATATTAGATTTAAGCGCTATCTAGTCTTAAAGGATACTCTATTATATAGTAGTATCGCCTCGTAGAGAAGGTGCCTATTTATTTATTTTATTTATTTAGTTTAACGTCCCTCTAGAGTCTTAGACTATTAGGGACGGGGCTAGGCCCGTTTCTATCTACTTATTTAAGTAGGCGTTCGGTACTTAGATTTAAAATTCGTATAAGAAACGGTGCGCTTAAGAGCTTATTACCTCTAGATATAGAGGGAATAATAGAAAAATATAAAGAAAAGTAAGAAAAGTAAGAAAAGTAAAAAAATAAAGAAGTAGATAGCGGTACGTATTTAAACCTCGTTAGGCAGGTCGTTTAACTACTACCGCCGGGTAGCAATCTTTAATTTTTCTAAGAATTTAGCCGTTAAGCTAGTCTCTAGAGTCGTAAAGAAGAGGTCCGTTAATTTAATTCTATACTTCTTAAGTGCGTCCTTAACCGGGACCCTTAGGTCCCGATAGAGAGGGTAGCTAAGAAGTAAATAGCGAGGTATTTAGCGGGCCGTTTAGCTATACCTATACGTATCGTCCTCGGCGTAGTTAAAACGGTAAAGATAGAACTTAAAGTAGCCGTATCCGATCTTTAGTTAATAGAAGGCGGAGGCTATCTCTCGTACTTTCGTAGAAGTCTTAATCTTCCGCCCTACCGCTAACCCGAAAGTCCGTTTATAAGCCGATTTCGGCGCCGACTTAAGCCGCTTTTCCTAGTCCGTAAAGGTCTACTACTTTACTAAACTCTTAAAGAAGTTAAGTAAAGTAGTAGTCTTCCGGATAGGGTATTTCGTAGCTCGTTTTACTAGTAAGTCGGCGGCCTCGTTGCCTAAAACGTCTTAATAGCCTAGATACTATTCTAGAGAGACGGTGTTCCCCCTCCCTACTAGCGTAGTAGCTAGCTTAATAGCAGAGAAGGTGCCTAGATAACCGCGATAATAGTAGAATCTACTATAAATTACTATTCTTATCTAACTATAAGTATACCCGAGTTCGTTACTACTTTAATATCCCTAGTTACGGCTACTACGTTTCTATAGAGAGGTTTAGAGATATATAAAAGAGTAAGAAAGAGAAGGGGTTACTACTTACTAGAAGCGTAGATGGCGGCGGAGGGCGCGTTTTCTACTTAGTAAACGATATCGTATTATCTATAGATATTATAACGTATACCGATACGCGCGGAGGTTAGATATATATAGTAGTTAGTCCTCTTAAGCGCTTATTATAGTAGATTAGGTATTAGTAGTATTAGAGGAGTAGTATTAGAGGTGGTAATCGATCGAGAGGGCTGCCCGCGGCGCTGCCCGCAGCTGCGTAGGGGTGGGTTTTACATATAAAACGGTAGAATTACTAATAATATCTATTATTTTACCCTAAGATCTCGTGAATTTACTATAGAAAACCGTAAGATTACTAGTAAATACGGTAGATTACCCACTATTACCCCGTGGATTACCTATTAATAAGCGAGGAAACGGCGCGCGGGTTAGCCGGTTAATATTAGTGTGGATTCCAGTTGCCGCGGGTACCCTAGTGGTGGCCGCCGCCCTTGATGGCGAAGGTGCACCAGTTGGTCGTCAGGATCTGCAGAATGGCGGCGACGTCTGCAGTCGAAGACGGCTCCGCGCGGCAGGCGGGCCGGACTTCTTGCTGTTTGGCATCCCAGATCTCGAAAGAAGTGTCGGTGCCCGGGTAGTGCAGAGCGCCGGCGCCGAGGAGGGCGTTGATTTGGGCGCAGGCTTGGGGGCAGCCTGCTGTTATGGAGGCATTGGCGGCATGGGAGGAGAGCAACTTTTGAGAAGAGGCTAGGGCATGTTGGAGGAAGACTGTGAGGAACAGTTGGAGGAGAAGGAGGAGCGCCATGATGAATGATGGACGTACTGGCAAACAATTAATCGGCTGCGGAGCGCCATTGAGTGTCTTTTATTCGCTCATGTTCTTCAGTCCTCCACGACTCTCGGAGTGGAGTAGCTGGAGGAACTGCCTCTTTGGTTTCCCAAGTGCGGGATTACCGCGTATCACCGCGGCTTTGCTATCGTGGTGGAGTTGGCGGAGCGGGGAGAGTATTTGTACGCGTACGACTGCGGGGAAAAGGTGAGTCAGAATCTCTCTACCTGCCCCATTCGCCCCGGCGCTGATGTTTATAGTATGATCTACTATGTCGGAGGGAGCTCAGTGAAAAACAGAACCTTGCTGCATTGCTTGGAGGGATGGCATTCGGCCGAGGCAAATCTTCGGGACAAGAAAAGTTGAGTGTTTTATTCCTTAGCACCCTACTATTTGAGCACGCTAGGAACCGCACTGTTGGAATTACATCTTATGTCCGAAGGTTCAACAGTCTAGGTCCGCACACTCTGCCATCTACACCCTCCTTTACGTCCTCGCGTTAAACACTGTCACTATTCGAATAACCTCAAAAACATTTTAAATACGTAGCTGTAGAAAGTAACGTCTATATCAGACAACGATGAACCTTCATACAACTAATCAGTTCCCTAACTACATCCATTCGTTTCCAGTACTCAAAAACAACTAAACAAATCTCACGACACAATCCAAACATGATCGTCCGGCACACAATTCCCCTTCACAATTCCTCGAGGATCAAGCCCAATACTCTCCTTCACCCGAACCAGCGCCCTGCAAAGACAAGTCCCAGTAGAAACGTACTCACCCCCGGAGACATCCCTCAGCAACGCAGCCGGCCTCTCCGTCCGAGGTCCACCACCACCACCACCACCACCGGGCATCTCGCTCAGCACCAACGCCATCCGTACACCGCTCGCACGCCTCAACCACTGCGCCGCCGTCATACCCCCGACCCCGACCTCAGCGGCAGAGTTCCAATCCAACTCGACGCCGTAGCAAACCCCCGTCTTCTGATCAACCAGGCACATCCGATCACCCCCGTTCACCATCAAAGAGTCTCCAAAGATGAAGAGAAGCCCCGGCTTCTCCACCCTCAGCGCCCCCTGCGGCGCCGTCTGCAGCGCCTTCATGACAGCCCTACTCCTCGACCTCAGAGCCTTCCTCAACCCATACACCCTCTCCGCCGTCGACGCCCCGAGATGATCCACGCCCCACGCCACCGCGCGGTCCTCCAAATCCGCCACATGCACATCGCTCGGCGCCCACCGCCACCCGGGCGTGCTCATCTTCCCCCCCTCCACGAACAGCAACCCCGCCGGCACCGCCGGCTGCCTCTCCAACCACGCCCGAAACCTCTCCCCCTCCGCGCGCTCCAAGACGAACCCCAGCGTCCCGAAATCGCCCTTGCTCTTCGCGCACGCGAACGCGAAGTTCACCAGCCGATCCGCCCGGTGGCTCGTCGACCGGTACCGCAGGCTCTGCCACGCGGCCACGATCCGATCGACGCGATCCCTCAGGTAACCCTCCGCCCGCGGATTCGGCTGCTCCGCCCACATGGCCGTGATGCCGACGAAGAACCCCCTCGCCTCGCCCGCCAGCCGCGCCGGCGGCGCCGGGACGTCCAACGCCTCCTTCGGATGCCGCAGCTTTCTCCACGCGCGGCGCCAGCGGCTCGGGCTGAGCGCCTTGCCGAGCAGCTGCCTGGCGACCTCCTCGACGAAATCGCCCGGCCGCGCGCGCGAGAGGCCCCACGACAGCAGCGACGTGTACGCGAGCCTCCCGGCCGTCTGCGCGCCCGCGGCGGCGCGCTGGTTGCGCGGCGTCATCAGGTGCAGCGCGATGCTGTTGAGCTGCCGCAGGAAGCCGACGGCGGCGGGCAGGTCGTAGTAGCCGTCGGCGAAGAGGACGCGCAGGCGGCCCGACGCGATGACGCCCTCCTGGTAGGTCCAGCAGCGGCGCATCCAGCCGGAGAGGGCGATGCGCAGGAGGAGCTCGGCCTCGGTGCAGCGCTTGTGCTCGATGGCGAGGAGCTCGGCGTCGAGGACGACGGTGACGGCGGCTTTGGAGTAGTAGAGCTTGAGGGAGGCGATGGCGTGGCTTTTGGCGGGGTCGCCCCGGGCGGCGGGGATGCAGAGCGTGTCGAGCCAGATGCGGGAGGGGAGGCGGAGGGCTTTTCGGACGCGGGAGGGGAGGGACACGCGGGGTTGGAGGTTGGCGAGGGTTTTGTGCTGGTGGTGGCGTTTTGGCTTTGCGCGCGCTTTCTGGGATGTCCAGAAGACGGACCACCAGGGCGCGGGCAGGAGGATGTCGTGGAACCACTGCAGCTGGCACATGGGTAATTCGTTGCCATTGGGGTTTCCGAGGCCTGAAGATCTCCGTTAACGAGGACGAATTGAGAGAGAGAGGAGGAAGAAGAGAAAGGAGAAGCCTTAAACTTATCCACTCACCATCCGACCAAACATGCGAGAAGATGACGAACTGCCTACGGAACATCCACCCCGTCTTCGCATCGGTAAACGTATCCCTCTTCGACCTCAAGCTGACATCAAGCCCCGACGAGGCCCCATCTCCCCGCGATTTCCTCCTCGGCTTGATCCTGACATACGGAATCCGCCCCTTCCCGATCGCATCCCCCAGCCCCTCCCCATCCACCTTCCACGACTCGCACCGACAGTCCGGCGTGCGATGCTTCGTCACATACGCCCCCTCATCAACCTGATTAGCCTCGCACTGAAACGGCGTGCAGCGCGAATGATCGCTCCCCCCACCCGCACCGCCCCGCTTCAAAAACGACGCGCACCAAAACGACAGCTCCGACAGCGTCCCCCTCGCCAACTCGACCTCCCTCGCACACCACCCCTCGTCCCTCATCCGCCCCGCCGCGAGGTCCCGCAACCCCCACTCCCGCCTCCCCGCCGGCAACAGCCCCCGCCCCTCCAGCGCATCGTCCACCGTCCGCCCCAACACCATCACCGACAGCACCACCGCCATCGGGAGCGGACACCGCTCTTCTTCCCCGTCCGCCACCGCCAACGCCCCCGCCATCCCCGCAACCGCGCACGCCGTCCCCAACGCGTCGTCCAGCCTCCCCACGCACCTCTCCCGCCCGCCCCTCGCCGAGAGCTTCGTCAGGTCGTACACGCGCCGCCGCACCAGCGCGTCCAGCCGCCTCGTCGACACGACGCGGGACCCGTCCGCGCGCCGCTCGACGAAGTCGTCGCAGCGGAGCCGGTTGCTGGCCCACGGCGCCAGCGCGCGGGCGAGGGAGAGCTCGTTGAGGAGGCCGAAGTAGAGCCATTTCTGGAGGAAGGCGGCGACGGGGTCGGAGGGCTGGTGGCCTTGTTGCGTGAAGTCGCCGGCGAGGAAGCGGTGTTTGCGCCAGCCGTGCTTGCCGGACGCGTAGTCGTCGAAGGAGGAGGCGGTGTCGTAGAAGTCCGCGGCGAGGTAGGGGACGGTGGGGTAGGGCGAGGTGGAGAGGTGGAATTGGGGGAGGTGGTCCATTTTTGTGGGATGGGGTGTTGTTGTTATGGGATTGGCATTGACGGGCTTGCTTGTTTGTTTGGAAACGGGGGGGAAGGGGTTGGAGGAACGTCTTGGATGGATGGGAGGGAGGGGAGGCTTGCGGTCCTCTATGTATATGCAGCTTGAACCCTTGTGGCGATCGGCTTATGCCAAGGCTGAGCCTATGAACATCAATTAACAGGCAACCATCCAGCTGTTAAGAGATGTTGATCTTGGGGATAATAGAGAGAAAGGGGGGGATAATAGAGAGAAAGGGGGGGATAAAAATAAAAAGATGTAAGGATTGTCGAAACGCTGTCACCACAAATGCAGAAAATGGACTTGAGAGCGCAACACAGATAGAAAGGTGTTCTACCAGACATCCGACATTCTTCTAAAATTAGCCGAGCCCTGAGGCTTAGATAGGCCAGGGATTGCGCGAGTCTCGGCGTGAGTTGTGATCGACAAAACGACAAAAATAAGAACATGCTGTGTATCTCGAACCTTTCATACAAGACTCTTGGGAAAACGACACATACCTGCCCTTTCTTAGAACGCCAACGCTCCGTATTTCAATCCCCCAAGATCACAGATCTTGCCGTTTCCAAAAGAAAAATCACTCCACCCCTTTCCCTTTCTACCCGACCAAATGTTGCGGTGAAACGTGGGGGCCGGATCACCATCCAGGTTTCGTCCGTTCCGTTCGGCGCATGCCTACCCTTAACTCCAGCAACCACAAACCCCGACATCTTTTCACCCCTCCCCCCTAACAACCCCCCTCTTCGCCTCCGCCTCGATCCTCTCCTTCAAGATATCCGCCAGCACGTTCGCCTGCCGCAGCCCCATCGCCTCGCCGATGTGCGCGCACGTCGCCGCCGCCCACGCCTGCGTCGCGCGCGTCGTCACGTCCATGTTGCCGACGAGGAACAGCGTCCACAGCAGCACCGCGGAGCCGTAGCTGCGCACGACGGGCAGGTGCGTCGACGCGAGCTGCCAGTCGTCCGAGAAGGGGTCGTCGAAGAAGGGCTCGTCGGCGTCGGCGGTGGATGGGGTGTTGTACGAGGAGGAGGACGGGGAGGAGGGCGAGGGGGATGTCAGGTGCGGGTCGAAGTCGGCCCAGGGGAAGGAGAGGAGGCCGAGGCGGGTGATGAGGGTTTTGGGGGTGTAGGGGGCGGAGGACGGGCTGCTGGAGGAGGGGGAGGAAGAGGAGGAGGGAGGGGAGGAGGATGATGATGATGTGGATGAGGGGGAGGAGGATTTATTGCTGTTGGCGTAGCGCTCGCGCTGGCGCACGGCGGATAGGTAGCCGATGTGCTGGGGCACGCTGGCCTGTACCTCTGCCTGCAGCTTGTACAGCGTGTTGGTGCACTCGGCGAAGGCTTGCATGTCCTGCGGCTGGTCGAAGACGGGCGGGGTGCGGGCGAAGCCGGCGAGCAGCGCCTGGCGCATCATGCTCAGCAGCAGCAGACGGCAGGTGCGGATGCTGTTCCACACCTGGGCCTGCCAGTAGTTGGTGTAGACGTGGTAGGACCCGTTGACCACGATCTCCGGGTCGTCGGTTGTGTGCACGATGCGGTAGCGCCACGACGCCGGCAGCGTGGAGGTGAGGGTCGCCATCTCGCCATCCAGCTGCTGCGAGCGCTTCACGACGGCCCGGTAGTCCCACACGGCGCCCTGGCGCCAGGCGGAGCGGAAATCGGCGACGTCCACCATGATCTCGCGCAGGCGGTACAGCGGGTTGGCCGGGTCGACGAAGCCGTCGGTGGTGGCGTCCAGCATGAGCTCCTTGATGGGCTCTGGGAAGGGCACGTCGCGCTGCAGACAGCTGATGAGCAGGCTGGACGTGATCTGCATCAGCATGCGGCGGCCCACGGCCGTCTCGAGCTGCCCGCGCCCGCGCATGCTGACCAGGGCGGCAGCGCCGTGCACGTGGTTCTCCCACGCCGCCAGTGACTGCCGAGTGCGCCCGCTGATGCTCTCGAACAGGCCCAGGATGATGACGGCTAGCAGCGAGCTGTCCTTGGTCGCCATGGCCGGGTTGCGCAGGGCCTCGTTCGTCACGCGGATGGCGTCGAGGTAGCGGCGCCAGGCCAGCTTCTCGAACTCGGGGTTGCGGCTGTGACGGTACAGGCCGTACAGGCCGACGGCCTTCATGCTGGTGAACAGGTGTGGGTCGATGGAGGTCTGCCACAGGTCGGCGCGCATGCCGGGCTGGGCCAGCGGGCCGCCGCCGCCGCCGCCGGAGAAGACGACGTAGTTGCAAAAGTTGGAGAAGAAGAAACCGGCGGCCCTGTCATCCATGGAGGGCACCAGGGCGTACAGGTTCGTGCCGTTGCTGGCGTCGAAGATGTCCCTCGGGTCGCTTAATCTGGCCGGACCCGGGTTCCCCGCCCAGGCTGGTCGCCGGATGACAAGGGTGCTGCTGTTGCTGCTCTCTTCGACGGGGCCATCTTCGGATAATGCGGACTCTCCGGAAGAGCTATCGACGAAGGCTGTGGTGGGTGAAGACGAAGATGATGAAGAAGATGAAGTTGATAACGAGAAAGTAGAGGTCAACTGCTGCTGGATGGGCGGGGCGTGGTGGACCTGATCCCTTGGGGTGGATTGCTTTTTCTTGGGCTGGGAGCTGCGCTGGACGCGCCTTTCGACCTTGGCGCTCTCGTTGCGGAACAGCACCTGCTGCAGGTCACGGTAACCCGGGCACTGGCGCTTGGCCTTGGAGCATTGGGTGCAGCCGTCGGGCAGCGGGAGTTGGTCGCACTACTCCGTAGAGGGTAGTCAGTATGCGACTAAGAAGTTAAAGTGCGGATTGGACGCACGCGAATCTTCCTTTTTCGGCAGGTTTCGCACCCACGACTTGGCGGACCACAGTAGACCATCGGGACGTTCACCGCGCGCCCCGGGATGGGTGGTGGATCACGGCGGTTGGGGCTGCCGTTTATCAGGGAAGCACCGCGGGCTGCTGCCTGAGCGCGTCGTGGCGGTGCAACGGTCGGCAGGGACGGAGAGGCTGAGGGGCCGCTAATGCAGCGATGGAGGCTACTGCGCGCGATGAGGTAGGTCGGTGGGCGGTGGTGTGCTGATGTGGAGTCGCAGAGGTGACCGCAACGGGCATGCAGTGCGGAGGAGGCTTGACGGCGGGAGACGGGAGACGGCTGACGGGTGACGGGTGACGGGAGGGCTGAGCTGTCAACGGCCTGTCACGTGGAGGCTAGCCATGACGACGCCTAGCTGCCGCGGCCTGAGGCTGTGCGCGACCCACGTCCGCGTCAGGCACCGACTTGTTGGAGATGATAGCTTGAAGGATTAAGGCTTCGTCCTGCCGAACGCGTTGCGGCTGGCAATCCCGGAACGTCCGAGCGTCAACCGCCCGTCTCCCAATCGAGTCGCCAGTGCGAGCCAATCAGATGCATCTGCCAATAACACCGCAAAAACGACACGACACTCGGTTTCTTCGTATGGCTTAATAAACGGGTTTGATTAACTTCTTCATCTATAGGCTCCCGTCCTCTCATACCATAAAGCTTGCTCAATATCTTAAACCGGTGTCTTAAAAAAAAAAACTGAAGGCTGAGGAGATCTCAATCCTACTCTGATGGGCCATGATCCGACTGAAGCCATCCAAATCCCTCACTCCAAACTTCGGTTCTCGTGCTGAAAAGGTATACGAGAGGATCGGGTATGGTTCAGACCAACAAAAGTTCCTGGAGGCCGCTGCAGGGGAGGAAACGTTCTATATCATTTGATGCAGCTGTGGCCATGCACAGATAGCCCGCAATCATCATTCAAATTATTGGCCAGATACAACATATCCAGATTCGATACGATTTCCAAAGGAGGTTGGCGACAAAAGCAAAGAGATATATCTTGCAAACGGCCCTAATTAAAAGAAGCCAGGCATGCGTGGCTAAAACTTCTCATAGTGACAGGAACAACATTTAAAGAAAAGGTTCATATCGGTGTAGTCAAATGGCAGCTGGAGCGGCACCGAGAGACAATACTGCGGGTGAGTCGACCGAGCGTCTCGCATAGGACGTTCCAATCGGGCAACCAGTGCGAACCAATCAAAATCACTTCATTGATCCGTAGTCTGTGCCTATCGACCATAGTTAAACCCCCAAGGAGGGTTACAAGGACCCGCAAAGACTACCTGTAGCTCTCTCAGACATTTCATCAAGTTTTGCTCGTACCCAAGGCATCGTATGTAAGTATGGAGTATTGACAAGGACCATCAGCAGAAAAGAACAGTGGCAGAAAAAGCTTCAAGTGGACATTCCTCTGTGAGAAGCAGTAAATTTCCGCATCTTCTTGAGATGCAATAGATAGCCATAACATAGATCATATCTCGTAAAACTTTTAAAACATGTTATTCATGTCGTGGAACTCCCGTAACAACCCAATCGCTCATCAATCATGGCAGCTCCGCCCTCGTCCTCCCACCCAGCTCCGACGTTCCTTCCCTCGCATCCAACTCGACCTTCATCCTACCATCCAACTCCACCCTCCCCTCCTCCTCATCAGCCAGCTTCGTCCTCGACCTCTCCCGCATCGCCGCATCCCCCACCTCCCCTCCTATCACCTTCCCTTCCTCCTCGGCCTCCCTCATCGCCAACGTCTCCTCCCTCGAAATAACCCTCACCGTAAACCCCACGCCAAGATACCACGCCGCCACCACCGCCTCCTCCAGCAGCGCCATACACAAAAACGCCGTCACACTCCCCGTAATCGCGCTAAACCGCTCCACTCCCCCCAGTATATCCAACACAAGATACAACAGCCTCACCCCCAAAAACGGCAGGCTCCCCACCAGCGCCACCAGCACCTTCCCCTCGCCCCTCTCCACATCGCGGCGACAACACCCCGCCATGACCGCCGCCCCGGCCACGATCCCCGCGAAAGCGACGAGATACAGTATCGCCGCCGCCCGCGCCGTCCCGCCGTGGTGCTGCGGGCCATTCACGACCTCCTCCCTGCTGAGCCCGCGATACGCCACGCTCGCGCACACAAACGCCGCCGTCACCACGGCGTCCAACCCCCACAGGCGTCCCGGCGTCACGTGCATCGCGCGCACCGCCGCCCTTCTCCCCTCGCTCAGCCGCTTCCTGACGACCAAGTCCCGCAGCCGCCGCAGCAGGCCCAACGCCGCGAAGAGCAGGGGGGATAAGCCGTCGACGGCGAAGGTGGCGGCGGCCAGGCGGTAGCCGGGGGAGGACGGGTGGGCGCTGCCGGCGAGAGAGAGGGATCCCCAGAGGATGCGGGTGAGGGAGAAGGTGAGGAGGACGAACCAGGATTCCCACGATTGGCGGAAGCCGTGGCGGTGGATGAGGAGGCAGGAGGCGAGGAGGGCGGGGGTGTAGAAGAGGAGGACGAGGATGGCGAGGATGTCGCGGTATTCCATGGTGGTGGTGGTGGTGGGTATGTTTTTTGGGTTGATTGGTTGGTTTGGTGGGGCTAATGGTAGTGGTGGTGATGGCACCCAACAGTGGTGGTGGAGAGAAATTGGATGGAACGACGGCGACAGATGGAAGCGAGATCGTTCTAGAGGTCTGACGGGCGCTGGAGAGAGTGCTGACGGTGCGGCGGTAGCCTTCAGGTTGATATAAACGTGGTACGCAAGGATGTTAGCATAGCCGCCGGGGCAGAGCTGACAGCCGCGCTAGCGCCCAGACGGGGAATCAGCTTCGCACAGCTAACCGCATCCGTCTAGCAGTGCGAGATCTCGGCCTCGTTCGCAAAGCTCTCCTGCATTCCGTTAACCGCCAACATGCACTTTCGCGAGGAAGAGAGGCGCAGCATGAGCGAACCCACCGTGACCGCCCTTTGCGTCCCCTAATGAAGAGCTGATAAGCGACCGAGGCGCATGGAAATCCCTTCTATAAAATCCCCGCCCAGCGCCCTGCCAAGGTGTTACGAGCACAACCTGCTAAGCTTTGCCAACACCTCTGGGCACCATCATCACCACCACCACTACTCCAACATCTTCCCCATCGACCATCCCTCCCCCTTCGACCGGCGCCGGCCCCCAAGGATCTCGCCGACTCCGAGCACACCCACCAATCACCACGCCCCCCAGCGGCCCCCACGACGAAAACCAACAATCAACCGGCCAATCACCACCCCCCCAAAACCGAAACAAGGAACCATCCATCCATCCACCCACCCACCCCGGGCCACCCACAAACGACGATGACGCACCTCACAACCCGCAACAACATCTCCATCGCCCTCATCGTCCTCTACGCCCCGGCCCTCCTCCTCTCCGTCCTCCTCACCATCCGCCACGGCCTGGGCCGCTCGTCCGGCTGGCGCTTCCTCCTCACCTTCTCGCTGGCCCGCCTCCTCGCCGCGTCGTTCCAGCTCGCCACCATCGCGCAGCCCGGCAACCTCTCCCTCTACGTCGGCGAGTGGGTGCTCCTCGGCATCGCGCTGTCGCCGCTCGAGCTCGTCTCGCTCGGCTTCCTCTCGCGCGTGCTCGCCAGCGTCAACAAGTCCCGGCGCACATTCCTCACGCCGCGCCACATCCGCCTCGTGCAGCTGGCCAACACGGTGGGCCTGGCGCTGGCGATCGCGGGCGGCGTGCAGGCGGGCGAGGATGTGGGCGCGGGTGGGCAGGTGCGCGTGTCGTCGCTGACGCAGGCGGGGATCGGGTTGTTTATAGCGTCGTTCGCGGCGATCGTGGTGGGCGCGGCGGTCGTGTGGAGGGATGTGGGGTGTGCGGAGGCCGGGGAGAAGAGGTTGCTCGTCGCGGTGGCGGCGACGGCGCCGTTTTTGCTCGTCAGGGTCGTGTATACGGCCATGAGCGTGTATGGGGGCAAGCGGCGGTTTAACCCCGTGCAGGGCGATGTGTGGTATCTGTTGGGAATGGCGTTGGTTATGGAGTTGATTATTGTGTATGCGTTTTTGGGCGTGGGGTTGACGCTGAAGAAGGTTGGGAAGGGGGAAGGGGAGGAGGCGGAGCGCGGGGCGGTGGAGATGCCGGCGGCTAAGCAGATGAGCGTTTGAGAAGTGAGCGAGGTTGCGATACGGAAGGGTGGGTGAAGGCGTCACGGCGTCTTGTGGATGATGAGATGCGAGAAATAGAATCCGACAACGATTTTTATCAATTTCGCAAGATTCAGTGGCTTCATCGCCGCCATTGTACCATTTGCTTACACATGATTGGCCATTTCAACTTCCACCGGCCGCCTTCGTCCTATTCCATAGTGAGCACAGCCCTGAACCTGACCTTCCCGCTCATCATGTGTTCCATGGCCTCGTTGGCCTGGCTGAGAGGGAACGGCTCGACCATGCACTCCACACCATGCGTCTGCGCAAAAGCAATAGCTTCTTCGGAATCGAGGGCGTGTCCGGAAGGCCAGCCACGGACGTTGATTCCCTTCCCGATCATGGGAAAGGTGTTGACGGTGATCTCGCCCACGGGCGCGAGAATCAGCACCGTACCGCCTGCGGCGCAGCCGTTGACCAGGTCACCCATGATGCTGGGGTTGGGTGCCGTCACAACAACGAGGTCAGCGCCGCCCATCTTCTGCAGAGCCTCGGCAGTGTTTTCTTTGCTGCCGTCGACGTAGTCGGTGGCACCGAGCTTCATGGCGAAATCCTTCTTGCTTCCGTCGCGGGAGAGGGCGACGGTGCGGTAGCCCATTTTTCGGGAGTACTGAACGGCCAAATGCCCGAGACCTCCGAGGCCCTGGATGGCGACGGTGCCTCCAGCGGTGACCTTCACGTTTCTCATGCCGTTGAAGACGGTGACGCCAGCGCAGAGGAGGGGTGCAGCTTTGACGACGTCCATTCCCTCAGGGATCCTAACGGCAGCTTCGGTGCGCAGAAGAACATACTCGGCATCTGCATGGTATCAGCAGTGTCAGGGAAAGTATTTGAAACCAAGACTCACATCCGCCATCCTGAGTGACGCCGTTGATAGCCGCGTTGTCGCACATCTGGAAGAGACCACGGTTGCACTGCCTGCAGAGGCCGTCATGACCGCCATGCCACGGCCCACCTTTCGTCCGGTTAGCGACGAGCTAGAGGAGAGGAATGTTGCACCCAACTCACCAACGAGGTCACCGATCTTCCACTTCTTCTCGCCGTCGCCGAGGGCAACGACACTGCCAATGACCTCATGGCCGGGTACGATCGGGCTTCGGAAACGTCAGTATCAACAGTGGGCAGGTGGGGAGTTGGCAACTTACGCCTGTCCGAAAGCGCCAGTGCGCACAGCCTCATCGGTGTGACAGACACCGCAGGCCTTGACCTTGACCAAGATTTGGCCTCGCTCGGGCTCTCTGAGCGGGACGTCTTTGATGTTCAGCTTGCCGTTGGCGTCTTCGATGACGGCAGCCTTGTAGGACTTGGGGAGAGTGGGCGACATTTTGGATAGATGTTTGAGAATGGATTGCAAGAGATAGATGGTTCTGTCTCTCCCTTCGGACCAGATGAGGGGCTATTTAAGAGCCGAGCATCTGCAGCAGAAGCTGCGGTAGCCACGGCTGAGGCTGACGTCGACACGGCGTTATCGAAGAGTAATGCCGGAGCAGTATGCAAGCGGGGGCCTCGAACGGGGACGGATTGGCGAAAGGCGTGTGGTAGCGCCGGTTAAGGTTGTTTCCCCAATGCCATAGGTTCCTGAAGTTGCGGGGCAAGCGTTGACTAAACAGCCGAATGGTAGATGTCAGCTAGCACATGTCGGGTGCACAGGCGGAAAGATTAGTGAAACAAAAGCCATGCGGGATGCATTTGGAAGCACGAAGCGGAGTTAGGGCCAATGGTACGGCAGGTCCGAAAAAGGATGGGAGCCTGAGATGATGAAGCAGCGGCGGGTGTTGAGTCAAGAGCGGCACAAATGTCGCAGAAAAAGCTGAACAGGGAAAAGCGCTCCGCTGCGAGTAGAATTGCGTGGATCTACAAAGATGCAGCTGGAATACGAGAGCGTTACCGAGCGCACAAGCTGGCGAATGCTCGACTGACACTTTGAGCGGGCGAAAGCAAATATGCCCGTGGGGCAGGGCTGGTATATCGAGGTATGTGGGGACCCGTTTGGAGCGGAGGGAGAGAGGGGTCCGTTGGCAGGGCCACAGGGCGGAGCGGGAGTGACGATGATGTAATCGTGTTCGGTACCTAGCTAGGTACGCGGTATGCGGAAAGCGCGACTCGTCCACCCCACGCCAACGCTTCCAAATCGCCGGCGACGATAAGGATAAGGCTCCCTGCCAAGGCCACCGAAATGCCATTGCTGCCTGCACGGTTGTCGGATTCCATCATTCCATCCCCGCCACCCTTCCGCCGTTCTTCGAAATGCACAGCTTTGCCTCACCCCGTCGCTTGCTGAGTCTCGCCTTGGCCTCTCTGCCGCTGGCCTCTGCCAAGAAGAACCTGATCGTCGACACCGACCTGTTCTCCGACGTCGACGACTCCGCCGCCCTTCTTCTGGCCGCCACCTCCACCAACGTGAATTTGCTCGCGGTCAATGTCAATTATCCCAGCTCTTACTCTGCCCTGGCCGCCTCCGCCATCCTCGCCCATTACGGCCACCCTGACGTCCCCATCGGCCTCGTGCGTCCTCTGACCAACGACTCTTTCTTCGATGACTTTGAATTCGAGCATGGCGAGTACGCAAGCAAAGTCGCTTACCATTGGTCCGACGGTTCGTTGTCGTGGGGTGATGGCGACCGAGCTTGGGATCCGGTGTCGTTGTACAGGAAAGTCCTGGCCGAACAGGACGACGCGAGCGTGACTGTTGCGTCCATCGGCTTCTTCGACAATGTAGGATGCGTGCCTTGGAGTTAGGCTTTTGCTAATCGCCTGTTGTAGCTGTCGGGTCTGTTGAACTCCACCGCCGATGGCTACTCCAACAGCTCCGGTCTCGAGCTCGTCCAATCCAAGGTCTCCGAGCTCGTCATCATGGGCGGTGGCTATCCATCCGGCTATGAATTCAACTTCTGGGTATGTCCGGCTGGCTTTGGTTCGGGTCCGTGATCGGGGGCTGAAAAAGACGACACAGGGTTCAAACAGCTCGTTGACTGCACATGTGGTGAACAACTGGCCGGGCAGGATGACCTTCTCAGGTATGGGCCTGTCGCCACCGTCGGCTCATTTGTGCATTGCTCATACCACTACAGGTAGCGAACTGGGCGGCAACGTGACATCCGGCGCCTCCATGACGGTGAAGGCTCCTGCTGGCGACCCTGTTGCCGCCGCCTACCGCTGGTACACGGGCTACAATGTCTCGCGATTCAGCTGGGATCCTCTTACCGTGCTTTACGCCTGTGACGGACTGGGGGACCTCTTCGAGTACGCGAATGAGTTTGGCTACAATCACGTGCATCCCAACGGAAGCAACGACTGGGTTTACGATGAGACGGCGACGAAGCAGCATTGGCTGCAGTTGAGGGTTGACAACGAGACGGCTGCCGGGGAACTTGATCGTCTTTTCCTCGAGGGCGCCGTCTCGGCAGCTTAGTTAAAAGGGTGCCGGCCATCAAGGTGATCAAATCCTCCCGGTTTCTCACCGCCGGGGATTGTTTCAGCCTCGTGGAGGACGGCGGAGGCTACGGCGCTGGGCGCACGTCAATCCCGCCGCCGTAGCTGCTGCAAGCCTGCAGTTACCGGAGTCAGTCTACTGAGGTAACCGGCAGTTCCCTGCGGTTTCCCGCCGTAGCCGGGATCGGGGCGGAAACCAGCTGATTTCCGCCGGTCGCAAGCGGACCCTTCCGGCTTGGGTCGGCCATTTCGAACAGTCCGAGCCCCGGCAACACCCTTGATGAGCCAACACAAACATCCGCTCCCTTCATGCCCACCAATACCGAGCCTTTGGCCCCGGATTTTGTCAGCTCGCTCTCCGTTCTAAGGCCGAAGCCGAAGAAGCATCTTCAGCAAGCCTCTGGTTTGGCCAATGCGGGCTCCCTCTGACTCTCACCGATCTCGCCAACAGATGATGTGCTACAACAGTCAGAGCCGCAATCTGGTCAGGACGATTGTGTACCTTCAGTAGATTCAATGCTTAGTAGCTGGTGCTACAGCTGTTCACCGCTGCCGTTTTCTGTGCCACCTTGGTCGAGGTTTGAGCTTCACACGGTCTCGAGATTGCTCGGAAACGAGAGGAAAGAACACGCACCCGCTCAAAAGTATTGCGACGGACACACCGGGACTGATATCTTCCTTGATCCGCGAGCACATTGCAGAGCATTTACATTTCATCGGCCGAACCACGTCTCAGGTCTAGCCCATCGACCTGGCCCTGTTCGGACGGAGGTGCGCGTGGCGCGAAATGTCCGATCTCCGCCTTGCCTATCAACGGTCCCGCCAATCTGGCCGCCCCATGCTCGCCCTTCGCGCAATTGGCAACAAATGCGAGGGTCCCGTCGTTCCGGACTGATGGCCGGCCTCATTTTCCTCCGACTTCAGCTTCGCTGCCTTCGGACCAAGGTCTAGCGTCCTTCCGGCTCCCTGGGAATCTCCGTATCAGGTCAGGGCGCTGCCGTACCCACACCAAGTATTTCTTTACATTATCCTTGACCTCTTCCTTGTTTCCCACTGCCGTGACAACTCCTTCAACCTCAGCCTTGCAAGCTGAACCTCAAAGGCTATTGCCTAGCTGCATCTTCCTTTGTCCTACCTCTTTACTCGACTACTCCCACGGCTGCCTCGGTCTAACCTTTAATTCCCGCCTCTCCGAAGGCAACCCCACCCAACATGGTTCATCACCAGGACCACTCGGTAGGCCCCTATACTGCCGGCATCGGCGAGGAGATTGTCCGCACTCTCTCTGGCGAGTCGCGACGAGAACGACAAATGCAGGACATCGACGCCGATTCCAGGAGTGAGCGCTTCGGCTCTGAAGATGCCGATGAGAAATCCGTGGAGAAGGGCCAGGAAGACCACTCCAGGTGGCATATGGAGCAAGAAGTACGAGAGCTTCAACAACGTGACGAAGCAGACGGAGGGAAGCAAAGGAAACTCGGAGTCACCTGGCAGAACCTTACCGTCAAGGGAATAAGCAGCGATGCCACCTTCAACGAGAACGTGCTCTCGCAGTTCAACCCCATTGGCAAGGGCAACAAGAATGTTCCCATGAAGACCATCATCGACAACTCGCACGGCTGCGTCAAGCCCGGAGAGATGCTCCTTGTCCTCGGCCGCCCTGGTGCAGGATGCACGTCGTTGTTGAGCATGCTGTCGAACCGCAGGCTTGGATACGCCGAAATCTCCGGCGACGTCAAGTACGGAGCAATGGATCACAAGGCAGCAGAGGCCTACCGCGGTCAGATCGTCATGAACACCGAAGAAGAGATCTTCTTCCCCAGCTTGACGGTTGCCCAGACCATGGACTTCGCCACCCGTATGAAGGTTCCATTCCACATGCCACCTGGGGTCACCGATACCGAGGAGTACGCCCGCCTCAACAAGGACTTCCTGCTGAAGGCCATGGGCATTGCCCACACTGAGGATACGAAGGTCGGAAACGAGTTCATCCGTGGTGTGTCCGGTGGTGAGAGGAAGCGTGTCTCCATCATCGAGTGTCTGGCAACCCGTGGCAGTGTTTTCTGCTGGGACAACTCGACACGTGGTCTTGATGCAAGCACAGCTCTGGAGTGGGCCAAGGCCATGCGCGCCATGACCGACATCCTCGGCCTCACAACCATTGTGACCCTCTACCAAGCAGGCAACGGTATCTACAACCAGTTCGACAAGGTCCTCATCCTCGACGAGGGAAAGCAGATTTATTACGGCCCGCAGAAGGAAGCCGTCCCCTTCATGGAAGAGCATGGATTTGTCTGCGACCCCTCCGCCAACCAGGCCGATTTTCTGACCGGCGTGACCGTTCCCACCGAGCGCCGCATCGCCCCTGGCTATGAGAACAGATTCCCGCGTAACGCGGAAGAAGTCCTCGCCGCCTACGACCGTTCCCCCATCAAGCCGAAGATGATTGCCGAATACAACTACCCGGAGACTGAGGAGGCAAAGCAGAACACGGCCAACTTCGTGGAGATGACGCAACGAGACAAGCACAAGAGCCTGAGCAAGAACTCACCTTTGACGACTAGTTTCTTCACTCAGGTGAAGGCGTGCGTTATCCGCCAGTACCAGATCTTGTGGGGTGACAAGGCAACCTTCATCTTGAAGCAAGTCTCGACCCTCGTCCAAGCCCTTATCGCTGGTTCTCTCTTCTACGATGCTCCCAATAACTCAGGCGGCCTTTTCGTCAAGGGCGGTGCACTCTTCTTCTCTCTCCTGTACAACTCTTTGCTTGCCATGTCCGAGGTCACGGACTCGTTCTCTGGCAGACCCGTTCTGGCCAAGCATCGCTCATTTGCTCTCTATCACCCAGCGGCGTTCTGTATCGGGCAGATCGCTGCCGATATCCCGGTCTTACTCTTCCAAATCTCTCACTTTGGCCTTGTCGTCTACTTCATGGTTGGTCTGAAGGCGACGGCCGGAGGTTTCTTTACCTACTGGGTCGTCAACTTTGCGGTGACGATGGCCATGACGGCACTGTTCCGACTGATTGGTGCTGCTTTCCCCACCTTTGATGCTGCGTCGAAAGTGTCTGGCTTCCTCATCTCTGCGCTTATCATGTACACTGGGTACATGATCATCAAGCCTAACATGCACCCGTGGTTCGTTTGGATCTTCTGGATTGACCCTCTTGCCTACGGTTTTGAGGCTCTCCTGGCAAACGAGTTCCACAACCAGATCATCCCCTGTGTTGGCGTCAACATCGTGCCCGGAGGACCCGGATACGGCACCGGTGAAGGTGGCCAGGCCTGCGCCGGCGTCGGCGGTGCCCAGGTTGGCGCGACCAGCGTCACTGGCGACGAATACCTCTCGTCCCTTTCTTACAGCCACAGCCATGTCTGGCGCAACTTTGGTATCCTCTGGGCCTGGTGGGTCCTGTTCGCTGCCCTTACCATCTTCTTCACCACCAAGTGGAAGCAGATGGGTGAGGGCGGCCGCAGTCTGCTCATCCCTCGCGAGCAGCAGCACATGGTCAAACACTTGATTCCCCAAGATGAGGAGTCGCAGCCTGCTGAGAAGCCTTCTGGCCAGTCTTCTTCTGACAACTCTGATGACACTCTCAACAACCAGCTCATCCGCAACACGAGTGTCTTCACATGGAAGAACTTGACCTACACCGTGAAGACTCCTCATGGCGATCGCGTGCTCCTCGACAACGTCCAAGGCTACGTGAAGCCTGGTATGCTCGGTGCCCTCATGGGCTCGTCCGGTGCCGGTAAGACGACTCTCCTCGACGTTCTCGCACAACGCAAGACCGACGGCACCATCCACGGTTCCATCATGGTCGACGGTCGCCCTCTACCCGTCTCCTTCCAGCGGTCCGCCGGATACGTTGAGCAGCTCGACGTGCACGAGTCTCTTGCCACCGTCCGGGAAGCCCTCGAGTTTTCTGCCCTACTCCGCCAGTCTCGCGAGACGCCGCGCGAGGAGAAGCTCCGCTACGTCGACACCATCATCGATCTCCTCGAACTCCACGACATCGAACACACCCTTATCGGCCGTCCCGGTGCCGGTCTGTCCGTCGAGCAGCGCAAGCGCCTGACCATTGGCGTCGAGCTCGTCTCCAAGCCCAGCATTTTGATCTTCCTCGACGAACCCACCTCCGGTCTCGATGGCCAGGCCGCCTACAACACTGTCCGCTTCCTGCGCAAACTGGCAGAGGTTGGCCAGGCCGTCTTGGTGACCATCCATCAGCCGTCCGCCCAACTCTTCGCCCAGTTCGACACACTACTCCTTCTGGCTAAGGGCGGCAAGACGGTTTACTTCGGCGAAATCGGTGACAACGCCACTACCATCAAGGAATATTTCGGCCGCTACGGAGCGCCTTGCCCACCCGAGGCCAACCCTGCCGAGCACATGATCGACGTGGTGTCTGGTCAGCTCTCACAAGGTCGCGACTGGAACAAGGTGTGGCTGGAGTCTCCCGAGCACGATAAGACGACGAAGGAGCTGGACGCCATGATCTCAGAAGCGGCGTCCAAGCCTCCGGGCACTGTCGACGACGGGCACGAGTTTGCAGCGCCGATGTGGGAGCAGGTCAAGCTGGTGACGCACCGGATGAACGTGTCGCTGTACCGCAACGTCGACTACGTCAACAACAAATTCGCACTGCACATCGGCTCGGCGCTGTTCAACGGCTTCTCGTTCTGGATGATCGGCAACCGGGTCAGCGACCTGCAGCTCAAGCTCTTCACCGTCTTCAACTTCATCTTCGTCGCGCCCGGCGTCATCGCCCAGCTGCAGCCGCTCTTCATCGACCGCCGCGACATCTACGAGACGCGCGAGAAGAAGAGCAAGATGTACCACTGGGCGCCCTTCGTCACCGGCCTCGTCGTCTCCGAGATTCCGTACCTCATCGTCTGCGCCGTGTTGTACTTCGTCTGCTGGTACTACACGTGCGGCTTCCCCAACGCGTCCCAGTACGCCGGCGGCACCTTCTTCGTCATGCTCATGTACGAGTTCGTCTACACCGGCATCGGCCAGATGATCGCCGCCTACGCCCCCAACGCCGTCTTCGCGTCGCTCGCCAACCCCGTCGTCATCGGCACGCTCGTGTCCTTCTGCGGCGTCCTGGTGCCGTACGCCCAGATCCAGGAGTTCTGGAGATACTGGTAAGTCCGCATTGTCCCTCATCCCTTAATCGACATGGTTCGCTAACGCAATCAACAGGATCTACTGGCTCAACCCCTTCAACTACCTCATGGGCTCGCTCCTCACCTTCACGACGTGGGAAGCCGACGTGCAGTGCTCGGCCCACGAGTTCGCCGTCTTCGACCCGCCGGCCAACCAGACTTGCGGCGACTACCTCGCCGCCTACCAGCAGGGCATGGGCATGCTGTCGCACCTCGTCAACCCCGAGGCGGATGCCGGCTGCCAAGTGTGCCAGTACCGCACCGGCGCCGACTACCTGTACACGATCAACATCAAGGAGTACTACTACGGTTGGAGAGATGCGGCGATCGTGTGCATCTTTGCGATTAGTAGTTATTCGCTGGTGTATGTGTTGATGAAGTTGAGGACGAAGGCGACGAAGAAGGCGGAGTAGAAGGGAACGTTTTCATTGCTGTTCATTAATAGAGGGAGGGGACCGGGTGTAATTTGTTTTCATGAGTAAACTGAATGGGGGTCTCCTTCGTGGTGGTGGTGGTGGCCGTTTTCGTTTCTCTATTGCGGTCTCACGAGTTTTCGAAAGGCCTTTTCTCTTTATTCCCCCCTTCTTCTTCCTACTAAAAATTCTTGGTATATGCTGTAGCGAGCGAGGTTGTGGTCGTCTTTGTTTTTGACGCATGATAGACAGGGATCGGATCGGTCGGACTCAAGAAGAATGTTTTCTGATGTACAGACGAAGAAGAAAGACAGATAAATCGCCGGCAACAGGCGTTCTCTCGGCCAATACACCCGAGAATAGTTACAACTTATAGAGTATAAACGTGGAATCGAGCTTATGGATCTCTTGAAGTTGGTTTCGGTGTCGTGAGACTGTGAAGCGTGGATGGAAACGGTGCGACCTCGAAGCCTTCGCGGCTTTTTGTCAAAGTCGAGCTGCGTACATAGCCGACCGCGGCAGCGGAGCAGGCGTGCCTGCCATGCCCTCGGCGGATAGGTGCCGCGGTCGTCCACGCCATCATTCCACGCCAACCGTCACTGGTTCGTCGAAACGGGGAGAGCTTCTCACGCGCGACGCCCGCACCGAGGGAAAATACAAACCCCCCCCCCCCCCCC